>OV121083.1:49895606-50495606 GCA_921293015.1 Phorcus lineatus
GATAAAAGCTTTTGGGGGTTTTTCAATATGTTATGATTTTTTTAGATTATATATCATGTCTACAGAAATAAATGATTATAAAAAGTAATGAATTTTGTTCAGTAGGCACTCATCAGCATGTTTGGTTTATTCGAGTCAATTCTCAATTCTCTATTTGAGATTTTCTTAAGGGGCTTAATGAAGTTTATCCTTTGAAATTCAAGAATGACGTGTTGTCACCTTTCAAAGGGAAATGTCGAAATATTGAAATGGTTATAATTCATACTGAGCCCATATTGTCTTTTTATTCATTTTTAATGCTAATATTGAACATATACTACGCTTGACCATTATTTAAAAAGGTATCTGGTTGATAGATTAAGATTGATAAACGATATTTTTCTCCGAAAAAAAATATTTTCCTCTCTTCAAATGTGTTACTCTCTCCGGTTCAGCAAACGACGAACTTCCGCTGGTTACTTCACACCCTTTCCAGTCCTATCGTATGTGCAGTGTTTGAACAATCGAACTCCAAACCACACCGGCAATGGTTATCGAGTGAATTATGCTTTACAAACTAGCACAAACCACTGTACACACAGTTATGCATGCTTCTCTGTCCCTGTGCAAACACTAGGAGTGGTCGATAAACAAGTTGACTTTTGCATTGAAGAAGCCGCTGAATAGTTATAGCATGAAAAAAAATATTTTCCACTTTTTTTTTTTTTTCTGATATTTAGCCTCATCCTGAGTAAATAAATCTTTCTCTGAATAATGATAGCGTGAAGTGAGAATTAATTTCCACCTTTGTGTTTTTGTGATATTTAAACTCTCATCATGAGTGAAATTGTCCTTTGACCTCTACATACACATGGATAAGTGCGAGTAGATCAGGGTAACATAAAAAAAGAGAGAGGATTTCCATTTTTGTGTTATTCTGACATTCATACCATTATCCGGGGAATAAATATAAATATAAACTAGGCTAAAGAATTAGTATAACATTTATGGTCATCTGAGACAGTATCAGAGACGTTAAAAGTTCTTAACCAAAGGACATAACTCTTAATTGTACGTAAATTAATATTTTTGGGCTTTATTATATTATGCAAATTGTATTTTAGAGTATTGTATTGTAAAGATTTAGTATTGTATATTGTATTGCAAAGTTTTGTATTGTATTTTAAAGTATTGTGTTGTTAAGTATTGTGTATTGTATATTGTATTGTAAGGCATTATATCATATCTTATTGTATTGCATTGAGTAGTCTTATCTATTCATTTTTATTACGTTACATTTTTTACATCTAATGTATTTTTTCAACCTATACAACTTGATAATATTTTGCTCATATGGACATTTGCAGTGACAAAATATATCTATATATGTATGTAAATATACTTATGGAGTCATACGAACTTTCTTCCTTGATGAGTCAAACTGACTAACGCGAATTGATATTATTTGATATTCTGTTACAAATAACTTAATTTATACGTGGACGCATTTTTAATATGCTTCATCTATATTTGCATTAGTTGATGTCTAGGTCCATTGCCAACTACCACAATGTACACGAAACAACTACAGCTGCAAAATATGTTTGCAAATATTCTAAAAGTGACTACATTTAATCGTTTTTATCTGTAAAATCGTGATGATTGTATGTTGAAATCTGATCTATTTATTGTAAACATTTGCCTATCAAAATAAGTTATTGATGAAATGTTTCAAAGTCAAGTCACTTTACCTATCTGTACTACAAATAATTAAAAACGGACACCTTATCTTAAACGCAAGATTTGTCGGACACAAACACATAGTAATGATATGGTATATAATAGATATGGAAAAGAAACTATTTCCGCGTTGCATGCTATTATTAATATGAAACAAATGATGTTACACAAATAACGAACTTTGAAGTTGCTGTTCGTATTCCAACAATTTCCAAGTAAACGCCGTTTTCCTTGTTCTTTAACTATTTATATCATAATTCCAGTCGAAATTTTCGAAAATTTATAACTTCAATGAATTGCTTTGAATATTGCGACGACAAACGCTTTGGGAACGGATGTACAGTGCGCCCTTTATAGAAAATCTTCCGCTTAGATATGAGTGTACATAATGTTTAAGGGACAAACAGACCATGTAATTTTGACAATAAAACTTTGGCGTTAGATAAACCAAGACCAATTTTTTTTCTGGTCGAGTTTTGTTTAATTTCCTAGAGGGGGGTTGGACCCCCTCCGCCCACCCCTTCATTAGCAACGAAAATAACCAAATGTGATATCTAAAGGTTTTCGTAAAGATATATAAATCAATAAAATCATTATTAATGTTAAAAACTAACAATAACGGGCTTATCATTGTGAATTGAAATGTACAAGCGCGTGTTCTATTTACAGAAAAGCACACAACGCACATGAGAAAACGGTTTAAATTCCAGAGTTTGCAAGTAATTTGGTAGCCCTAGCTGACAATGGTTTCTACAAATGTAAACGTCAAGTATAGCAACGTGTTTAACACTCTGTAAGTCCACGGAATATCTTGAAAACTAGATGCATCATTAATTCATAAAAATTACGTACATAAAGAATGAATGAAAAAGAATGAAGTTTTTATACCAACATTCAGAAACATGAGTGATTCAAAATAATTAAGTAGATGAAATAAACAACACATATGTACGAGTAAATTAAGAATAGAGCAAAACAACGTAGACATTAATAAATAAGCAGTGTGGAATTGATTTTCATAACATATCATTTACCTTTGATACGAACCTAAATGTCATATGTGGTGATATAAAATCAAAGCATCTTAACTTTTCATGTCCAAAAGACATATATATGACAAATACTGGTTTTCCATGAAAATCTAAAAACAGCCTTATAAATGCACAGAGGTGTAGATATCACGTCCAATATAAATGGATACTAGTTATATAACCTAACAAACACTATCAACTCCTAACTGCCCTCTTGGCTGTTTAAGATAAGTCTCCAAAATTACGTTTGACTATTTGACGCGCGCTACTGTCCGGTTTTCGATCATAATTGCGACGCTCTACCTTCATATTGTCACTGTAAAAAAAACCAACAAGGTTTAAAATGTGTCTTTTTGGTAACAGTCGATACTTCGCGATCAAATGACACCAATGATTAAGTTTGGCAAATATGACTCCAACAACTCACGTAGTGACATAAAAATCATTAGTCATTCCATTTCATTAAAAGGGTGCTAAGACACTACTTGAATTTTTCACATTAAAGTGGATACTTACAGAAACTCTAGCTTTTCTTAGTGTTACCTGGACACAGCGGATTTTGATATGAAATAACAAATGAAAAATAAAACAGTAATTAGACATCACCCATCGTAACAGATATCTCGATATGGATGAAGTCGAACTTGTTTCTTTTTCGAAGTTTTATGTATTTCGTAGAAAAGTTAGGTGTTATTTCACTGCCAAAGGTGACAGTCATTATATCTTACAAACTGAAGTGAAAGACACCGAGTCTTTAAAACCACCACGACATCTACGTTATGTCTACAAATTATGAGATTTCCTCTGTGTGGTGGATTCCATTATTAACTCTCAGAACTAATTTTCCTTTTTGGTCATTTTTAATCTCAGTTTTTATCTCAGAATTACTTTTTTTGGTTTGCTTTCGTGATTACCTTGTGACATCTTGGTACTTTTCCATTATTTTGAGTCCCATCGATATTAGTTGTGTTAATTGTGTTTTCTGTTGAAATAAAACGCAAACCCGAGAAAGTGTGCTTTATGGCAGTTACGAACTAATGTGAAGTTTTGTATTAACCGAGCAAGAGCGAGCGTTGTAAACACCTTTGCAAAAGTTACGGAAACGTAATACTTTCAAGTTTACGAGTTTGTTAAGTCGAATTAAAATGCTAGAAAAAAGCTTGCTTTTCTTACGTAGTCCTGCTAGTTACGTCACGAACAATATTTCTATGACATCTCTCTGAAACATCGTTGCAAAACGGTCTTTGCACATTTGCGCATATGTTGAATATTTCACAATTTATGCTTTACAATATCATTTATGAATTTTATATGATAAGAAGACATCAATAAATAAACTTCTCATACATTAGCACGTCCTGTTGTTTCATGAACACTGAAAATATCAATTATTTTCTTGATGAATAAAATATGCATCAAGGTTCTATCGTATTTTTTTTTTCATCCCATGTCAGGGTAAAACGTATACGCTCCCTTTTCAATTACATTTAAAGGAAACTCCTTTTCGGGCTATTTTTTGTGGAATCGAAAATCAAGGGGACATTCCTGCTTATCCATATATACTATTAGTACATGATTGCAACACAACTTGTTTGAAACATGTAACTGAGGTTTGGGGGGGGGGGGGGGGGGGGGGGGGGGGGAATTTGACAAGTTTATAAATGAGAGCGCACACTCGGTAAAATAAAACAACGAGAAGTGAAGCCATTCATCGGCGCTTCAGGTGTGAAATGCCTTGCTACGACATTATATTATTATAAATCACTAATAAATGTTTGTTTATTCCATCCATTCATATATAATTTATTGTGATAATAATTTAAAATAAGTAAAACTTCGCATTTTGTCATGTCATTCCACGAGAAAACAACATGGCGGACCGATGCCGATAGGACGGACTCTCGTAAGTGGAGTGGGGGCGTATACGTTTTACTCGAGACAGGATGACTTTATTTCAGATGATTCAGTTCAGACTGATTATGATCTGAACTGACGAGTACAATGATACGAGTACAAGGATACGAGTACACGGATACGAATCCTTGTACAACGATGATGACTATGAACATAATATCTTAATACTTAACTTTCACTTGAATCTTACTAATATCACTTTTGTCCTTGCATACCTAAAGGTCAATGACGATATATATATCATTTTCATATACTGTATGATTGTATTATGAAATGAGGGTTTGCGGTGTCCACGATTAAGGCGTTATGGACAGTTTCTTTCAGAGCAGCCCGAACAAGATGACTTATTATCAAAAGAAGCACTTACTTACTTCCCTTTTGTCCTCCATGCATTAAATCCATGTTTAATGCCTTTATAAAAATCTGCTTTCAAACCTGTCTTTGGCGGGTTAATGATTACTTTTAGGCGGGTCTTGTCGCGTGCAGACATCATGTCTGTTACGTATGACAACCGTTTTCCTCGGTTCTATTTTGAATCGATAATGTAGCCATATTACTTCTCATTCAAACAGTATCACCATGTTTATATAACGCTTTAACGTATGTGAAATAGACACATATAATAACATATAATCTGTAGTAGGCATCTTTCAATTTCATAAATTTGTTATCACGAGAATTAAATTTAAATTGATTTCCAGTTTAAATTAGAAACTGCCGCTTTAATTAGGATAAAAATGTGTTAACATCGAGATAGCATTTCGTTTCAGGGTAACATTTGAAATATTCATAAAGTAAAGCATATATCAGGTTCGACATTACCGTATCGAAATAATATATAATAAGTGCGGGGGAAAGACATTTTTGCAAAACAAGACTAATTGTTACAGTACTTGACAGATGATCTCTCTTAAGCGAGCCTGCTATCGCTTTGAGGCTTCATTAATTTTAAAGGAGAGAAATATTATGTTACAGAGACACGCAAATTACCAAGTCAAGTTCCTTCTTTACATTCTAGAATCGTTAAGTTCATACTCCAATTAGATAAAAATCCATTAAGTTTGCTGCACTATATGCACTATGAGCATATTTTAATGAGATTGGTTCAAAGTCATTCTCTTGTCCACCTAGTTTTTCACTATCACAGCCACAATCTAGTTAAAACATGCTGTTATGATAAATGTCTGTATTAACTGTCAGGAACGTATGATTTAACTGGTAGTTTAAATTGTTTTCTTTTTGTTTTTCATACTTTTAAAACTATGATAATTTCATTTTCCAAATATATTTCCTATCGTTTTTTGTACGTTTCCTTTGCTTCATGCTATTTGTTCCTATGCCTCGTGATATTTGTCCAAATGCTTCATGATATTCGTTCCTCCGTTTAATGATATTCATCCTGCTTACTGATTTCGTTCCAATGCTTACTGATATTCGTTCCTATGCTTACTAAAATTCGTACAAATGCTTCATGATATTCGTTCCTCCGTTTAATGATATTCATCCTGCTTACTGATTTCGTTCCAATGCTTACTGATATCCGTTCCTATTCTTACTAAAATTCGTACAAATGCTTCATGGTATTCGTTCCTCCGTTTAATAATATTCATCCATTGTCATATATTTCCTCTGCTTACTGATATTCGTTCCTATGCTTACTGATATCCGTTCCTATGCTTACTAAAATTCGTACAAATGCTTCATGGTATTCGTTCCTCCGTTTAATGATATTCATCCATTATCATATATTTACTCTGCTTACTGATATTCGTTCGTATGCTTACTGATATCCGTTCCTATTCTTACTGATATCCGTTCCTCTTCTTACTGATATCCGTTCCTATTCTTACTGATATTTGTTCCTCTTCTTACTGATATCCGTTCCTCTTCTTACTGATATCCGTTCCTATTCTTACTGATATCCGTTCCTCTTCTTACTGATATCCGTTCCTATTCTTACTGATATTTGTTCCTCTTCTTACTGATATCCGTTCCTCTTCTTACTGATATTTGTTCCTCTTCTTATTGATATTCGTTCCTCTTCTTACTGATATTTGTTCCTCTTTTTACTGATATCCGTTTCTCTGATTACTGATATTCGTTCCTCTGATTACTGATATGTGTTCCTCTTCTTACTGATATTCGTTCCTCTTCTTACTGATATCCGTTTCTCTTCTTACTGATATTCGTTTCTCTTCTTACTGATATTCGTTCCTCTGCTTACTGATATCCGTTCCTATTCTTACTGATATTCGTTCCTCTTCTTACTGATATCCGTTCCTCTTCTTACTGATATCCGTTCCTCTTCTTACTGATATCCGTTCCTCTTCTTACTGATCTTCGTTTCTATGCTTCATGATACACGTTAAGTAACAGGACGATTTATGTTTTTAACGGACATTTTAGGTGTCTTCTCTTTTTATACTTTATGATAGTGTTGCTTGATACAACATTCAATTCTAATTTGCTTTTTTTGCATTTACACAGGCCTGGGTTTTTATTCAATGTAATGCGAGACATCCCGGTTCAAAAAAAGTCGTGAAAACAAATATAGTCTTTATCTTACTGTAGACTAATCGCTTTTAGTTTCCACTTCATTCTTAGCCATCTTCAAGCGTTTATCTCCTTTTCAGCGCGCATTAATTATATCGTTAACCAATAATTTCACACAACATGTTTATACCGCCTGCCTTAAATGTTGTTATGTTATCGTTCAATTTGATTTTATGTGTTCTAAAGTCCAAACCCTATTAATGATATTTCCATATCTTCATAGTTAGATTTTTCACGTTTCATTCATTTTTCTTCTGAGCTCAAAGTATCATGAATTGAAACAAGTAACACCATTCTTTTCTATCACTACTATTACGTGCATGTATTTCAAAATATTCCTCTTCCAATCGTATTTGTTTCCAAACTTCAGTGTCCAGTCAAACCTAAAATCTTACTCACCGCCCCTCCCCTTTACAATCTTACTAATGAGGTGAAACAAAGACGTAGACGTGAAGAGAAAATTATAGTATTTCAAATGTATTACTTCACCATCCACATTACTAATGACACACCTGTCTGGCACAATTGATTGATTGCGTTACAAGCTCCGCACACTGCGTTATGCATTAGCGACACCGCCTGAAAGGGAAGACCCTATACAAGATGTCTAACGTTTACTGAGCGTGTACGCAAAGGGTAAAAACACTCACATCTTTTCAATCAATGCCATGTCGTGGATTAAGAACTTCTCTAAAAGTTGCGTGTATGAATTCAAGTCGGCATAGTTTGCGAGATTTCTAGGCGTGGCTGCTGGTTTATTTTGTGATTGATATTTCTTCTTCTCTTCTACCTTTCTGAAGGCATCATGTCACATAACACAAGGGGCGGGCTATTCTTTGTTGCATGCCGACCCGATTTCTAAAGCTCATTGTCAAATTCAAGTTACTTGCCTTTGTTACACAGTGTGATGGGACCTGCTTGTGGGAATGAACGCGTTTTTAAATATGACCGCATTCTATAAACCACATTTTGATATGTGCGCACTGAAAGAAGGCATTTTCAATTTGAACATAATAATTCGTTTGAATAATTATGGTTTTGTAATCAACTTTGTATATCGCATTCCTATTAAAAAACGTTTTATTCATAATTTTCATAATTGTCACCTTTCTCTAGAATCGTAATAATCTTCTTGTGTACATGTCATCCAAGGTTAAATAGATAGATGTAGACATAGAGTTATCGTAGAGATCTAGCCCTTTCAGATACATTACACAGATGTCTGTGACCCCACTTACCTACCTACCTATATACATATATATATATTTCTGACTTGATTATATCACGAGAGGCCGCGACGTCTGTACTTTGTGTACGAAAGTGTCACTTGCTTGATTAAGTACATATGATAGGCATTTTCGTAAGTAGTTATTTTCGTACAGGGAGTTTAATTGCATTATCATTGTTATTGCTGTACATATGTTTTGTTGTATGTTGCTTTCATGGTGTCAGCGGCAATAATCTAACCCGGTATGCGTTTTATTCGTTCAAATAGAGACAACCTGTTACGACTGTTTACTAGATTAATTAAAGGGGCACCGCGAGAGTGTGCAAGTTGTTGGGTGAATTATGCCAAACGTCAGAAATGGTGTTATTTGATCGAGAAGTAGTTGTTCTTTCTGAAAAATAGCATCTTAATGATTATCTGTTCAGTGTTGTGGCCTTTTCAAATTCAAACAACTAATGTCCAATAAGGATACCAAAAAATTGAAATAACTATCTAAATTTATAAAGATCATCTTACTAAATCCTGATTTACATTGCATGTACAATAACTGTGACCATGACTGTTTTATTCAATGCTTATACCATTCTTCAGTCTCTTGTTACTCGTTGAATGAAAATTTCACCTGTCATCTTGGAAAATATGTATATTTCTTTGTTATATATTTCTATGCTCATGTACCACCGTCGGTGGCGTTTTTGAGAATAAAAAGAATTTGAATTGAATTTGAATTTGGCAAAATTCAATTTCAAATCGATTCTTTTTATTGAAAACCGGACAAAGGCGCGCCTATGACTATTATTTTTGAAACGTATTTACAGGAACCACGACAAATTGAAGTTTCTAATGCTCAGTATAGGTTCTTTAACAAATATGCATGTAAATGGTACGCAGAATTTCGACGTCTTTACATTTATATGTATGTCTTTCGAAAACAATTGAAAATAAGAAAATATAATAATTTTTAGCATTGAAGAGGTAAAGAAGAAACGGCTGATTGAACTTAGTTTAGGAAATATGGTATATTTGCTCTTATTTAAGCCATATACAATATTTATGAAACAAACTCTGAGCCACGTTAAGGCACAATTATGGACATATGTTGTCTTTCTGTCTGAACGTATTATTTTTCATGTACAAATTTTGTTTTCATTCATTAGCCGAAATTAGAAACATAAGAAGTTACAACACAATATGGAGACGTGGAGATACCCAAGAAACAACCATGCCCCAGACAGAAACATACAAACAAAACTACGGATGTTTATACAAACTTATAAAACATTCATGCCTATTTCATTCACTTGTAACCTGGAATGTCAGCAATAAAAATCCCCCATTTGCGCACTGGAATTATGCAGCGGTGACACAAGTTGAATATGGTTGCCACCATTGTTGTTTATTTACCTCGCTGCACTGTGAAACGGACATTGAAAAACAACTGCAACTAGCTTTAACTATTCGCAAATGTTATAAACAGTTGGTAATACTCCATGAACAACATTAACACACATATGTAAATGTCCTAAAATATACCTTAAACGTCAACTGAAATCTACAAATTGCGTGTCAATAGCTAAACAATCGCAAATTGTGCAAATTACTGCGGAACAAATGAAAAACTGGCGAAATGTTAATCTAAGCAAAACTAAATTAATACTTACTTATGTATACCTAATGCTCTTTTAACAAATGAATGGTTTACTACTTAACCATATAAATCTTTAGTCAAACATATTTGTCAGAAAAGTCAACGTTACGGCACAAGAGAAAAACTTAAAAATACGTCAACAGTGATTGACATTCTTGTATCATTTCGATAAACACCATGTACAATCACTACCCTTCCGTAAATATAATATCATAATTCTATATATGAACTAAATACCTGCAAGATATGATATCAGAGAAATAAATTTTTCTTCCACAAGCATTATCATATTTAATGTATATTTAAGGGTTACACTGATGAGAACTTGAAACAATCAACATGCTAATTCGTAAATGTCACATCTGACGTTTAAAGTTATACGGCGTGAAGATAATGCAAGTTCTCACATTGTACTTTATTCTTCACTTCTTCAACATTATCAATGTGACAGTTACATCTGCCGATGAATCACCGATGTCTACTTGCTTTCTAAATGTCAAAAAGTCGCTATCTTGTTACAACACGTTCAGTTACTCCTTTGTTGCGAACATAATAACTTTTTCTAATAAATCTTGAAACCCAATAAATAAGAGATGCTTGTTAGTGGATTTGGGGAATGAGTTATCTAACTTTGCTAACTGTGTAATTTCAAATGAAATACAATTTATAAAAGACAAAAATGCCCTTTGAAGAATATTGAATGTTTCCGATATATTTTTTGTTGTTATGGTAGATTCTTCTCGAAATTCAACTTCTGAAAACTTAAGAAATCAGATTCTGGTTCAAAGACATATGATATTGTCCCAATTGTTTCAAGTTTTCTCGATACTCGAAAGTCTAGTAGCAACGTTTAAGAATTACTATCATGACATAAAATGGATTTTGTCAAAATAAATAATAATCAAATGTCTTCATTCATTTGTATGCATGGGCTTATTAAACTTGTTTTACTTAAACGGGATATCTAATTAAACACTTCTTTCTGTCTAGCAAACTCGACGTTTCGAATCATGCTTATAATTGAATGTAATAATAGTTATTCATTGTAATACTCCTACAATTACCCTGTAGAAGGAAAATATCCTATATTTCAATCTCATTTATATCAGATCGCTGCGTTAAAGTGAGGTACGAGGGACAAGTGTTGATCTGATTTCAGTGATATTGCATATACCCCCGATTAACTTCGATATACCTTTTTTCTATTATGGTAATCAAACAATTTCGGAATGAACTTACATGTAGTTTTTAGTCCTTGAAGTAAGGTGGTTATGATAAGTTATAGTATCAAAAACTCTTGGTGGTTTGAAATTACGTATACTCAATCCTTCATTACATGAGTTGTTAGAAAAATATTGTCCATGAAATTAAGTATGCTAAATGAGAGCGTTTTTTCTTTATGGCTTTTCTGTGTAAATGACTATTTTTGTCAAAACGCGATGACGATATATTTAAAAAGAACATTAACAAATCTCTGATGTTGATAGTTTTGTGTGAAGACAAAGTAATGTTCTAATGTTTTCCATTCAATGTTCGTGACTTTATAACGAACATTAACGAATCTCCGGTGTTGGTACTATGATACTGAAAAAAAAGTAATTTCCTAAAGCTTTCTATTTATTTGACTAAATTTGTCAATGTACTGACAAAAAAAATGATGACGAACTTTAACGAATATGCAGGTGTTGCATAGTATTGTATGGAGACAAAAATATAAAATCATAAAGTTTACTATCTTGTTGACTTTATATGTCAAAACTCTTTGTCAATATATCAGGGGAAACTTTAACATATCTCTTGTGTTAATATAAAGTCACTAGAAAGCGCTCTACGGACAGCAACAAACGCATACAACAGTCATAAAAAATCAAGGAACACGTGCTTTATGCGGTGCGGAGTTATGGATGGGTGGTACTGACTGACAGTGCATACAGTATTATCTGGTACAAGAAAACAGCAATTATATTCTGTCATCAAGAATCTGAAATAGGAAAAACAAATTGTGACAGTGACTACGACTGTTGACTTTAGCTAAAGTTAAGTAACTGAAAACAGTACCATTACTCATATCAAAACAATGTTTAATTTTTCATTAAAATCATCATTTGATATGAATGGCGAACACTAAAACGCAATATCCAAACTCGAAATGTTTTTAATGAACTTAAGGTTCTGCCATATATAACTTCGATCACATAACAGCAATTATCCTTCTGACATATTCTTTTTTAACGTTAACCTTTACCGGTGATAAAAAAATAACTTAGACTATGTAATAAGATGTCATGAGAACAACAATAAAGGCGACAATGGCGGTAACTTGCAAAATCACTTGTTAAGGGGTTTTTTCATTTTCATGAGATTATTTTTATGAAATCATATATTATTCCTCCATTAGTATACTAAAGTTCATTAGTTTGGATTTTGAACTGTCATGTCATTAGTAGCATGTTATTCAATCAAAGGTTATATTCAAAATAGTCTGTAAAAGATGAATTCTTATAAACCAAAGTTATATCCCCCAATGATATAGTGATAACATTTATAATCAATATCGTATCAGATATCAGATTAAAACAAAACAACACAGTACAGTTCCTTTGTTTACAATGTCAGTTACTGATATCTCAGCGTCTGCTAGTTTAAGTCATAAAATCTGTTTTACAACTATTACACTTTAATTGGCACAAGAACTATTAATTGCTTGAACGAGATTTCATTTTACAATTGACTGTTTACACAAAATATCATATTACACTCGCAACAGATGTGTTGAGTTTCTTATCAAGAACGCTCCGGGGTCATAACCTGTCAAACAGCATGCTTAGCACGTGCTTGCTGCACGCGCCGCACGTGCAAATCGAAATCCTCGAGCGGACGTGACCGTTAACTTGAAGATGGTACCTGAGTTTTATGACAGGTATTGTCAAATGTCCACCTGTCGAACTCACACAGGTGAAAGCAAATACCTTTCTAGAGTATCTTTACGGTGAGATGTTGACTTGCTTTGTTAAGCAGCAAAGCCATGCATGTGCAAAGTGAGTTTTACACGTTTGGATAATTCAATTATGCACAGGATGCTTTCGTTAAATATATAACAAAGAAAATCGATTATTTGAATCAATAAATCCAGTCTAATTGAAATGTGAAAACGTTTTTTTACAGGTAAAATCGGATAAATTGAGTTTGCGGTCGTGCTCTATTGTTTAGTAACAAGACAAATCGATAGGTTTACTATTTTTATGGAAATCTCTCTATTTTTAAACCTCTTTTGCTCTTTGTGGAGATTTTATTTAGGAGGTGGTTATGAATTATCGTTTTCCGACGAACGTTGGTCAGAGTGGTTTTGTTTACATAAACCATTCATAACCTAATAAAGAAAACTGTTTTGTTAATGAAAACCTCCTTATAGAACCTTCTGTATTGCGGGTACCTTACAAAACAGTTGATGAAGAGTTTTTAATGCTTTACAAACATTATGAAATCAAATTCTCTACATAATCAATATAGTCTCTAGTTTCACAAAGTGCTTTATTGTGGTATAATCAAACTAAGGTAAAAGGCAATGATTAAATTATGGAATAAATTATTGATATTGTCATTAGTGTGAGGTTGATTTTCAGATGTTTATGTTTTTGCAGTCATTGAGATTCAGAGTGGTAATAGAAAATATTGCGATGATATCTAACTTTTCTTTCTTGCAGGGGAGATTTACAGACGGAATGATACAGACACTTCTAAGAGGAGCAGCAATAGAAACAACAACAGTATCAAGGGAATTAGTAGCATTAAAAAGGTAATGATGGTTTCTCGTGGTAATGGTAACGGAACAATGATAACTACTAGCAGCAGAAGCAGTAGTAGTAGTGGCAGTGGCAGTAGTAGTAGTAGACTAGTAGTAGTTGGCTGTAGTAGTAGTAGCAATAGCAGCAGCAGCAGTAGTAGCAGCAGCAACAGTACATTGTAGTAGTAGAAATAGTAGTAGCAGAAGCAGCAGCAGTAGCAGAAGTAGTAGTTGTAGCAGCAGCAGTAGAAGTGGCAGTAACAGTAGTCGCAGCAGCAGTAGTAGTAGCAGCAGCAGTAGTGGTGGTATTAGCAGTAGTAGCCGCAATATTAATGGTAGTAGCAGTAATAGTATTAATCAATACCCTAAAGGAGTAGTAGAAGCAGCAGCACAACAGTAGTGGAGTAGTAGTAGTAGTAGTAGCAGCAGCAGTGGCAGCAGCAGTATTAGCTTTAGTAGTAGCAGCAGTAGTAGAAGTAGTAGCAGCATTAGTGGTAGCAGCAGCAGTAGTGGTAGTAGCAGAAGCAGACGTAGCAGCAGCAGTAACAGTAATAGCACCAGCACCAGCACCAGCACCAGCACCAGCACCAGCACCAGCACCAGCAGCAGTAGTAGTAGTAGTAGTAGTAGTAGTAGTAGTAGTAGTAGTAGTAGAAGCATTATTAATGGTAGTAGCAGTAGTAATATTAACATCAAAAGGAGTAGTATAAAAGCAGCACAACAATAGTATTCGTATAGTACCATCAATAGTTGAATGGTAGGTAGTAATAGCAGCAACATCAGAAGAAATAGCAGGTAGGAATAGCAAGAGCAGTAGTTTAGTTACGGTACAAGAAGCAGGGGTAGTAAATTTAGGTTCTTAAAACACATCTCGACATGAAAGATAAAAGCGATAAAAAGTAATTGATTCTGATAACTTTAAATTATGAATGTAATATAATTTAGGTTACAAGTGTCTTCCTGAACATTCTGGTGCCCTGCGACGATAATTTCTGTTGAATTTCCCTCTTTGAAATATCAAACTAATATTGATTTTGGAAGCGAAACCCATTCTTCCGCAGTAGTAATTATTTCCTTAATTCTCAAATGGGAAGAAAAGGCTACACGCGCCTGATGTTATGATAAAAGATCTCACAGATGACAATCGTAATTAGCACTAATTACGTTTCTAATTACGCGGCTCTCAGGTGCAGGGCCCGAACGCGCCTCACAAACATTTCTACATCAATCATGTCATACAGTTTTTTAACTCGCAACGTACAAAATGGATGTTAAGAAAATAGTATTGCATGGTGGGGTGAATTTACTCAGATGTTAATCTTAAACATCGAGTTTTTATTACAATATGTCATGATAGAAATACTGCAAAAAATGTATACCATTCATGTCTTTTGTTTTAAAAATCAGTGTTAAGCATTTAGAAAAAAGGCATGGGAACTTTGCGCAAAACAGCCATATCAGGGTTAAACTTATAATGTCATCATTTTAACATTGCACTAAGGCTACCTTAGTGATTTCTGGTTGACTGACTGGTCTTTTTTGGCAACGGGTCTCTGTTATATACAAAATTGTGTAAAGTCATTACAGAAGTTCAGTATGGTTAAGATGGATTTGTTCAACTAGAACTTTAATAGAAAGTACACGATATTGCATAATCTATTCAATACCGTCGTCAGCTGATAGGGAATGGCTGACAAGTAGAGCGCGCTCAAATAGACAGACAGATGTTAAGACAACTGATGGCGGTGTCATGTAATGGGAATATAATTTTGGGATTTAAAAATCTGATCTATAAGATATCACATCCATATACACAAGGATTTCTCTTTAACGATGAAAGTCAAACGGTGAGTTTGTTTTAATTGTATTTTATCGAGACTGACCGACCTCATACCTTTGAATACTTGATAATTAAATTTTGGAAAATCGACGTTGACTAAATATTAATTAGTTGATTTTAGAAAAATTCAAGATCCTACGTTATCATCATTCCCCAAGATCTTCGTTTAAATTGTCGATTTTTAACTAGTCAAACAAGCAAGCTGAATTTGCAAGAGAGGTTGATTTCAAAATCTGTTGACCAATAATTTAATCTATGTAGGTGTTAGAATAGCAAGATCTCTGGATTTTGTCGTTTGTATAATTAAGAGGATTAGTGGTATATTGGTATTATCATTTTCAATATTTTCGTCTTTTCAGCGACAGTGTATAGTTGATCGCCACGACAGTGAGGATTCGATCGCCTGCAGCAACGAATAAAATTTGCCATGGTCCATGTCGTGATCGCTTAGTGAATTGAAATGCTTTAATATTCTACCCTCGTCCATTTCGATAGCAATTAGGATGTCAAAGACATTCTGTAGTTTTGGAATATTTCTAACATTAAAACCAGAACACAGAATGGCACGTGTCAAAATCAAACCAAAATCAATAGTTTTGTAGGATCCTTTAAAGGATCGATCGGGAATTTTTTTTCGAAACGAAATATTAGGGGAAATTCCTGTGCAATATGTTATTTTAAATCACTATCAAACTGAAACATACTGCTTGTCAAGACAATTTGACCACGAAATGCCGCGCACATTCATTTTAAATTTGGACTTGTGAAATCAAAGCCATTAATTGGTGATACACTTATGAAGAGCATTCGTTATGCGTTACGCTGTACATCAGTCTTCAACTTCATTATTCTGAATTTGTGATATTTTATCAAAACATTTTTAATAAATATGAGGAAATGAATAAAAAAAATACTGTTTCTTTGTATCTTTTCAAGTGAGGTAAAAAAAGATGGCGGTTACTCATCGAACCGATATAAACTTCTGCTTGAAGTGGCAACCTTTGCGAGTAATTTTAACGATACAACTTTAATCGTTATTTCTACTCCGATGCCAATATCAATCGCTCAAGTGGAAGAAGCGAGACCTTTACATTGTTTTACGCTGCTAAACTTTCAGCCTCATCATTAATGTATGAGTTATTTCAAATTCGTATCTATTTCATATGTTTCCAGCACCGATTAGGGTGAAATCCAGACGATCTATGCTTTAAGTAGCAATAATGTATGCTATTGAGAAATCAATTAAATGTCAGGAAATTGAGAATTGTGTATTTATTGCATATATTCAAATCTGAATATTTTATCTTAATAATTTATAATAATATTTGTAGTTTAGTCCAATTTTGCGCCAGTAGAATCTGCGTCATGTCCTTCAGTAGCTCATTAAAATGAAAATGAAAATTTCGAAATAACCATTACTCAATGCAAGCCGGGCCGATTTTGAGTTTAAAACATTATAAAAATCAAAGCAAATCTTTCAAAATGCGTCAAGACTTAGATTTTCAATGAGTATTTTGAAGAATGTCCTTTTATTTAAATATCACTTGGCCTTTTGTATTATTTCCCTTAGCTATATGACTACTCTTAATCAATTGGGCACTCTTTTATTTTACATAGGAAAAGGATTGCTATCATTATCAATAGTCGTTAGCCAAAGTAGTTCTGTTAAAGAAAAAACATTAAAATGAACAATATGACAATATTAACATCGGATGCATTCATCCATAATTCAAAACATATTCATTTAAAGTGTAATTGGCTATGACATGAAGTTTCCCACACATATGAGTACAACAACAATATAGGACTTGCATTTATCCTTATATTTACCACTTATTGACTATTATTACCCTTACATTTTTTTCATCGAATATACTATAAATTCATATTCATAAAAAGAAATGTAAAGTGATAATTTGTTAAATATATGCCATATGGCTGACATTTGAACATCATGTCGCTATTTTGATTTCGAATTTAGAAGACAAAATCCTTTATCTACATGTGCTTCTTTTGTCCCTAAACATCTGTCCCTCTCTCTGTTTCACGCACGTAGTTACAAACTATTCTCAACGCTTACCTGAGCAAATTCGATACAACCTGCCCCACCCCCTCCACACTAACTCTCCCCCCATCTACCTGACACCCCTCCCATCCCACCCCATTTCTTTGTTCAATACCGCGCGTTCCCCGTCCCGAAACAATGCCTCGAGTCCTACCTTGATCGTACATGATTATTTTGCTGAATTGTCACTTTTCATGACTAGAAGGCGTGAAAACAGAATCCAGCGATTATTTCCAAAATACATTGAATCTCGTATACTTCTAGCTCCAGGCTAAAATAGTTACTGCGACCGGTAAATCACCCGTAAGGACCTTGGTACAATGGCCGAGTTCATATTTTAAGAGATTTTTGGGGAGTCGAATATAATATTTGAACTCCTGATATTCATTCGTGTGTGAACTAGAAAGTACCTCGAATCTCTTTTGATGATAGTGATGCTTACACTATCACATTTGGTGTATTTGAAACCTTAACGCAAAATGTTTTTGAACGATAAAGATAATCTCTTAGAGAACCAAAATAGTTAATCAACATTTGAAAGAAGAAATATTTATTATCTTTGTTGTTTTTCAAAACCTCTTATCAGTAATTATGAATAATTCAATATAATGATGCAAGGGTTTTCATTTATTATTTTAAATGTTTTAGTCTTATTTTCAGCATCAACATAACAATTAACGATATGGGATTGACGTCTAAGATGTTAGTTCGTGCAACGCCTACATAGATAAATTTACATACATAATCACGCTGGCTATTTCATATAACTAGTCAAGACAGACCTACTTCCTTCCTACTATGACTCGAAACTATTATACAATAAGTCCCAAACAGTAGGTTGAAGACACAATGCGTCGATTGTGATCGGTTCTCTAAATATCTTATCTTAAAGGAATAGCTTTATCTTTAATCGTTTTCATTGTGAATGAGTGAACTTCAACCTTACGCAATTGGCGCAATTAAACTCCTATAAGTCGTTTAAGATTAACCCAGGCTCGTCGAAAACAATGCAATCTTAAATATGATAACCAACCCTAAGCCAACTATAGAATAGCTGAAGGGAAGGAATTCCGTGTTAATTCAACGCAAATGTTCCGTGACGTTAGACTAGGCTAATACCTGCCACCCCCGCACGAAGTAGACTCGTCCCGTTAAGGTAAGGTTCATTGCAGCATTCAAGCTGTATATTGACAATCTGGAAGTTCTGTCGTATCGGGACAAGCGAAGTTTATTCATGGGAGTGTGATCTAACAGTTACCACGCAGTAAACTGGATTTGGGAAAGTTTGGATATTATTAAGTGGTGTTGGAGTTTAAGGACTATTTATTCAAAGTTGTCACCCAGTTTTGGATCGTCTTTTCTATCAGGTAAGTGTCACCATTGTTATTCACAGGTGGTTCGTGTGACTCTCAACTGAAACTTACCTCACTTTCGCAGGTAGAAATTAACAAGTCCAATGTGCTCGAGAAGTTGGTAAATTAGTTAGGTTGATGTTAATTTCAATATTTCAGTTCGGAGAAAGTTTTTTTAAACCATCAACACACATACACGTATTTCATGATGGTTAACAGCGTCCATGATATCGTCAGTGACATACTTTTTACCTGTTCCCGTCCTTTGTAATATATTCACAACATTAGCAGTCTGTCTGGAAAAGCCGCCTAAAGTAAATAACTGTTGATGTATTGCGGATACGTGAATATATAGACATATAGGTATCGCGTCTTGTTATGAATTTGTGATAGCACGTATGACTTACTTCATTATTAGGGAAATCTCTTAGCATATTTTTTAACCAAAAAAATTCATAGTATGTAATAAGTATGGGAAATTGTCAATTTTTCAAAGTTCATAAGTAAAAAAATATTAAATTTGCAAAAGTATGTTTTAATCATTCTCAAATATATCTCATTTTGATGTAAATAATTATCGGTTAATAATATCTTTATTTCAAGTTATATTTCTATCAGTTTTGGTAAAATTTATTATCGAAGAGAAAGCTTTTATAATCTGTTTATACAACAAAGTGTCATGTGTACAAAGTTTATCAATTTCTGACTAATAATTCATGAAATAAATTTTTTTAGATTTTAAACCCTCCTCAATTTGTTTTCAAAATAACCTCATATATCAATGCTATTTTATAACAATTATTTTGTTACTCTATATTTTGAATATGGATTAAACTTAGCTTAATTTTTAAAAAATACTCAGAGTTTGTCTTAAGCAAACATGTCACTTTGACATGGATTGGCATAAAGAGGATCTCCTATCAAAACATGTGAATTTTATGCTTGGATGCACAGATCATACCTGCCAAGCTATTAAAAGCAGTGATCCATGACAATTGTGGTGCAAAAGGATGGCTAAAAATAAAATATCACACAAACAATGATGTGGTTATCTTATCTGGATAATATGACCTCAGGTAATACATAAAGATTTGTTTGGGATTTGACTGCAGACTTCTCTCGATAATTTTTCATGTAAATTTTGTAATTGTTTTGTTATAAAATGTTATTTAGAAACTAAATATGACATTTTTCTTAAAATAGTGATAATTGTGTTAAAATGTCCAATGTGACATATAGCAGTAGATTAGTTGACAATATAAAATTATGTGAATAAAATGCTATGAGATTTGATTGTGATTAGTACATGTATGAGAAACCAAAAATGAACAATTATCATATTTGATAAAAAATAATATCATCAAAGAATTGTAGGAATATGTCATTTTCTGGATTAACTAAATTATGTCCAGAGGCACAAAATTTCACTAGTGGCAAAACCAGTTTGATAAGAATTGCATTGAAATCAAGTACCTGTTGTTATCATACCAACACTTAGCCTCTTAGATTTCCTAAGATTTCTTTGAAATCAACAAGTATTGTCATCCTGAAATTAACATCTTTGCATTCATGACAGCTCTGTGTCTGGAATGAACAACACAATTAAAACGAACAATCTGGTCACTAAGGAGTTTCAAGCTTGACCAGTGCTGACCATTGCCTTAGGCTGCAATGTCCATCAGCGAAATCACCATTAACTCCTGCAGCAATGACATGAATAAGACTGTAATTACAACTTCGCCAGTTTCCTGTCGTTATAAACATAGAACTGCAAATCCAAGCATATACACCTGTCATTTACACCTGTCTTTACCTGTAATTAACACCGGATTGTTCACAGCTGGACGTAGCTCAACACTGATGACCATTGGTCAGTATGTAAACAGGTTGACTCTGGAAATTAGCAGCAGCAGGCAGGGATAATTGGGTAATAAAGTAATTTGGTTTGAATTGAAGTATACAGAAGGTATGCTTATTTTACTACCTGTGTTCTCGTGAGGTGCGAGCCCTTGATGCAAACAGATGGTGCTTGCACCTGAGGTAATCTTATGTAATGTCTATATAATGGATCTTGAGAAGGATGTTTGGCTACAAACTTACAAACTGTGAAAAGGTATGTTTGACAAACGTTTGGATTTGTATGAAAACATACATAAGTCAACGACTTTGTCTTTTAAAGGTTTTGATTAAATCAAATGTAAGCTTTAATCTTGATATTATCTTTCAACTTGAAAATAAGACAAGGTAATCAATTCTGAGTTTAGATTTCAAATGAAGATGAAAGCTGGTTATGGTACAGCAATATATTGATAACAAGATGAGGGAACAATTAAATCTGAATCTTCCTATAACATATTTAAATAAAAATAACTTCAATTGCTTGGCAGACACATTCTATTGTTTAAGGTAATTGATAGCCTGCATCATATAACTCATGTTAGTTGTTGATAATGCGATCTCTGAAAGGTCAAACAATGTGGACGGTCATTTTCATCAAGTTTTAAATAGTGGAATCTCTCTCGGAAGAATTTCATGAGTTCCATTTCTGTAATCAAATAAAAGGTTCTAACTTTTGCACTTGACTACATTTTATTCAAATAGCTCCATCAAAATTCAAACCTAGTTCTAAAGTCTTGTTATCGCCATTGAAAACTAATTTTTATTATCAAATATTCTGTTCCTAAGAGAGGCGTAAAATCAAGTTTCAAACTCCTAACAATGGACAATCAATATGCCCCAGAATGAGATTTGTTCAGTTTTGCCAACCACAGACATCCAAGTCTGTTGGTGCATATTTTTATCAAGACATGTCTCCTCTTTTCTGTTTTTCATCAAAATAACTAGATAGACGCTAATACAATTCTATTCTCAATCAGTTTACAGTGCAAAAGACTATCGGTTAATACAACAAATTGCTTTAGGAGGGCCATTCAACCTGTGTCCCTATGTAAACGGAGAGGAAGTCGTGACCTTATCCACCAAACAAAATGTCAGAAGCGACACTGAATTTGGGATGAAGCTTACCGCTCAATCGTCCCTATTTACTTCTTAGCCTTTTAAACAGAGGGGTGAAAAAACTGAACCTTGGTTAACTACATGATTGGAATTCTACTGTTCTTTTAAGTTAGTTAATGCAAACTGTAGTGTCTTTGTTCTAGGACCGCGAAACGAAATGCTCGTAAAAATCTTCGAAGGTTCAGAGTGACTCGTAGCAACTACGATAGACGGAAATACTGCGAAAGTAGAAATAGGTACAAAGCTTATTGTCGAAAATTCAAATGTGATGTGAAGAGGCGTAATCAAGACCAGCTAGAACGATCTATCAACAGCCCTAATGCTTTTTGGAAAAAAATTCGTAATTTACAAAACCGAAACACTGTTACGAACAACATAACAAAATCTGAGTGGTTAAATCATTTTAAAGATGTGCACTCAAACGACGACATATTGGATCTGACTTTCGATGATATCTATAAGGATGTAGATCCAACCAATAATGATTTGACAGAAATAGATCAAATTATCCTGGACAGTCCAATTTCTGAACAGGAAATATTAGATTCTATCAGTCACTTAAGAAACGGAAAAGCTGCCGGACCTGATGATATCATAATTGAAATGATAAAGTGTTCCAAATCTGAAATTATGCCGTTCTTAAAGAAATGTTTTAATAGGTTGTTTGAAAATGGAATTTTCCCACGTAGTTGGTCTAATTCTACAATAGTCCCACTTCATAAAAAAGGTAATAGAAACGATCCAGATAACTACCGCGGTATATCATTAATGAGTATATTGGGAAAAGTGTTTAACTCGATTTTAAATAAGAGATTATCAAACTGGGCGAATATGTATGAAAAAATTCCGGAATCTCAGGCCGGATTTAGAAAGGGATATTCTACAGCAGATCACATATTTACTCTGTATGCAATGATCCAGAAAGCACTGTTAAAACGGAAGCATAAATTGTACATAGCTTTTGTAGATTTTAAAAAAGCTTTTGACTCTGTTAATCATTTTAAATTATGGCAATGTTTACTTAAAGCAGGTTTACAAGGGAAAATGTTCAACATTCTGAAATCTATGTATTCCAATATTCGAGCTTGTGTGCGTTGTACAGATGGAGTAACTGATCTCTTCGATTGTCCTTTAGGCTTAAGACAAGGTTGCTGCTTAAGTCCAATTCTCTTTTCTTTTTTCATTAATGAATTATATCATGATATCAGTACAGGTGGAAAGCATGGTATCCAAATGTACCCAAGTTTTGTAGAAATCCTCATGCTTCTTTTTGCTGACGACGTAATTTTGGTCTCTGACACTGTAGTCGGTTTACAAAATCAACTAAATATCTTAGAGAAGTACACTAAAGAATGGAAATTGTCAGTTAACTTAAGTAAAACAGAAATTGTAATATTTAGAAAGGGTGGCCCTGTGGCGGCAAGAGAGCGTTGGTTTTATAATGGCAATTTGATAAATATTTCCAATCACTATTCTTATTTAGGATTTTTGTTTTCACACAGACTGAATATAAACAATTGCGCACAGAATTTAGCTTTACGCGGTAAAAAGGCTTTAGTACAAGTTATATCAGTTTTAAGCAAAGTTGGAACCATGTCTCCAAATGTATTCTTTAACATATTTAATTCTCAGATACAACCAATTTTATTATATGGCTCTGAAATATGGGGTTTTCAGCGTTTCGTTAGTATAGAGAGAGTGCATCTGTTGGCCTGCAAAAAGTTCCTTGGTGTAAGCTCACAGACACCTAATTGCATGGTGTATGGTGAATGTGGCAGGTTTCCATTGTACATTAATTCCCAAATACGATGTTTAAGGTTTTGGTTCAAGCTTTTAACTATGCACGAAAAACGTCTACCTAGATTAGCTTATAACATGCTTTTATGTCTTGATAATTTGGGAAGGCATACTTGGGCAAGCGATATTAGGAATTTATTATTTTCTCATGGTTTTGGATTCATATGGTTGTGCGAGACAATCGGGGACGTTAACAGATTTATTAATGAGTTTCGACTTCGAGCAATAAATATGTTCAGTCAAGATTGGCATTCCACTTTAGATTCAAGTTCACGATATGAATATTACAGGACCTTCAAGACCTTACTTCAGCCAGAAAAATACTTATCAATAATAACTTCATATCACTTAAGAAAAATATTTGTAAAATATCGCTTGGGTTTGCTAAGTTTAATGATCAATGAGGGGAGGAAAACAACTATCGAGAAAGCAAAAAGAGTTTGTCCTTTATGCAACCAAGGAATAGAAAATGAAATGCATTTTACATTTTCATGCCCTTGTTATATTGAATTAAGACAGAAATATATACCACTTCACTTTCTAGATAAACAACCAAGGGATGCTTATACTTCTTTATTGCAAACTAATAACGAAGCTATTATTGTTCAATTAGCATTATATATAAAACATGCATTAAAAAAGAGAGATCTTCTCATAAAGCAATTAGTAAAACCTTAGATATTGTAGTAGAATGTTGTTTTTATGTAACTATGTTTTAGTTAACTTTCATGTACTTTACTGTAACTCTTTTGTATATGGGCCGGAGGCCTTTAATACAATAAACATCTTTGACTTTGACATGCAAATCTTGTAGTACATTGTTCAAATTCTAGAAGAATTGTTGATGTAGTTCTTGATAGTTTTGTTAATGTGTATGCAGAAAATGTTTTATGGTGCAAACTAACGTTTCATTGAGATTGGATCATGAGTCGGTATTGAGCTATGGTAATTTGCATGCGTAATGGAGTTTCTCACGTTGATCAAAAAGTTTCCTTTAGTTCATTTCCTTTCAAATCTTTTTTATCTTTGTTTGTCATCATTCATTAATTGAACAATCATTAATTGAACAAAGTCTACAAAACCTTTTTCATGACGTAAAATAACTGATTATCATGAAAATTAACAATTAACCAAAAGAACCTCAATGTTTTTATATTCAAGTAAAGATACATATCTATCATTTGCAAACAGATCTCCCTTAAAATTTAATTTTTATATCATTTCCAACATATACTGTTACTTTTAACAATTTTCATGAGTCATAATTCATTATGCTCCTAAGAATGATTAATGATTTGTTTAAATATATAAGTACCGTAAGTAAATGATAAATCAAATCCAAAAAGACTTAAGAAAGCCATATGAGAACACAGATGAGTCTTTAAAGGTCATTTAGGAGTGGCTTACATAAAACAAGCAAACATATCTTGAATAAAAGGCGTCTGTTCGGGGGAAAATGCATGTTTCAAAATAAAGCTTTCTTCTTCAGTTGGTGGTAAGCATAATAAAGAACTATAAAAAAAGTTGAAGAAAATCTATTCTAACATAATTAAGTTTGTGCTTAAAAACATCCCTAAATTTGTGGTAAATTTTGATTCAGACAGATTTTCTTTATATGATTAGATAACTCTTTATTGTTTTAGCTACAATGTTATTTATGAAAAAAGTGTGCCCATGTCACCCAGTAGCCCTGGTGCAGAGCCAGTCCAAGCATTGTACTAGCTCTGTTCATACCATCAAAACCTATCTAAGTAATCTTTGTTTTTTTATTACACATCATTAAAGTCAGTAGAATTTCTTTTAGTATTAACAGAATTATTCCATTACTGCTTTAACCACTTTTAAACAGTATCACAATTTTACCAATGTTTCCTGTAGATGAAATGTATAGCAATACTGGTTTTAGCGCCATTGGAAAGCGTTTAGACTTGGTTTCAACGTCACAACCCCTTTTGAGCATGAGGCAGGGAAAGGTTAGCAGATGAAGTGTAAATGTCTTGATATAACAACCAGAAGGTTGTACAGTTCTTGAAGATCAAAACACTTGGCCTTTATAAAGCTTTGATCAATGTCTTCATCAACTGTCAGAAAACCAGATATTCCAGTGATGTTTTTTTACGATTCCATAACAACTTGTTAGTCATAAAGATTGATAGGTGTCATATATAAAGTAACTTGTCGAACAGAAGTGTCATATGTAAAATTAATCGTTCTGTGGCCATATTTTTACAAAAAGCAAATATTGAAGGAATATCCAATTGTCTACCAAAACAGTTTTAAAAAAACCATTCCTGTAAAAAAGATTAAGATTGAAAATATAGATTTAAAGATATACTTTGAGAATGTAACATTTCTTTGTGAAGGTAAAATAAATTGAAAAAAAATGTTAGGAATTGGAAAGTAAAAAAAAACTGAAAGAAATGTTAGAAATGGTTATGATAATTTTCATTTTTAACCAGCACCAAGTGAAACTGAATCTTGTAATGTCTGCCAAAATTCTCCAGAGACAGTAACATACAGCAAGATATGCTTTAAAGAGAATTTGAGTCTGAAATAGTTCCTGTCAGTTGCATTTCTGAAATAAATTATTCATATTTTTGTTGATCGTCAAAGTTTCTCTAAAGGTTTTGTAGTAAAATCTTGATTTTTTTTCTTTGTTTGAGATTACACAGGAGAAAAATGAATTCGTTATCACAGAAAGTCTTCGAAAAAATCAATAACGTAAATGTCAACGTTAATGATGGCTTTTCAAAAACAAAGAAAGATCTCGATCATTTTCTTTCGTAATTGAATTTATTGCAAGAAGAAAGGTTATCCGAGACATCTTGTAAATAATTAGTTTTTAATTTTGGTCTTTATTTTGTATCAATGCTATAAAATGTGTGAATAACACTTGTTGAATACTATTGTACAAAATTATAAAGTGTGAACATTTTGAAAAGATTTCCCATGAAGTTTTGTCCAGGTAAAAGGATGAATGAATAAGAAACACTTAATGCATAAAATATTTATTTATAATGAATATTCATGAGATTGATTTTGCTAAGACAATCTTTTGAAAGCATTTTAATGACACTCAAGTTACATACAGAATTATTGATTTTAGCTTCAAAATGATTTACTAGGTTTTCAAAAAAAATTTATATTAAAAGTTTAATAAAGGAATATTTTTTTCATTTTAAAAGATCAATTTACCTTAAAACCATCAGATATCATTCCTGCAACATATGTCAATAGATATGATATATTTTTTACACCAGCTGTTCGACCTAATGCACATACTGTTTTCCAACAATGGCACTGCCTGATTTATGTTCTGTCCTGTTTGTTATGACATTGTGAAACCTTGTTGAAATGTACGTGATAAAATCAGGACAATTAGAAATTGATTTGATATCAAATACCATTGTTCCATACACAAGCACTGATTTTAGATATTCACACTTTGGTGAGCATGAAAATTGGTTTGTGTTTTTCATGAGAGCTGTCTTTATCATGCTTATTAGGTATATTTGTATGTGGGTGTTGGATAATATGTCCAATAGCCTTGCTGTTTTGTTAAAGCTTTCACACTTGCTGGTTTTCAATAGGACTAACAGTGAGGATTTTTAATTGTTTGTGGACATATTTTCTTATCCTTGTACCCTGTACAAGGACAAATGTCCCCTATTGTACATACTAATGGGAATTATGCATTAATGGAGTTATGAATATTTATGATAATTAGTCTACTCCTGTAAAGTTATCGTCTAATGTTATCTAAGACAAATTTCATAGATTTCTAAGGCAATTACATATGAATATTTGATCAAAATGGAGCTTTTTCAGGTAACATATATGGGTATGAAAAAAGGTCCCTTAGGATATTGCAAATATCAAATTATTTTGTATATGCTTATAGTATTGTTAAACATGTATGATAAATATCCTTTTTTCGTAAAAAAACCAAACCCTCCTATAAAGTTTTTTTGGTTTATTTTATTAATTTCTAAAGCAAAAAAATTCAAAGTTTCATCATAATTCAACTTTGTTCATGTAACATATTTATAAATGTTTTTAAAAAGTATACATATAATTGATTTTTTAAAATACTTAGTCTATTTCATAATATAAATCCAAGCTGAGTAAGATCAGCATGTTATGTAATTTATTTTTAATTGTTTATCTTGTATTACTTTGATACTTTTAATTTTAATTTTAAAGTGATAAAAGCATGGCAGATGTAATTTTCCATCTAAATCATTGTTATTCAATAGTTATACAATACTTTGTTTATGACATACGTTTATGATTTATAACAACTTCATCATCAAATATGGCACATCAGTTCTATCAACAGGATTTGTTTTAAACAATGAAATATACATTACCCTCTCGCCCTATGTTAATTGAAACCCCTCCTACAAAAGCCTTATTCAGGAAACAACGAAACGAAACACATGGGCAGAGTCCAAGTTAATTGTCAAAATAAGAGTCAGGGCAGGAAGCAAAATTGACATAAAAGATGACATTGTTTAGTCACCTTTGACAAATAAATCATTATTTTTAATATAAACTGAGCTCATGGATGTTTGGTACAGTTTGGGAGACTCTACCCAGAAACCAATTAGGGGGGGTTTGTACAAACTGGCTCAAATGTTTGTCTGCATGTTTGTGCTTGACCACTCGGCCACTGTCCAGTAAACACTGCTGAAATGGATTAGTGCTTGTTGATTTTGTAGTATTGAATGTCTTGTTAATTGGTTGTAAATATACACTATGGAAATCTTGCTGTCAAAATGAACTAGCATTTGTCCAGGGTTGTTGACCGTCATACATAGAAATGATAATTGCAAGGTAGTTTTGGTACTTCTAAAGATGATATGTGACTAATTCGTGCGAAAAGAGATGCAGCAGATGTATGTTTCACAGGTATCTCGTCAGATTACCATAGAAATAATAATTGAATGGCAGCTTATTGATTCTATAAAAAATACATTATTTACTCCTATGAAATATAGTTTATTATTCGCCCGTTGAAGTTACCGCCGATTAATAAATCTAAATGTTATTACATTGTGTGTTTACTGACAATCATTAAGCATGACGACTGATTGTTAGCAGGGCGACAGCAATGTAATCTCCGCTATTTTCATTTGTTCTATTGATAACATTCAGCAAGTAATAAAATGAAATACTTAACTTTATTTACTAGAGTTTAATTACATTTTTAGGAAACTTGTGGATGGTATATCAGTATCCAACTTGCTTTCGCTTGTTAAATACCAAACCATGCACTCGTTTCATAAAAATGTAATTAAACGGGATGCTGTTTAGTATTCTCTATTTCACTTAAATCTTGTCAAATAATGCTATTAAATTACTGCACAAATAAGTTTCATTAAAGATTTCTTGTTGATTTTGAAAAGTTAAAATACCCAAAATAGGATTATGAAATATGTTGAAATTAATAGTTATAATAAGTTTTGAGATTGATTTTACCAAAATAGATAAAAAACTCTTTTTTGTCATTGCTATAGAGGATATTATGTTTTGATTGTGTGCTTCAAACTTATAACGACTCTATCATATTTGTCAGGAACATTGTTCTTTATTTTGTCTCCATCAAGAGGAATGTCGTCACAATTCTTTGTAGCTGAAATATCAATTGAAATCAGAAAAAATTCCCTGCATTGAAGTGATATCTTTAAAAGGAAATCTGACTTGTCTCTATGGAATTACTCGAGGCTGAAATCAAACGATATCATTATCAGAAGCCTTGAAAGAAACTTGCATTAAGGCTAATGATCTTAAAACAATTCTTTCCGAACAGATGTTTACAAAAATTGTACCTTCGTAAAAGACATGAAGATTTATTTGCCACATGCTGGATTGTCCTTTGGCTAAGAATATTGTCGAGAAGATATTTGTACAAAATCAATAACCTCGCTGAAGACAAGTGCTACCCAACTCGGTTTGCGGTGTGTTTGAAGTCGTCAGCAAAGTTTGCCAACTCAAGTTGGCAAAGTTGCCATGCCACATTACCAAGGAAACAAGTTCTAAGGGACAAGTACTTGTTTTCTCTGTGAAAGAATGTGAAATAGGACAGATGACAAAGCGTGAGGATTTTCTCTGTTGCCATGCTACTGCCAAATTTGAGATATTTGTGGAAAATTTATGATGTCAAATGTTGACCAGCATAGTTGATAAATGGGGCCAATATAGTGTTTCACAAACAGAAATGACAAGCCGGCTTGTAAAGAACAATATCAACCCATATTTAATTACACAATTGTTACAGACTATGTTGTCCTTACGATTATTCCAGATAACGGCATGATTAATCAACTTTTTTAATTAAAAAGTTGAGATTTTTGGATTCAGGCCAACAACAGTGTTAATTTGTTCAAGATAGGCCTGCAGATGCTTCTCAGTAATGTCAAGAATGTCGTTGACATTACAAAGGTTGTAAACACCATATGGTGCATAGAGACTTTATGTTAGAGCCATTACTAAAATCATAAATACAAATCAAGAGATATTAAATTCAAGATTACAAGTAATCATTACTCCCTTTAGGGACAGACACGGCATGGCAGGCCTGACCTTTTCACCACAACGACAATTCAAATATGATTTTAAAATTCCCTTATTATTCTGTCCATTGAAGGATAAAATTTGGTCGGAGAGAGCCAATTCTGACCAATTGGATGACCACAATCTCTCAGATACGACCATTAAGACATGGTCCGAGAACCTCCTAATTATCCCTTCATTATTGGGGCTCCCTAAAAGCTTAGCCTTAATCCATCTGACCCTTGACCTCTTCAATGGTCAGTGAGCATGCGTGAGGGTTCTGTTGACCGCTGACCCCGGTAGGGGAGTTTGCACTGATGTTGGTCATTGTCGATAAGGAAGTATTATCAGCGCGATCAGCTGACAGATCGTGTGCCAACTGATGGCTATTTCACACCTGCCAATCACCTGGATATAACGATTGGGATTCATGTCACAGAAGGTATTGTGTACCTGTTCGTAGTCTTTAAAAGGTGGGTCTTTATTCTGCTTATATTTGTTTAAAAGTTTTATAATAAATTTCAAACCTGGATATACAACTATTGGGCGACTTGTGAGGAGGAAGTCTGTCCCTGTTTGTACTTTCAGTAGATGATCTTTCTTCTGCTAATATTTTACTAAAAGCCTTATTGTATCTTTAACAGAGTGTAGTATGTACCTGGTCTTATTCCAAGAAGCATGCATCATAGTAGCCTGTGGTGGTCCAAAGGTTAAAAGGTACATCAATATTCTGATTATATTTGGTTAAAAGTTTTATTATAAAGAGGGAGACTTGTGACAGAAGGAAGTTTGTACCCGTTTGTAGTTTCAGTAGATGATCTTTCTTCTGCTAATATTTTACTAAAAGCCTTATTGTATCTATTCATATTTCAAGAAGCATGCATCATAGTAGCCTGTGGCTGTGAAAGGGTTAAAAGGTACATCGATATTCTGATATTATTTTGCTGAATGTTTTCTTGTCATGAACATACAGCGTGGATATGCTATGGGATTTTAAGTTATTCTTGTCACGCAGAGTTTATCTTACATTTTCCTTAAGTTTGATGATCTTAAGCTTTAAACTGTATAAACAATCTGTCACTTCAACTTATTTAGAGAGATTATGTTGTTGTTATTTAAGTTAATTTGAAATAACTGGTTATGTTTTGAAATCCAGTTAAGCAAATCTTTACAAATACACTTTTAAACATAGGTTGGTTACTGTCTTGACTGGTTTTAGAAAGAAAATCCATATGTAACATTTAACACTTTATCATTTCTCTCTTTGCTTGTAGGAAAAAAGCCTCATATTTTTAACCAATTATTTTGAATGAATTCATCAAATTTAGGAAATCCCTGGATCAATAGAATGTTTTTGAGTTAAGGCTTAGTGTCTTTTTCATCAGGTGGATTAAAAGGAAAAGCTAGATGGCATCTATGTAAGTATAGATATGTCTTTATAATGAGTAAATTATATATATAATTAACCTCTGCATAGAAAGAACATAATTTATGATATGATGAAACTTTTATTATCATTCTTGATTTTGTTGTCCTTTTACAATCATATTAAGGAAGAAGATATTTCAACAGATAATTGACAATAAAAGTTTGTTGTAAATCTGGAAAGAAATAATTTTTTAATGATTTATGAGATTATCATTTTAGGACCTTTTCTATGACTTGATTGCTGTGAGAGTTGAAAAAATGAAATCATCTCCAATTTTGAAGATTAATTACTCTGGAAAAGTTATAAGTTGTCATAAGTGCCCCCTAACAACAATTTAAACCTTAGCACCCTCTTCTCATACCTTACCCTGTATGATGATAAAAAACATACAAGTCTCACTCCTCCCTCCATTATGCAGGTAAAACTCTTATACCTACCCAGGGAACTTGTCCTTAAGTCTGAGTGATTGCGAGAAAAAACTATAAAGGCCAATTTCTTATAATTATATTGATAAAGCATTTTTTGGATCTAGAAAAAAAGCATTTTACTCTTTTCATTAACTTTTTTGTTAGCATATTTGATAAATGTCCCTCTTTTCAGTTTCATAAGCATTATGGATGATAATTTTTTGTATATGAAAAAATCACCTGCAAATATCCAGAAGCAAAATAATACTTAAATTCAAAAAAAATAAATCCCTTTGTTTTACATCTATCAAGCAAATATTTGTTTTCATGATATTAGGTTAGTTAAGAAGACACAGCTTATTTAGTATTGATGTCAATATTGGAGATTGAAATTACACTCCTTTGATGGAGTTGCTTGAGTTACTGCTGACCACCTGTGTACGTGCCAATCAATAGCTCAGGTAGGACAGGTAGTAATTAAAGGTGATCTGATCTGCTTTTACTTCCAGGTAAACTCCAGAAACATGCTTTCAGGCTATTGTTCAAATACAGGTAAACTGTCCTAAAAGGGTTTTTCTTCTAGAAAGGAAGTTAATCACAGAAAATTGCTGGGTATCATTTGGAAGGCTTTTGATGTTTCCAGGTTAGTTGTGAAGATGGACTGTAGCGTACAGTTCAAAAGTTTACTGAAGAGCAGATGGAATTATTAATGCTGGGAAATTGACAGGTATAATCTACCTGGTCTGTGATCTGGAAGAATTTTGTGCAGGAACTCTGATGAAAGGATTTATAATTCATATGCACTTAATGTTCTCAAGTATTGTGTCGGTATGAGATAGATACTGTAGTGAGTGAGTGAGTTGGGGTTTTACGCCGCTTTCAAGATTATTTCACTTATATCGCGGCTGCTAGTATTATTGCAGGGAGAAAGCCCACAACACCATTGTGGCTATGCATTGCGGTGAAACCTGCGAGCATCGACTGGAACTAGCGAACCATGGGTGGTACTGCACTGAAACTCAGTGTAGCATTGCACCCAAACCTGACTGCGTGTAGAACAGTTCTCTACAGCAGACAAAGTTGCCGAGCCCCTGGCGGGATTCGAACCACGGACCTCTTGATCCAAAGCCGAATTTCTATTATGTCTTTCTATATCTAATCAATTGATATCATAAAAACTGTTCCCCTTGGCCTGAAAATGACGCAACTTTATTACTCAACTAAAATCCATTAGTAATATTTCAATTGTCATATGGTAACATGATCAAATTTATCTCTTGATATATGTCACTTTCTTTGTTCTTATACAGCCTTTTTATGAAAATTAACCACTGTTACTAAAAAATGTATAAAAATATGAGATAAGGAATTATCAAAAGAAGAAGAAAATCCTTTGCATACTAAATTGTATATTTGAATACTACCATCAGCAGAATTTCTTTCATCATAAAAATTAAAGAATAACAAAGTTGTTTAAAACTCCATTCAACAAGTATAACCAGTCCTTTCATGCAATGACATAGACCTAGTCTAACCAGATTTACCTGTAGTCTCCATGCAAGACAGGTAACGACAGGTGCAAACACACGTCTGACCTACTTATGAAAGAAGCAACTTACGTCACATTGAGGTTTATGGACACAAGCCATTCTTTTTTTCACTTTTGGTAAACTTATTTTGTTAAAAGTTGTGACTGTTTGCATTTATATTATCCCTCCCTTGTTGTCTTTTGTCCCTCCCACGCAGGCAGGTGTGAGTAAGGGACACATTTACCTGGACAAGTTTTGGGCTGTGTTTGATTACAACTGGAGTCACATACCTGCGAATAACATAGTGGTGACTCACGGATCAGCTGATTTACTGGCTTTGGTGTATATTATATTGATACAGTGCAATATATGTACTACCTTCTGTCAGCTTGAACCAATTGTCAATATTAACGTATTTATTATTGTTAGTGATAAATATTCATAACGTACTGCCCAGGCTTTTATCAAAGGTGATAATGTTGTTATGCTTACTTGGATTGTTGACAGGGTAAATACTCTTATAACTGATAAAATATTTGTCTAGAAATTTTATTGCTTGAATTTAGAAATAAGATGTATACATCAAAATGTAGCTGAAATTTTCTGATTATTAGACAAGACTCTCAAAGGATTCTGTGTCAGAAGAAAACGTAAAGGTCATTATAGCAAGACCTGTCATAAACTTTCATTTTCTAAGTTATCCATAAAACTTCGAGTATCATTACTGTCAGAATATGACATAAGAGTCTTCGAAAATGTGGATTTCATTATCGCTTCTGTGGACTACTGCAATAATTTCACAGTAATGATTGTCAAGCTGCTTTCATCGGCTAGCGTAATATTGCATATAAAAATATTCATTAGCTTCATGTGTCTAGAAATAACACTTGTGGCAACATTTGGTGTATAAATTTGATATTTTTGTTATCTTATTGATTCAAAACATATCATAAATATCAAATTATTAAAACTATAAATTAATTTCAATTATTTTTGGAAGAAACTGGAGATGGAAATCTCAATATCCTTATTTGCACCATCAGGATTTATCTGTCCTTAACAAGATATCATTGCAAATGGAAATGTTATAAAGAAGTGATAAAGTTTAAATAAATATCTTAAAAAGAATTTTACCTGCAAATTACACAAATTTAGCATCCACAAGGTATTGTTTTCAAAAAGAGCAAACTCATGCAAAATTTTTCCAAACAAGTATTTTTCTAATTTATTGAACTTAGCCGTCTATCATCTTCAATTTTTTTTCTCCATTCAATAAAATCAAATCCTTATTTCCCATTACTTATCACTAATCAGGTCCCTGAATTATACACAATCATGGTACAAAACAATTATTATCTATCATCTTTCTAGTTATCTATACAGCAACCTGCATACCAAATCTTTATCCTCAAGAGCCATTTAGTGTACTGATATCTCAAGGAAGTTTACCTGAGAACCTGAGGACGCCCTAGTTCCAATAAATGAGAGCCCTATAATAATCTCTTGGTAACCCTATTCCTCTAAAAGGGACCGTCTTTGACCTTTGTCACCTGCTAACCCTATCAAAGCAAACCCATTTAGCGGAGTAATATCAGTCAAGACAATTTTCTAAGGGTTAACATATCTAGGGTTGGTCATGATGTGACTCATAGATGTCTTAATGTTTGTCTAAGTCACATTTTGATAATCTTTCAAACCTTGATAAAGATATTTTGAAGTATACTCTTTACAAAGAGAAAAACACTTTATTCTTTTAATTACAGACTGCATTTCAGATATTGTAAGGCAGTAACACCAAATCTTTGAGAACTGGAATAGACATTTTTCGAAACATTGAAAAAGCATGGTGGTAAAAGACATCCTTGTCCAACTCAAATATCAAATTTCAGTAACTAAGAAGAAGAAATGTGTTTCAGGAAAAAGGTAGTCACTCGTTGTCAGTTGAAATGTATCACTTTCCTGGTGAACAGTAGCATTACATATTTCACCTGTGAAAGGAAAACACTGTTCATCTAAGATTAAGAGAGTCCTTGACAAGAAAAAGGACAGAGGATACTCTGATGCTCAAAGAAAATCACAATGTCTTCATAAAAATTGACATACAGGAAAATATTCTCTTTTGTGGATTTGATTAAGAATGTTAGAGGACATTTAAATTTCATGGCCATGTTATATATTTAGAAAGTATGATTTCAAATTTTCATATTCTTAAAAAACTAATGATTATTATGACTTATGATTTTTTTATTAAGAATGTTAGAGGACATTGAAATCTCATGGTCATGTTATATATCAAGAAAGTATGATTTTGAATTTTCAAAAAACTAAACTTTTGTCATGAAATTAATTTTTTGATCAGGCAAAGCAGTTTCAAGCAAGGATAAAGGAAAGACTTATTTTCCTGAGAAATTCAAATAAAAAGAGCACCAATTTTCCAATGATAATATTTTAATGCACAAATTGATCAAAAGTGGAAAATATTTAATTCATTTTAAATATATAGGTTTTATGTTCTACTTCTATGAGACTATATCATATATCTAGCATTTATGTCCTCGTACATCTATAAAATTGAAGGCATTAATACAACAATAAATCGCAATGAATTTGTTTATGAGGATATATTAATGTTGCAAAAGAGAAATGATAAAACAATTTATACAATATTAAGTAAAGTGTCCTCAATTGCAACAGTGATCCTTGAAAATTGGAAAAAGCTTTCCGAAAAAGATGATACCATAGAAATTTCGATCAAGTATCGTCTGAGGAAAAATGTGAGGGTTGACAATCTCAAGACGGATAAAGACTCTTTGAAGTGGGTTGTAGTTCTGGCTAGGAGGAAATCGTTCTCAAGCAGTGGTATTAAAGCAATCTAGAACTGAGCAGAGAGTTGGCCTAAGGCTGGAACATGAATCTAAATGGTTCGTTATCACTTGGCAGGAAAACCATTCGATCTTTAGGGTCATGTTTGCTAAGCGTTTCATCAAAATCTGAAATGGATGGTCCGGGAATGAATCAAAGATAACTCGAATGATTTGTTCTGTAAATGTTTTAGTGTCCATCCTGTTGATGATCGTCCAGTAAGTGACCACAGTCTCAACGTGCATTTAGCCAATGGTCAGCAAGAGTCTTGACCAGTACTTGACATCAATGGAATGGTAATGGTTCACATTACAAGCCTTGAGAAGGAAACGTGTGGCAATCTACGAGATTGGTATTCATGATAGCTGTGTAAAGTAGGTGCTGTTATCGATCTACCGAAAATGAGACATATTTGTCTGATGACAACGATTTATTGTATTCAGTATGGATATATGCTTCATTTCTATGATAATGAAAATGGAATATGAATCTGAATGTGTCTATTGTAAAGGTGAAGATATTTTTCATGAAATTTTTGCTTCTATGTGTGCCAAAATACCTTATGTGCTGATTTGAGTTCATATTATCATTTGAGTTGCCAATTCATTCTGAAATTCCAACTACATTACATTTTGTTGTTTTATATAATAATAATTAACAACAGCCTTAAAAATGTTAATACCAAATTCTACATCCAATTTTTATCCTTTCTATAGTAAAATTTCATTAACTCAAAACGGCTACTCAAAAACCTTTTAGCTGTAGCATTTAGATAGTTATTATAAGCTACAGACAGTTCTTCTTTATCAGATGTCAACATTTATTACTTTGGTAAATATGACACCAACAACATACTTTATGTCACGTTTTATATAATTATGTAATGTAGGAATTACAGAGTTTATAGAAAATAACATTTATCTTGTCAAGTTTCAATTAGCAACCAGACTTAGAGACAGGGGCAAACAGTGTCACATTTCAAGATGGACGGTGATGTTTCTTTGTCTCTATCATGTCCTCTGCTCACTGCACTAATCAGAGATTTCTCTCCGCAATTAGACGCCCCTAAATATCGACTAGGGAATCTTGGACGATAGTCTGATCATCTTATCTGATTAATTTCACTGATTGCCCTGTCCACTGTGTGATTGAGTTGCTGAATTGATCACATGGCCGGAGTTACACTGACCGGTGGTCAGTTGTGTCTGAGTGATGACATAATGCAGGTGAATGGACATGTCACAATGACCTGACATGTTGTGTCACTAATCTCCATGTGTCGCCCATCTCATTAGTGTATTGTTGTCAGTATAACTTCGTTATTGCAGATTTATTTCCAAAGCTGATAATCATTATTAATATCATCGTCATTAGAGATGATTGTGGTTCGATGAAATCTATAATGGAGAGGATAACTAGTCATTGTAATTTGATGAATTTTAAATGTCAATTTAGACAAAACCAGTTTAATGTCTGTTGTCAAAGAAGGCGAATAAACAAAAAGAAATGTGTTGATTTTGCACCTCCAAAAAATATTTTGTCAGCTTGTTCCTTATAATTATATGTAACATTCATAATTCAAATTTGATTTATGTAATATTTCAAAGGGGTTATACCTCCAAAGTTATTGTATGTCATGATATTGTGCTTGTGCCTTTTCAAAAATGTTCTTTATATGAAGATAGAAATTGCCAACCTGTTGAAAAATGAAATTGCTAGGAATTTTGTAGGGGATAGCTAAAATGATAAACTTCAATTCTTGTCATATCTGAACTAGTTCGTCAATATGGCTTCATTTCTTTCCCTGAACTAATTTGATTTTGAGTATTGATTTTTTCATAATTTTGTCCTTTGAGCTTTCTTGGGAGTGAAATCTATTCATCGGAAACAGATGTATTTGAAAGAAGACCCATACATAACTTTTTTAAAGTCATAACATGTTTTCAAGCTTTCATCCTGAAATACAGCCATTGCCAGGTTTATTTCCATGATTATATGCCACACGTCAATGTCACAATAGGTGCTCATCCCCTTGCTTGTCAATGTCAGAATGAGTCTGAAATGTACACTGGCGTCCATTGCAAGGGTAATCAGATTTGAAGGATCTGAATCTGACATGGACGTGGTTTGGTTGTGAGGCTACCAGAGTTGTAGGGCTTCAAGTGTTAAGCTAGCAAATCTGTCTGTGGGATATTTACTCTTCCTCCATTGCTGTCAATTTCGCAATGGTTTTAGGCATCACAGGAAGTTTTAGAGGTGAGTCGTATTGTTTCAAAGGCTTGTGTGATTGCGAGAGACGAATTATTGCCTCTTTTGATTGGTAAATAATTTGATCATCATTAATTTGTCATTTAAAAGATGGATTTTTCAAACAGGAAGTTAAAGTACTTTCATTTTATCAATTTAAACAAAAATCATCTGTTTTCGTGACAGGTTGTCGTTTCAACTACCTATTCATCTTAACCAAGTGACGTTACCTCTCCCTGACCGTAATTAATGTAACATCAAAAAAATTAATTTCTGGAAGTTATAAAATTTTTTCATTAAGTTTTATTAAATAACAAGCAATGAAATGTTGAGTTTTATCGGGGAATTAAACCATTAATCAAACAACCTTGACAATATCATACTGTCACTGTCAGCTGTGAAGATATGATATATGATCACTGCTCAAAACCAGGAACTTCTGTCAGCTCTCTTGATGAGTGATAAGAGCAAGAATACTTATAATGGGTTGAATTCAGCACCACAAAGGGGCATCCTCTTAGCAATACCCAGGGGCGTAAGAGCGAATTTGAAAATAGGGGGGCTTGAATTGAAATTTTGTAACCAAAAAAAAAAAAAGGAAACTTGCTGGCTGCTTATCCCATCTTATCATCAATTAGGACATAATACTGAAGTCAGTTTAATTCCTTGTTTGATAATTCCTTGTTTGATTGGATGTTTTAGTTCTACCCTCAGAGTAGTTTTTGAACTACCCTCAAAGTAGTGCGTAGTAACTGTTTTGTAACAAACCTAGACCAGTTATTGGGAAATATGTAGTAGATAGGGGAAAATAGTCATTTTGAAAAAAAAAACATTTCGAAAAAAAGCCCCCCCTGTTCCTACGCCCCTGCTACCTGTTATGTCCCTGGTGTGAGGACAATTTTTGTTCTCAATTCCTCAAGAGCATGTAACCGAGCTGCCAATTAAGGGCTTTTATGGTTATCTGTCACACTGCCATTGCTTTCAAACCAGGTACCCAATAGTACTACTGGGTAAACAGAGGCACAAAATCGCTTGACCAAGATAGAATTACTTTGTTACATAAAGATCTTTCAAAAAAGGTATATTTGCTTTAATGACATTAGACTACAGATAAATACAAACTTCACCTATAACACTTTATAGAAAGGATGTCAATCTCTCTTTAAGTCAGTTTTATACCTTAGCAATCATGTAAATACTTACTTTCCATAATATAAAAAATATCTCAACTTATGTACATAAGTGATGTATTTCTGGATTTTTTTCAAGTGAAATATTAATGGTGGAATATTTCCAGCAAGTTTTGCAATTCTATGCTAGTTATTATTTCTGATGGAAATACATTTATTTTAAACACACATACAATTATTTCTGACAGACATAAAATTATTTCTGACAGACATACAATTATTTCTGACAGACATACAAATATTTCTGACACACATACAACGTATCTACTCTATTACTAAGTCACATATTGATAAGATCTATTTTGATGGTAACAAAGTAACACATCTTAAATCTCGAAGTGACTGTCCTACAATGCATAGTCACAATAGGTCAAATTGGCTGACATTTACTGTAGAAATGACCTCATTTAGAAAAGGATTGCCAAGCCATAATCTATGGAAGTAAGTCAATGAAATGTACAAGTGCAATAGACAAGCTATAAATACCAATAGCTGGTACTTCTTATCTATTGTTCCCCCTTGTTAATTGATATGTACAAGACATCTCTTCCAGGAATGTTTGACTACCTTCCTGTCTCTGATAAGGATTATTATGATAGTTGTACCATTTGACCTATCAAAAGTGACATTTATAATGTACATAACTGTCATGCTAATTTCACGGCTATGAACAACTGTAGAGTAATACCTTTCTGGTAACCCAGATTGATGACTCGGCTACATGATGTTGTTACTTTTGTATTGCATATAAATTTAGGCCATAAAACATATTTTCAGAAATAATGCAATAAGTGTTTTAATGTTTATTTCTTGATCCTGCAGTTTACATGTGTATTGCTGAAGTCTAGACTTGCTGAATGAGGACTTAGACTGTATCAAAGGCTCCAATTTTAAAGTCATGAAATACGACTGGTATTTTGAAGATCAGTTGTTTCATAAGTCCTGCTTCATGACTGTGTATTAGATAGGAGCCTTTAATAAAGTCTTTGTCCTCATAAGTCTAGATTTAATGCACAGTATATCATTGAAATATTTCATAGACCAAATTTTAGCCTATATGTTGTTATGCTGTGGTACAACTGAATATATTCTTATGTTAATCTGGCTATGATAAATGTCACAATCCATCTGCATTAGAATTAACAAATCGTTATTTATTCAACTTTCTGTTTATTAGAAATTATGCTGAAGTTTATTTCCATGATTATATTGCGTTATATAGGTATGATGTAGCAAATTGGTTCTATAACAATGTTTGAAATCATAACCTGGAGAAATTTTGCTAGACTTAAATTTCGAGTTTTTAGTTCAATTTTGACACAAAGGTAACACATTTGAACTTTTCAAGGAAATTATACATACGACATCATAAGTACTTTTTGTCAGCAACATTTGTTTTTGGAGTACCTACTTTAACAACTTTTTCAAAGAAAAAACTTCCGTTAGCTCTCGTACATTTTAGTTATTGACAGTCTACATGCTGAATTATTTTCCCATGACTCTCTCTGTCTGAGCTTGCCGCAGAAGGTAGAAGGTTAATGTATATATGTTTTTTCAGATAATGACTCATTTGAAAACACAAAGAAGAGTGAGTAAGATACAGTGGTTTGGGTCAACGGTATACCGGGCTGGCTTGTTTAGCATGTAGCAGGGTATAAAGCTGATAGGCCTGAATGTCATGTTATCGAGAGATACGCTACCCTCACCTGCAAACAAACAAAATGGCAGATTTAGAGTGGCCGAATTAGCCCCCGTGATTAATCTGTCTCAGGGAGGTTTATGCGACGTGTATGTAATTATAAACTGATTAATTGTCTGCTAGGCTTTATCATATCCTGTAGTTCCTAGACTTACAAATTGGCTCCAAAAATGGTTTTATTATTTTTTTATGAAAAATTGCAATGTTTTTAGCCTCAGAAGGCTATGTAATAACTACCTTATTTATGTCTGCTTAGGATTATCATATGAATGTGTTTCCTAGACTCACACATTGTCTCCTAAAAGGTTTTTATTTGGGTTTTTTTTTTAAAAACTGCAATGTTTTTGGATATTGGATAGGTGCCTCAGAAGGTTTATATATTATTATTATTGAGTAGGTTCGTGCATCAGCCATTGTTCGCTCTGGCACGTATCCTCTTTTCCCTCTCTCTGAATAGGTCCACAATAGTTTTCCATGAGTTGTTTTGATTTGTCAGAAGTTCAGACAGGGTAGCACTAGTGTCAAATGTCCTTGCATCTTGAAGTTCTTGACAATCAAAGATGATATGGCGGATGGATGTTTATATATTGGTTATATAAAACAATACTTATTTTTGTCTGCTTTGGATCATCATATGAATTTGTTTCCTAGGTTAATACATTGTTTTCAAAATAAGATTTTATTAGGTTTTAAAGAAGATTGAAACTTTTTGAATATCAGATGAGGCCGCGGGAGTTTTTTGTATCGTGTAGGCAATTTTCACTGATTTAATTGTCTGCTTTGGTTTATTATAGCAGTGTTGCTCTGTGACTAAGTTTTCATAAGAAAAACAAGATTTTTGGGATGAGAACTTCTTTATTGTGAATTTCTCAATGTTTAAAAGTATATGCTTTCTCCTTCATCATTACCTCAAAAACATGAATTTCACAATAAAGAAGTTGTTATTCCAAAATTCTTGTCTCTCTTACACTTAGACTGTTTAACCGAGGTATCAAACAAAGCTTATCCTAGTGCAGCTTTAAAATTCCTTTGTTTGGAATATTAATTACATGACAAGCTAAATGTTAACTATGATATTTGATAAAATAACAAATCCTATAAATTTCCTTTGCCTTATTGACAAACCTGATTTTTTACATTTTTATGTATAAATGTTTCAATGGAATTATTAAATTTAATTTCTTTGCGCCAAAACATGAAATATGAATTGGTAATAAAGCCATGGAGTTATGGAAGAAATTAAAAGTTTGTAAATGGTGGACGTAAAGAAAATGATTAGACAAACCTGAAACTAAATGTTTAGAGATATTACATATCACAAGATTTGTTTGCGCAATGTACATAATGGATAGCTCTTTTTTTACTTGACACCAACAAATGCGCAGTTTGAAAGGTTTATTGTCCAAGAATGTAACATGTAATCACTGATGTAACTTTCTTGACAAGGAATTATCTATTTGCAAGGAAGCGTGTAGCCACTATATGACAATTGTCATTTACACATTGTCGACATTGTTATCTTAGTGGGTAGACGTAGGCACAACGTTTTTAGAACTGGTAATGAGATATTTTGGGGACATATTAATTTAGTGGACTTATTGTTTGCAAGAGGAAATAGCAAAACTCTCTATAGCATCATTATCTACTTTTTAAATTATGGAAGTCATTGTAGAGGATGTGATCATATATTTTTTCTCTTTTGTCTAAACTTGTTTTTATGTATACGTTTAAACATAATATGGCATTCATTGTAAGACATTTTTATTGGTTGTTACAGCTATAGAGATGATAAGTATGTATCTTTTTCCTGCTTGATTCTGATATGAGTTCCTAAGGATAATGAAATATTTAGTTTGCATTTTCAAAAGGTATTATTTAACACTCTTGAAATTTTCATTTTTCAAAAATTAAAATCAAGAGTACAATGTGATATATTTGACGTAACACGAAAGGAAAGATACTTTCAAATAATACCTACAATAAAATGGTAGCAACTTAAAGAGATATCTTTTTACAAAATTATGTATTTAAACATACTGTAAATATAAGTTTTGATGAAGTGAATATAAGAGAGGGCGATATTTAGATTTCTGACTTCATGTCTTTTCTTAATGAATGTCAGATAAACTTCATAGTGAAATCAATTATGATTTTTTAAAGAAATTATTTTGAAGAAATCTTTTTGATTTGTTTGAAAGCTATATTAGTCATCAGTCGTTTACATACTATATATAAAAACCATTTCATGCACACTAGCCTGTGGTAGAAATGTCAGGGGTCAGATCTGATGTTTAATACATTCTGACACACTGCAATTTGACGCTGTATGTCTCTGCATGACCAGAATGCACTTGCTTGGCGTCGGGTTTCACGTAAGAAAATACTGGTAATAAAGTGTAAATATACACACAACTTACTGCTTAGTGTAGTGTATCTACACGTATCATTGAAGTGCTGTTCGAGATTTTTCATTTTATTATCCTTGTAGAAATGCATTTAATTTACTCTGCTTTGAGTTTTATGTAAGTGTATGTATGATATCAATAAATGTATGTAAGATTAATATATGAAAAAAGTTATAACAATATATATCTACATTTTTAACTTGTTATGAATATGATATATTTAAAGAATAATTCTCTGCTTTTTGTGAAAACAAATGTTTAGGTAATAAATTTATTTGAATTCTTCCCCAATTCCAAGAAGAAAGTAATTAGTTTGTAGGAAATAAAAACAAGCTTTAAATTGTTCCCAAGAATGAACATCACTCGCGAAATTGACGGCGTCAGAAAAGTCTAATTTCCTTTAAACGGTAGTGAATAAGCCAGAGGTAAATCAAGCAGTTAAAAGGACATTGGTTCTGTGAGTCACGTGATATTTACAACCCATGTACATTACAGTACATACTAGAGAGCGAGTGATATGTAATCTACGTTCGAAGGGCGTCAATTTCCTGATCCCTGATCACAAATTACACATAGAGTGGGTGCTAATCCTCGGCTATGTATGTTCCCCTTGACAACCAGTTTTCTATCCATGATACCAGACAGATTGATAATGAAATGTACGAATTATGTAGATTTCAAATTGGGTTTGTGCTATCAAGCACGTGGTTCTTGACTTTAACCATTATTTAGTAACGGGGATGGTTTTAGGGAATGCAATTTCCATTTTCATGTCGTTTTATTTGTTGACGGATTATGCAGTGATGTTATGTGGAATTGGTGTCAGTTTTAGAAAATAAGGAAAGCAGATGTCTTTAACTTGGTTTCCAATCTAATGTGAAATGATTCTGTATTTCACACCTGAATAAATTATTGACATATTGATTAAACAACAATCAATGACAGCTGCTTAATACTGAACAATTTGTGGATTTAACAACTTCATGTAAACAGCATGTTGATAAATCAATGAAGGATAATATTTTGTGTAGATATCTGAATATTAAAGCAATAAAGAGTAAAAACAATTATTTAGAAAATATAAACTGATATTCTAGTAAATTCAAATTCTGAATTTTTTTATAAATCAGTTGCATTTAACTTAAAATTTCATGATTTGAACTGAAAATTTAAGCAAATTGATTAATATGCATAAAAACGCAATAGTGGTTGAATGTAAAACATGAAACATTTTTTTATGAGCTCTTGCTCTCAGACACAAAACCGACCTCATGTAAATTTCATATTTTCATGTTTGCCCATATGCAAATTGTTAAAACCCAGCTTTCTAAATATGTCCTCTCTCGTGTTTTTCTTCACATGAGAGGGCGCCACTTGTCTTCCCTTTGTATTTCCGATATCAAAGAGCAGGGGAAAATTTGCCTGGAAATGCTTTGCACATGACAGAATCTGATTCAGCAACCAATCAGATCCTTTGTTTGTGTTCAAAATCAATTCAAAGCAAGAGACTTTTGAACTTTGAAAGAAAATGTTGTGTTAATTTTGAAACTTTGATTTGAAACATAATTCTTCCATATTCAGTTTATATCATTGCCACTACTTGTGAGAATGGAGAAGGGAATTTATTCTTTCCATATTTTGATGCTGTTTGTTTTTATCATTTGATGTGTTATTATCTTGATTAGAAGATTGCAGTACAAATTCTTCACTATTTGTTATGGTATGGAACAAATTCTTGTGCTCATGATATTCAATAGAGGGTGCAAATATGAAATGATGAAACAGTGTTAAAACATAAATAAATAATAAATTCATGAATATTCTGAAAAAAGTGACACCATAAGTAATTTTTATTTGAAAAATAGAACACTTGTTATTAAGATCGATTTTGTATTTCAGTATTGAATACTGATCACTTTCTTAATTCATGCGATTATGTTTGAAGTCGTTTGTGGAATAATATTTTTAGCACTTGAAATAAATTGTGCTTAATGACAATACCTGTCTCCATATTGTTGACCTCTGCCCTCCACATTCCCATATTGGTGGGCTTCCACATGGCACATATTTCAGCCATTGTGTCTGATTTGTATTCAGATGGTTTGCATGCAGACCCACAGTTGGTACCAATCGACAAGTCGAGATTTGGCATGTTCCTGCCGCAAAGAACGGCTGTATTCTTGATTCTATAGCTCACCTGTTAGTGTCATACAAATGCTCTTAAAGAAATATGCCCATTTTGCATTTATCACACACAATTCATTCAGATAGAGTTGGGTTATATTTATCATGGTATTTAGCGTGTTTCTGGAATTTGCTTATACCACGCTTTCATCTTACTTTGTATATGTTTGTTTTGAATTTCCAAAATATCAAATAAAGTTTCAAAAAATTGATTTTTTTTCACAGAATGTTTGGGGATTGAGAGTCAAATTTGCATACATTTCTTGTGAAGAGTTACATTGATTTATTTGCATCATTTTGAGTTTTAGTTCTTCTTACGAATCGAGTATAACTTACATTTTTGTTGAATTGCTAATTGAGATAAATCTAAATGATTTATGAAAATAACTTTTGTTACCATAGTCACCCTCTCATTTTAATAATGTATGATTGAATCTGTTAGGAGCTTCTGAAACTTAATACCTTTGTAATTATTTTCTAAATTGGAAAATCAGACAGTTTGTATAATGACGGCAAGCAAGGTATTTTTTTAAACATTTATTAAATTGGAAATGTAGTAATTCTACATTAAAAGACTTCTGTCCTGGGGACATTTAAATTAATGTCAGAAAATTGTATCATATCGATTGTATTGCTGTCGATAAAACCAAGGCAATGAAAGAAGACCATAAAAATCCTCTTGCACAAGACAAAATTGATTGACTAGAAAGTACCTTGTAAGTATCTCATCATAAAATGGTTTAATTGACCACTTTCTCATGACATAATATATTTGATGGAGTCAAACTTTGGACTTGTCTGATGTATTGGAAATAATTCTGTCTTTGATCAATAAGACTTGAAACCTGATTGGATGAACACTAAAGCACTAATGCTCATTAATAAATCTTACGTCAGTCTCAGACAAAAATATTTTGGAAGTCCTATCATCTCCTAAGAAAAACATGAAAAGCTTTTTCTCCTTATCTGATTGAATGGTTTTGTCAGAGTGCTTCATGTTTTGATGAATGAGTGTTGTAAATATCATATGACATGATACCCAAATGCTTCTAACGGTGAGGAAAGTAGAAAAAATATGTGTCGAATTGACATGTAGCAGTGTCAGAAACAACACGCTTCTTGAAGACGATACCAAATGTTTTTATCACAAGTAGCAGCTGAAAGAGCGGAAAATGAGGTAACAGATTTTGTGTAGAAAGAAATATACATATGTCAATTTCAGTGAGGAAACACATGTGGGATGTATCAATGTAGTCGATTGTTACTTCTAGACTATATCAACAGTAGATAAAGATCATACTTCACTGTTTTATGGAGATACAATTAGGTGGCTTGTTGTGAGGGAATGTTTTTTCACGTACATAGCAGTTAGTATGAGCTGTTACAGTGTATAAATTGCACAAGAAGAACTCATGGAAAGAAGTATTATAGTATCTATTGGGCAATATACTATCTTAAGGTATTTAAAAAATATTCTTTAAATGTTTAACGCTACTAAATATCTTAGTTTTGTTTTCACAATTGTTGCACAGTTCTGACAGGAATTACTATTCTATGAAAGAATGTATTAATTTTCACAAATGATTTTTTTATATTGAATGACTGATTATGAAATATTCATTGACATGCTTTATGAAAATCAGTACAAATTGATTTAAAATTGATATTTTCCAATATTTGATAGTTAACTTTGAAGACAAATTTCATTATCATGATAATTTAAAGCTTTAATTGAAATGTTTGAATTAAAGAAAATAAATTTTATGATCTTCAACATGTGCACAGATAATTGATATCAAAGGACATTATCAGATTTTACTCCGGTATCAGAGACATTATCACATTTAATTAAGATGGCAGCCTGAGTATTCACCAATCATGTCAATGTTTTCTTTCTCTGTCATCTGTCACAACCAATGAGAAGCAAGCAAATTAAAAGGCTGGGAAATATGGAATTAACATTGCATAAGCTTATTGAAATTCTGATGTCCAGCTTTGACTGTCTGATGCGTTTATGTAACAGTGAAATTGATTTATCTTAAACCTGACAAAGGACTGTTAATTATAGCAATTTAGGAACATGTAATGTTCTCTTATCATGTCATCATAATTAGTGGTGGCCAGTGGCAAGACTCAAGAACTGACCATAACATTGATTAAGTGTAAATGGAAGCCATTTGAGGTATGGTCAGTGTATGTGTAAAGCAGACTCTTACTTTCTGGTGGTTTTCTTACTAGATTTGAGATACAAGAATATGGTATGAAATTTTGTTTATTGTTTTATGCATTTACAATGTTTTGTGAAAATAGGTTTTTCATTTAAGTCCAATTTTTTTCTTCGGTTTTGATTTTGAATAATTGATTATGTCTAAAAGGTTATTGTTTATTCATTAATTAAACAATATCTTCACAGTAATTTTTTTTGAAGAATTCTACAAGTAAATCATTAGCAATTACGTCATCAAAGGTTATATTTTCAAAGAGGCATTGAAATATCAAATCCATGGGAAAATGCATAATTATGCACAGAAGATTTAAATGATGATATTCAAAATCACTCATATGTTCATCTTTCTAGTACCCAATTCTCAGCTGACTCATTACCAGATTTATATTAGTTCCATACAAAGTAGAATCACTTTATCATAGTATAATCTTATCTCTTCTAATGGAGTGACTCCTCTTTATGAACATCTTGCTTTCCCACTGAGTGAGATTCACTCAAATGTTCTCACGTGGGATACAGTAATGCAACCCAAGGGAGATGACAACCTTGCAGTACTCCAACTCTAATGATTAGAGCTCTGACAGATTTCACTGCTTCCGTGTGTTTCCACAGCTTGGTTCTATTGTTTTTGGCTGGATTTGCTCTGCCCTAGCATGCCGATACTGCAGTAAGGGTAGGAAGCTCAGAATGGAGTTGTCAAGCTTTCGATGCTTTCTCTCTCAGACGTGAGGAAATGGATTAATCCAAATAAACACAATTTTCTGGAGGCGGTTCTTTTGGATGTGATTTATTTGTGCAGTGATGTGAGTAGTATATTAGTTTTTTGGTTATTTTTATTTTGAGTTTTATTTTGATGAGATATCAATTTTTGTTAAAATTTCTTTCTTAAACCAACTGTCGTGCTTTTTTAGGTGAAGTTCTGACTTTGGACATTTTCATATTTTTATATTTTTTTCCATTGGCCATGGTATGTTATGATTTCATTGTGATTTTTTTAAACGGGTTGTTTTGTCGAGCTTTACGTACCAATTTCATAGATGTTGTCAACAGTAGCATGGCACAGTATTAATGTCAGAAATTTCCTTAATACCAAAAGTAATTTATACATATGATTTATTTATTGTGTATTGGCTTATTCATTCATGTGACAAAGTGGGAACAAACAGGATTAGATGGATTGAATCAGTTTGTAACATTAACAATTCATTTGTAAATGTAATCCGTTGATAACAGCTGTATATTTCTATTTGATATCTATATGTAGGAAATGAAATATTGATTGAGGGTAACATGAAAAGCCATCTGAGTTAATTGAAAAATCTGTTCAACTGACAGTTGAGATGAAAGTGAACAGTTAAATGATCCCTGTAAATGCCAGGGATAAGAGGTCATAAAATGTTTGACTATGTTAATGTTGTCTTTGATCAAAGGTGGTGAGTTTGTTTTAAAAGATCTACCATGTATATTTAGTTACTTCAGACTAGTAGAAAATTATTTTAAGTTCATTGAAATTGATAAACTTTTATTTGTTCTGCTTTTATATAAAATTTGAATCATGAAAAATATTCATTCCCCCCCCCCCCCACAAATACTATGTTCATTGATATAAAATGAGTAATATCTTTTGTTTTCGATTTTTTCGATTTGATATTTTCAATAGAAAATTTTTTGTACTGTATGATTGAGAATGAATGAAAATATTTCAAGACAATAAAAACATTTCAATCCTACTTAAATTTTAAAAGTAAAATATGTTATTGTACAAAAACAAATTTTATAAATAGTATAAGAGAGTTTCAAAATAACAAAAAGTAAATCATCTTAAAAAAATAAAAGTTTTAAGAAGATGACTGTAACCTTGACTTGTAGTTGTATGCAGTATAATTGACCGTCTGTGTCAGTAATGTATATTTATATGCAAACTTCAAGCATCATGCGTGATAGTGCATGAATATAAACTGTTCTAGAAACAGCTTGTCGAAAGATGAAGAATTTAAATCATGTCTCCGTGACTTTTTTTTGTAGTTTGAAACTCACAGTGAATGAAGAATATTTTTGGGATTTTATTCAATACTTAACACGATTGTAAATGAGAAGGTGAATTTTTGTAAAGGTATGTAAATAATAACACAAATATTCTGTCATTTGAAACAATCATTCTTTTTGACTTAACTTCTTAAAAGGTCATTTAGGAATTGATTACGTAAGGAGAGACTGATTTCAGGATAACTGCTTTTTTTACTGTGAAAAACAGGAATTTCAGAGACGATTACCTTTCATCAGATAAGTAATCACTCATCTGATCAGCAAATAAATACTCAAAAACTAGAGAGAAATGCAATTTTTTACATTTAAGAAACTGATATCAAGAAATCTTCCTTTTTGAAAAAAGATTTTGGAATAATTTTAAAAAAGATATCAATTTTAGTTGTTTTTTTGTTTCTATATTAGTTCAAGGAGAATAGAAAGGTATGAATTACTTTTCTAAATACAAAATTCAATAATTTGAGAACTAGGGATGCAGATCTACTTTCAGTTCAAGTTGAGGAGAAAGTAAGGTACTGTATTTTAAAAAAACATTTGAATAGGGCTTATTCATCAGCAGTGTCTCTCGTCTTTGTTGGACCAACGCATCAGTAGATACCTATTTTGGAGCTAATTAACTTGATAAGGCATTCCAACTACAAAGTCTGACATTTTAATGCATCTATTATCAGAGTGAACCATAGATGAGACCCACAGTCTGGCAGGGGGGTCAGAATGGCTGGTTGTACCGGGGATGTATTGATCCACGGTGGGAGCACAGTATAGTCCTCCAGCTGAATTCACCCAAACACACTGGCCATTGTTTACAGTGACCACTCGACCACCAGATTGCTGACCAGTGTTTTAGTTCTAGACCAGTCTATAGTATTCATTTGGGATATACACTTAATTCAGCCTGGATGTGTGTTCTAGTTCGATCGGTTTTGGATGTTGATTTCAGTCGAAATGTACAAGGTATGTTTTTCAGAAAATCTCAAATTCCTATATACTGTGCAGAATAAGTTAAGGATATTGGAACGTTTTATGATTATTGTGCGTCAGGGGATAAATCTATCAAAATCTTATTTCAGAATTTATATAAGTACAATATCTGTTTTACATTTATGACTAAAAAACAGTTTGTATTCATGCAACAGTTTGTAGAAGAAATTTTATTTCTATATATATGTTTATATTGTTTGTTCTAGTACTTGTTCTTGTCTTTGAATGTCTGTTATTGTACAGTAGTAAATTGTATTTTGTATCTTCATTAGTCTGTCATCCAGACCCGACAGGAAATATTAATGGAGTCTTTTTAAGTCTAGAAAGTGTTGGCAAGTCAAGTTTTCTCAGCCAAAGCAGTATTGCACAGGACTCCTTTTTTATATTATTTCATACCAAATATTAAAAAATTAATTTATAGTGAAATCTTTTTTAAGGGACTCTATGGTAGTCTATATATTCATGAACTAATAATGAATATTACATTTCAGCAATAACAGAAAAACAATTATCTTGTGATTATGAAAAGTCTATTAGGATCTTTAGTTCCAGATTGATAATGGCCACTTAAATCAAGATATATGAGATAAATTTTGTGGAATTTATGACTGTATATGATTATGCCACAATGTCTGCATCATCATATATTATATATATATATATATATTGAAACATCATGACTTTTTACAATATAACACATACTTAACAATATTCATACCAGTAATGCTTATAAATAATGTTGTGGTAATGGCAAATCTGCCTATTACATTCCACTGACAATGTGTTTTAGCTTATCCATGTGTTGCACAGTGGTGTTAATTCACCTATTTTTCAGTTTTCACAAATTCCAATGCAAACCTGTATGGGGTTGGGGAAATGGTATGGGCTTTATTGCCAAAAAATACCAAATGCATTATATATCATCACAGTGCCCTTACCGTGATTAATGGCATTATTGTGAGTACTTATCCACTGGGTGGTACCATAATGGTACCAAGGCATGTGTTTTGCAGGGTGGCAAGTGGTACTTATAGATTCTCCACTGTAATTTCTGTCATCTCTGTGTAGTTATAGCATGTTATATAGCAATGTCTATCATGTCAATAACTACTTAAGGATTTCCGCGACCTGTTTTTTGTTTGCTTTATGCTTTTTGATGGGGACGAATGGTTGTTTAGACATGGCCTGAGAGCAAAGGCTGTTTTCGCCCTCGTATTTGATGTGGGGAAGAGGTTGAGAGGTTCGGGATGGTCTTTAAATGTCAGAGTTCACATGTATATGTCAGCTGTAGGTATGTGAGGTGAAAAGTATGTTTCTGACACGTGGACCACTCGATGCCACTTAGTGGACTGACAGAGAGATATAAGACTGCAAGGTGATATATAGGAAACAGTTGATGAATTATTCAGGGAGGGATTAATGAACCAGAAGTGGGGATGAACGAATGTTGAAGTATTAAAAAACTCAATGTACAATTTTCTGTGCAGGAATTTTATATTTTGTGAAGAGTTTTTTAAAGGAATGAGAGGGTTATGAATATTATCAACAAATAACAGATAATTTCAAATTTAAAAAATTTGAATTCTTATTCATGTTTTCACTGAGATTTATTTTCAGTTTACATATTTAGTTGATTGAAAATCAATTTTAAGAGAGTTTCTTTTCATTGATAAAAACCTTTATTGCCAGAATTTTCAATTAATTGTTGTAGTTGGATATGAAATCACATGATCACTTTGGATAAGTTCAAATATAGGCCAATAAGTATTCAAATCAGTGATATAAAATCTTTTTAAATAAAGTCAGAGCTGTCAAAGCATTATCTTTCACTGCTGATAAAACAACTAAGAATCTATCAGTTTTTAGGAGTGATTTTGTTGGTTTTATATTCTTTCCTTAATTATGAATGTTGTGATTAGACTATTAAGAGAGAGAGCTAAGATTTATCCATTTTAATTGATGATAACCATATTCTGTAATCAAGATTTCAGAATAACCATAAAAAAGTGAATGATATTCAAAATTGCTTTTGAGTTGTGAAAAGTAAGAAAAGTAGTTCTTTCTTGAAGGTAGATGTTGTATGTCATTTGCATGAACAACTCATTCATTAAGGGACTAAATAATTCAAATGAAGGATGCAACTTTAAGAAATTTGATATACTTGTCATAAAATTGACTGGAGAGAGATAGACTGGCTGAGAAAATACAAGTAAGATACAGGATAATCAACTTCTTTATCTTTGAAATCAAAATACTTGTAAAACATATTACTAGATAGAGATCTTTTGTGTTTAAGACGTTTAATACTGTGAAAATACCAGTCTTTTATTGATAGTCAACTTCTTTATTGCAGACTAAACAGTATTTCAGTATAAATCCTTTACCAATTTCAAACAAATATGCTCTGAAACAGTCTTATATGTCATTTGCACTTAATAAAAAAACCATCTTCCCCTTTAAAACACCTAGGAGAATTTACTAAACTTCTTTCAAAGAAGATGCAAAAAAAGTTTATCTAATATTATGGTTATCAGAATTATTACGAAGGCCTGGCTTCCCCAGACCCACAGTGTAAACAGAACCATAAGCCATACCTTTCACACAATTCCTTTATTTAATTACATTTGTTTTAAAACTTTGTTTATAATTGAATGAATACTTGACAAAAAAGATTATGAAAATCTTGAATTATTAATGATGTGTTGAGTCATTCCCTCACTGATAAAATTTCAATGAGGATAATTCAAATGTACCTTCTTAATTTTGTCCTGTATATATGTTTTCTACCAGAATCCTCCATAAAGTTTTATGAAGCCAATGTTTGAGTGTATTTTCTTATTTTATGTAATCAAATGATGCTTTTTATTCCAGAAACCCCTCCAAATCGTGGCATGGCCTGAGTGTCAGTGTAATGGGAACCTTGTGATAGTGGACTCTGTACATACCAAACAGTAGGATGACCGGTCAGCTGGAGAGAATACTGGGGATGGAAAGTAGGGTGTTGGTCATCATACTGCTGACCATTGGCCATCTCTCTGCAGAACCAGGTATGTAGTCATGCTTCATGAATATCTAAAAGAACTTTTAGGACTTCAACGGCGCAGTAGCAGTTTTTATGAAGTTTAATTGTTTATTTCTTAATGCAAAATATGTTTTCTTTGGAGAGTAAACCATATTAACTCAACTTGATTGTCTGTAGTTGTTGATAAAGTTATCATGTATCAAAAGAAAACTGCAGGTGGCCATTTCAGTGTGAACACCTTTCAAACTAAATCAGAGACAGAAACAAAATCTTGGTATGAGCAAACCATCAAATTTTTTTTTTGACGTCAGCCCTCATTTAGAAAAGAGGCAAATTTGCAAATGCAGTCAAACACCTTTCAATGAGACCCATTAATTCCTATTATAACGCCATTCAAAAACCATCCATCAGATTTATGTATGATTGAATTGATGAGCCCATATGTCCAAATTTTCCAACTGCCAGTCTTGAAAGAGAAAATTTCCTGCAATTCAAATTCATCAAAGGATTTGGTATAAGAAGGCAAAAACATGAAATCAATCGCTTTAGTATTCAAAAGATTACTTGAATTGAAATCTATCCTGTCACTTGAAAGGATATGGGTTATTCATAGCATCACCTATTGGGTCGTCGTCTTGATCAAAATAGATAATCAATATGAATAGAAATAATTTGAATCTGATGAAAGGGGTCTAACCTCGAAAACATGTAACTACAAAATTCTGCTCCGGCGGGTGAGTACTCGTTGTGATGACAGAATTATCTCCCCTTTCTCTGAAAGAGGTTGTCATCTTGATGAAAAGATCAATAAAATTTCAAATCATTAGAATCTGTTTAAGTGGACACTTAAATTTGTAAATACAAAATTCCCTTCTCTTCCAATGGCAAATGAATGAATATTTGTTATTAATTGAAGCATTAGTTCCAGTAAACATATTTACTTTGGAAACAAGGCAAGAATTAGAGATTTTTATCTAATTTAATGACTTCGGTTACTTTGTGTCAAAATTAAAATAAGAACTAAGATACATAAATTACCCAGTTCAATGCAACTCTCTTTATTTTACCACGAGAGAAGTACATTTATTTGTTATTGTAAAATGGAGTAGAACAAATTTTACTAGATAGCAGTCTCTGAAAATATTAATTGTTTTTTTAGCAAAGTATTTTTTCCTCTCTTACCAAAGAATACCACAGACTTACTAGTGAAAAAAGCAAAAAAACAATTACTAGAACAGATATGCAATGAAAATCAGAGAAACATTTAGTATTTCAGATATGCAATGAAAAGCTATAAAATAGCATCATTTTGTTACAATCTGCACTTTTATATGTTGTGTAATATTTTATGTATTAATACAAAATAAAACTTGATATATATATCACATTCACTGCACTTGGGAGAGAGAAGTCTTTGAAAGTATCTGAGAAGGTGAATGCTGGAAAAGCCTTCAACCTCCCTCATGGTGAAATCAATGGATGAAAGTGACACCTTACGATGTTAAATATATGATGTGGGATGTAAAGAAAACGATGCTATTTGACGTTAGATGTAAAACTAATAATGGTTATACGATGAGGGATCAAAGGATTTGTAGGATGTATTTAAGGAGTATTTTGAAGATTTACAGATTTCAAAACTTTTAAGCATTGGTTTCTTGTTTAGAATATATCAAGTACCTGATTATCAGTTTATTATTTTTGAGTTGTTGGTTCTGCTCAGAATTTAAAAATGGGTTTAATAAAAATAATATTGTGTATAAAGGTTGGCATTCAAGATTTGAAATTTAAAGATTTTAACATTTTTTGGAAAATTTTGTTTTAATATTTTTGTTCGGAAATGATTTAGTCTTTCTATTTGCCATGTTTTTTGAGTGAAACTCTTATTAGACTTGCAAGATATTAATGGATGATTGTCGAAGCTGTTTGGTAGCAGATTGCAAATTTGTTGTAAGATCTTCATCTACTTTAACATTAACATGATATAAAAAATAAAAAAACACTTTTTCAACTTGAAGACATAAGTTTAGTGTTAAACTATTGTTGGAATCTGGTTTACATCTCTGGAATATTGATCTGGTGTCCATGGCAACAACAGAAAGAAATTCATTCTTTCAATCTTTTGAATTGAATTTTAATGATTTAAATCTCAAGGAAGAAAGACAGACAAAGTACAAAAAGAGGATTAATCATGCTTATGATGCACATCCAGTTTTTGCCTCGGCAGTTTTTCCCCAGGAATATTTCAAGATGGTCGTCACAATTATTTTTTAAGATACTGAATTTTTATTAAAAAATTCAATCAATAATCACAGAAATAAAAATAAATCCAATTTTATGAGATAGTTACACAATACTTCTCATTTTTCCCAACATTGTTATTTTATAAATAATAAATTTTTGGACATGAAAGTGTCTTTAAGAGTTGTTGGAGATGTTTTATGGTTAAACATGCATATTTGCTCTAGGCTGGATTGATATTTCAAGTCAGGGGGAAGATAATTGAAGTGAGAAAAATGTGACATTTGGGGCTTATAACTGACCTGTTAATGTTCAACAAAGGTATTGATTTTACAATTTGACACTTCTTCAGAGATTTGGCAGTTTTTTATCACACGGAATCTGCAAATTAACATCTGATGCTGCCTCTTAGAGGGAATATTTCTGATAATTTGGATTTTTGATGAATCCTGAGGAGATGGAATTAGGATAAAATTACTAGTTGTGTCTCTGTAAGATTTTTTCAAAGGGTAATAATTAGCAGAAGTGGCTATTTTGTTGAACGTCACCTTCCTAGACTTATGATCTTATGCCTTTGATTGAAGTAGTTATATGCTCGATTTTTGAATTGCCTCAATGATAAGTTACAATTTTGTAATTTTAATTTCATAAATGGCGTGTTCTCTACTGTGGTTTGTAATCTCAATCCATAATTTACAATTTTCATTTTAATTAACTTTTATGATTTGCATGTTAAGATATTTCTAATGTATTCTATCTAATGATTAATTTTAGAAGGTGAAAGATTTGTTTTATATTTCTGTGATGATATTTAACCTTTCCTGAAATGATTTGCTTATCAAAATTAGGTAATTTATATTCTAATGTGTTCTTTGTGTCAATACACAAAAGTTGATTTCTTACCCTATGGTATTAATTTTTTGAATAATTAATGCTGTAATTAAAATTTGATTTCAGTAATTGTTTCTTTTAATTTTCTAATAGTTTCCTAAGGGTATGAGGACGAATCTAAAATCACTACTTTTCATCTTCAGTTTTCATAGATAAAATTGAGATTTCAAAAGAGGTGAGGTGATAGGGGTTTAACGCCACTTTCAAGAGCATTTAAATTATATCTATAACTGCTAGTTTAGTTGCAGGGAGAAAACCTGCAGCATCATTGTGGTTATGCATTGCGGTGAAACCTGCAAGCATCATCTGAAAGTAGCAAACCATGGGTCGTACGATTTCAAAAGAAAAATTTACTCAATGATTTAATGACTAATTTAACTCATGTCCCATTTCCCACAATGCATTTCAATCCATGCCTTGCTACATTTCAAATACTTTTCCCTGTTAAACTTTCAGCATAACTCAACTCAACTTTATAGTTCTATCTGAAATTTCATTGAAGTTGCCCATCGTGAATCGATGAGAGCGCTGCGCTCAGACAACAAATTTGGCACAATCCCGAGAGGAAGATCACAAATGTTTAAGATTTTTGCCATCTAAAATATTATTTATTACATAATTGAATTATGTTTAACCCTTAAGATGCGGGTCCCGGGCCTGTCCGGGTTGAAATTAGCTTTGACCGCATGTCCTCTGGGCGAGATGCGACATCGAAACTCTATTTTTCTCACGCTAGCTCATTAACGCAGAGGTTCACAGTAGCGAAAGACGGGCAAATGTTGTACGGCAGTAGTGTCAGTTTAATGCTAGCACTTTCCATCCGTCTGTCGCTAAGCTACCGAATTTTGTTTCGTTGGTGTTCTAAATAATGTGTGTACATGTTCCGAAAATTATGCAAACATTGATACCGTTTATCGTACCGAAAATAAGCGTTAAAATCACTCAATTTTCCCCCACTCCCCGCCGCACGTGCTAATAGCCTGTGGGCACTTTCTCCCCGCTCGCATGAGCTTACCGTCCCGCGCGTGCTATCGTTTGCTTACAAGCCTGCACTCACACCAAACGAACAACCTTATATCGCACGCCCTATGCTCTGAACCCTTGGGCGGATTTCAATACCGGTTGGATCATTTGAAAGAGCAGAAAATTGTCTTCAATTCAATATAAAATACATAACTACGCTACCTGAATTGTAGATACAGCATGTGCCGCAAAAAAGGTGATTTTTACATATTTTTAGTTTTACACCAGTTTGTCACACCAATTTCACATGATGTGCTCAACGTATTTTGACAATTTTTATATCATAAGACAGAGAGAAAGATTGTCTTTCTTTCCATGTAAAATGTGTACATGCGCGATAATAAATAAAGACACAGCAAGCGCCGCACAAAAAGCTAATTTCTCTATTCAAATCATGTAAACTGAACGGCGATTTTGACATGTGCCTTTCTTTCGCTCATATCTTCTCAACAGGTAGGCGTATTTTGAAATTGATTACATCGTGATAAAGAAGGAATAATTGTCTTCGATTTGATATAAAAAAATTATATACACCATATAGAATAAAGAAAGAAATCAGAAAGGACCCGGCGCGCATCGCACAAACAGGCAATTTCTTTATTCATATTTTGTTTACCGAGAAGCGATTTATTTTCAACTGCTTTTTACACTTCCTATCCATTTAACGGCAGAGCGCATTATCGACATTTTTATATCACAATAAAGAGGAAAGGATCGTCTTCAATTCTATATAAAATTTGCAAATTACAATTAGACAATAAAGGAGCGGTTAGTGATGTCGCAATTATCAAAATCTGTTCTAAAATACCCGAGGGTACCATCTTTGCAAACTTTATATATTTCAAACCAAGTGGTACATATTTATTATTTTCATATCATCGTAAAGCAGAAAGAAATAAATTCATTTTCATGTGTAATTTGCCCATATTTGCATCAAAATAAAACGTGTGGAAACGATGCGACGTTGCGGTAAGGCGATTATCAAAGACTTCATTACTAGCTATACCCACGTTTCGTTGGTAATAACTTCTAATTACAGTGCAAAAGATTGTTATGATTTATTTCTTCGTAAAGAAGAATAAATTGCCTTCAATTCCATATATAATTTGCATGTATACAAAGCGAATAACATGATTTATAAAGTTGGAAATAAAGACAATTTATATTGTGTGTGAGTGTGTGTTTCAACGGGGATACCCCGCCTGCGTGCGTTTGCCCGGGGCTATTAGCTTAGTAATATTACTGTGGGGGTCAGAACGTTATCGGGATTTATCACTACCCTGTTTTCGTAATTTATATCTTTCGTTTAGGATGGCGTATCGTAATAAAATTTATCGTGAAATATAGAGCAAAAAATTAGCTTCAATTCCGTATATAATTTGCATGTGTGCACTCAGTGATTAAATGATTTTATAATGTTTGAAATGAAGACAATTTTTAAAATTTTATAAAATTCGTTCTAAACATATTATAAAAATAATTTTTATATAGATGTGAAGAGGAACTATTTATCATTAGTTACGTTTTGATTTCGCGCATGCGCTCTTGGAATTTATTGAGTTACGGCGCCCGAATTGAAAACAAGTTTACTTCAGTTGTAGAAACCGTTCCAGGGGTGATAGAAATTTCATTCAAAGTGTCAAGTAAGTATCATCCATTTGTAACACGGGATTCGCCGACTAGCTTTGTATAAAACGACGATAATGTCCGTAATTCGCCATGTAAACACGCCATATGTTGTTAAAACGTTCGCATCTGGCGGCGCTGGAAAATTCGGCCACAGGGGCTAATTGCGCTATAACGGTAGCGAGGCGAGTGCTGGAAAATTCAGCCACGGGGGCAAAACTGGTCAAAATAATATTCAGCAACGTAAGAGTTAAGGATGACAATACCATAACAAACAAATTTCTTTTTTGTTATGGTATATGTGCAGCCCAAACTTATCTTGTAAAGGTATATATGCACCCCACTTTTTATTGTTGTGGTATGTGTGCACTCCATTTCATATTCCCAGCTCCTCACTTAAGGAAAGAGTAAGCATATATACTACAAGACATCATAAACAAAGAAGTTATCCAGAAATTTTTGTTTTCCTTATGTATATCACCTTAATGCCCTTCAAAATTTTTATTATATTTGCAATTTCAGGATCATTTTTTGGCCGAGAGCGACTACCCGACAGATCAACATGGAAGACGGCCTACGCCTGCGAGAACAGCAAACTGAAAGTGTCGTGTGATGATCACGAGGTGATCCGAGTGATGTTGGCTAACTACGGGCGTTACAGCATCTCCGTCTGCAACAGAGACGGAATCACAGAGGGATGGAACCTTCAGTGCATCTCTGTCCTCTCGTTTAAAGTGGTTTCTGAAAGGTAGGAAATAAATTTAGATAATGGCAGTGCACACAGGAGACCATTCTTGATGATTTCTATGAATATTTAGATAACGGATTAGAACTTTTTGTCAGCATTCTCTTTGATATGCAGGAATAATGATATTTTGTGAAACAAAACTAAGATCATACGAGAGAATTTTTCCATTACATATATATACTCAACACCAAATTAAGGAACATCCATATTCGATATCTAAGCCTATTGATTATCATATGAAGTATGGGTTATCCTGATATTGAAAATTTGGTGGTCCTTAATTTATTTTGTTGAGTATGTGTTGTAATACTATAATGACAATTGAAGACCATATTTTGTATGCTTCCCTAACGAGACTATTAACACAATATTAGGTTGCAAAACAATTAGATATTCATAGTTAATGGCCTTATCAAGTTAAGAGGACGTATTAATTCAATACAGTTCATAATCAAAGAATAATTGGATTATAAATGTACACAATCAAATTATTGTGAGGAAACCAGTATTTTACACTTTGACATTTAGAAATAAGAATATCATTTTAGCAATAAATTACCATCAAATCGATAGTTAATTCATCGTTAAATCAGCCTGGAGTCATGATTTAAATTCAAAGACGTCATCAAGTCATATTCTACAGACATGAGATTTTATCAAACATTCCTTTAGGCAAAAGTAATGATTTGGTTTGTACCTGGAATTATTTCGAAATGATATTATCATCTGTAATTCATAGAATTGCACCCAAGCTAAGGATTTGTTTTCTTTTCAAGTGATAACTGTGTTTGTTTACAGTGACAAACGTCATCACATGCCCTAGACAAACAATGACATCCATGTATTGTTTGTTACCAATGTTTGTTATTCTAGCCTAGCCTGCACTATTGTTTTTACCAGAAGATGAATCATGTGTTGACCTCATTTCATAATAAAAATTTCAAAATAAAATTAGGAAATAATATAAAGGAACATATTTTTTGATATTGGTTAATTCAATGTACTTAATTTTAAAGAGGAAAATATTAATTCAAATTTATGAACAAAAACCAATATTTGATTTTACATGTTTGGTATAAATTATTGTAACATTTCCTGTATGTTCTTATCTATGAAATTTAATTAAATTGGAAAGTATGAAACATGCAAATTAAACTGATATAAATGACAACATTCTCAAACACATATACACAAGTTAACAGACACATTATTTAATATATTTGCTTATCAAATTTTCATAATGAAATTTTTTCCAGATGTGATGGTAGACAAACGTGCGAGATGAGCGCAAGTAACCGGGTGTTTGGTGATCCGTGTCCCGACACGAGCAAATACGCGGAGGTCAAATACTATTGCCAAAAAGGTTAGTTAACCGTTTTTTTATGTTATACCTTTTAACCAATTGGATTAAAGAATAGTATTTATTGACTTTTCATAATTTCTATGAAGTTTTTTAAATTAAGAACTTGAAATAAATTGTGAAATTATCATACTTTAAAAATTTTACGATTGTTAGATATATATCTTAGAATTTCTGAGAATAGTTTTTCGTCTTACTTAGTTTATCTAGTGTTGCATTTTTGTAAAATATGTATCCTAGAATTGGTGAGTAATATTTTTTCATTTGAGTAAAGTTCATTATCAAATATCAGGGCATGATGTGGAGAAAGGTTTTAAATGGAGAGTTTAATGAATGCCTTTTTGCAACAACAGCATGATTGTCAAGTAGATTAATAGAATTATTAGACATGGAGAATGCAAAATGAATGTTGTTGGAGTGTAGATGAGAGGAGTAGCCTCCCTTTAATGCAAGGGAAATAGGCACGCAAAATAATTCAAATGTTGACATAGATATAATTTGTAAAAAGATAGAGATAGTTTTTTTAGTTGTTTTTGTGTAGGTCCGTTTTCTTGAATATCTTATCCCTTTGATGCAAAGAACAGAAATTTTGACAAGGAGGAAATTTTTTTTTTCCTGCTTCCTTCCCTTTTATTTATCATCAAAGTAGTTTTGTTTTTTTTCAAATAATTTTTAGACTCCTTTTATAAAAAATAGTAATTCACAAAATTTAAAAAAAAAATTAGATTGCCTTTTATTATCAGAAATAAATTTTATGTATGGTTTTATAAGTTTTGGATGATGAAGAGTCGCATGAATGCATGTTTCTGTTTTAATGGTATTTCAGTGACCACATCCACATCCCATAAACCTTCTCCTACAACAACTACACCAACAACTACAACATCAACAACCTCGAGAACAACAAGCCTAAAACAAACTGAGACAACCAGTAAGTATATATAATATATATTAATGTTTCCTGGTAAATAGACAGTTGGATTTACAGTAACCAATAGGCTTAAGTGGGTGCTCAGCTTAAGTGCAATACAATGTTGTGCTTCACTTGAAATATTACAAGCTCATTTGTAACAAATGTAATATCTGCTACAGTATGAATAGCAGTACTTTTGAAGGTACATAATATAAATATGATAAAGGATAAAACTACCTGTAAGATTGGAAAAATTGCAATATACATTGATAATTAATAAAATATCATCTATAGCAATGTTACATTTTAGAAATATAGAATTTCATTGGTTGAAACTTATGATAAAATACATAGGAAATCTTATAAGTGATGTAAGTAAAAAATAGAATTCAATGTGCAATATATATTAGGCACTTTAAACATTGTTTTTCATATTGTACTGCAGTATTGTAATGTGTGTAATTTTGCACATTTTGAAATTGATTGTGAAATAATGAATTGGAAGAATTTAAGCCATATGTTTTTGCATGTGTCCCTAATATTTTTTCCATCTAAATAATAAATACACACATTCATATTTAGAGTATTTTAGCAATTTTGTTCATAAAAATTAAGATTTGCCAATTGCATATAATAATTTGAAGTCATTTTCATATTCGTAAAATATTGAACCAGTAATTCTTTACCAATGACAATTTAAGAAATTTTGCAATATAATATGAAAAGAAATTCATGTTTAATTTGATTTATTAATTTCTTTATTATACCATTATCTTTATCATTATTATGACAATTAGACCTGAAGTGAGGAATTATTCCATCCCTTCTTTCAGCAACGACAACAACAGCTACAACAACAGCTATGCCCCTCACAACCCCCACCCTCAAAATCCCATTGCCCCCATACCCCAACACCCACTCTAAGACACCTCGTCCTATGACCCAGCCATCTTCAGCCTTCCCCAGTAAGTGTATACTAACTAAATGTACAATACCTGTCTCTCAGTGTTTGTCCCTTAATGGTATATGTCCTTAACTCACTCTCTTCACATTATGGTGTAGATTACTGCATGCTTTTAATGCATTTTGTATTAAATATAAATAGTTGAGTTTTTTGGATTTTTAAAAAAAATATTAAAATTAACCAAGTACAAGAAACACTTTTCAAAATATTATGAAAATAAGTTCGATATGCTTATATTTATGATTGCTTCTGAAATTATTTAACAAATTTTTTAAATTTCACTTGGTCTAAATATCTATTAGGTAAAATGAAATTTAACATTAACCTCTGCATGAAACTTGTAAATTTAGCCCAAAAAATATAATCTTCATTAACCTAAATTATTGTGCTAAGATTTTATTTGTGCCTGAATGTTTTCTAATGTCTGCATGGCTTTGTGTTTGTGTTTATCTATTTCATTCCTATTGCCTTTGTGAAGTTGATTGTTTGCTTTTTGTTTGTGTATCCACATTAATCAATGATACATCTAATTTGTTCCTGAAATAGGGGTGATAGGTAGTAGAAATCTATTTTGTAGGTCATAGAATTTTATGTTGTTATCCATCAGTTAATGTTTCAAGAAAATGATGTTATTTTCATGTTTGGTTCCTTTAGAAATTAGTTATTTATTGTACATTTTGCGTCAAAACGAAGCATTTTATCACAAATTAATCAAATTATTCAATCATGTTACCAAAAATAAAAATATTAAAGACACAAGTTGATTTATTAAGACTTTTGACAAATAAAATGTTATTTCACTGAAGTTGTAATTTTGCCTCCAATATAAAATATTTTCAATTTCATAATTTTTTCTGAAGCCCCCAATCATGCTTTTTTTAGAGTTGAGAAAACAGACTTGATAAACATTCCAATTGTCTTCCAGGAAATGAGACAACAAAGGCTACTTTAGCTCCAGCAGAGCTTAGCAGTAGAAAACAAACAAACACACACCCCAAACCCAGAACAACCTACAGACCTTATGTGCCCATGTGCACTAAAGTGATGGCAGAGGGGGTCAACTGGCAGAATACACAGAGGGGCAGGTGGTCAGTTGCCGAATGTCCTGGGGAACTAGAAGGTAGGGATAACCATTGATTACAAGGGGAACTAGAAGGTAGGGATAACCATTGATTACAAGGGGAACTAGAAGGTAGGGGTAACCGTTGATTCGAAGGGGAACAAGAAGGTAGGGGTAACCATTGGATACAAGGGGAACTATACGGTAGGGATAACCTTGATTACAAGAGGAACTAGAAGGTAGGGGTAAGCTTTGATTACAAGGGGAACTAGATGGTAGGAATAACCATTGATTCCAAGGGGAACTAGAAGGTAGGGGTAACCTTTGAATACAAGGGGAACTAGAAGGTAGGGGTAACCTTTGATTACAAGAGGAACTAGAAGGTAGGGGTAACCTTTGATTACAAGGGGAACTAGAAGGTAGGAATAACCTTTGACAACAAGGGGAACTAGATGGTAGGAGGAAACTTTGATTACTAGGACACCAGAAGGAAGGTATGATCTTACATTACAAGGGCACCTGAAAGGTACGAATTAACAGGGTTACGGATGTATTTTTGAATCAGCTACTGAAACACCTTCATAATGATATCATATCATGCATGTTGGCCAACCTTGAAGAAGGTATAACTTGTATTGAGAGTGGAGACTCTTGATTATTTGCATTTATATATATTCAATTATATTTTATTTTCCTTGCATTGAAATCATTCTTATCCTCATCTGATGAATGTCCATTGAATATGCAGATGTAGCAATGCACAAATTCAGCGCTTTGAAAGTATTATATTCTAATATGGAATAAGATGTATATGAAGTATTATCAGTATTTAATTATAATTATCATCATCATTATTATGATATGTGTTTGGTACAGGTAAAGCAAGGTGGCTGTGTGGAATGCAGGGGTGGGTGGGAGCTCCCGATCTCTCCGACTGTATTTCACCCTGGGTGGTGAACATTGACAAAGGCATCGATGAAGTGGTGAGATTATCTGAAATTACACAGATATCGTAGTCCTTTTATCGGGAGGAAAAACAAATTTTAGGGATTTAAAACTTGTCATCACTTGTTTGATGTAGTGTTAGTATGCACAGCAAAAGTGCATCTTGGAACAGTTTGAAATCCATGAAAAATTATGTTTCCTAATTGAACCAACTTTTGAAATCCATAAACACTATGTTTTTTTCTTCCGTAAAGCAAATTTTTTTAATGTGTTAGATTACCATGTAACATTTTTCTTTGTTTAACATTTTTCAATGTACATTACATGTTTACCCTCTCTTACCGTTCGTTATTTCATTATTAATAGGATTTGATATCTATCATAGCTTTATCCACTTAACTTAGTGAATTGTTGTTTGAAGTAATTCCCATATTACATTATTTTACATGAATAAAATATTTTTTATCTCTTTGATTGTCATGTTGAACTACCTTTTCTTTTAACATTTTTGATGAATACGTACAATTCTCACATGCATGAATATTAGTTAAATCAATTATTGATATCAATATATTCCTATGATAGCTGCAAGGGGATGGGTCGTCTGAGAAAGTGATGACAGACCTAGAGAGCTTGACAGGCAGTGAAATCAACGCTGGTGACTTGAAACGTACGACCCAGAAACTGCTGCCGAAGTTACAACAGGCGTTGACCACAGAACTCAACAAGTCGGGAGAAGATAGGAAGAAGAAGAAGAAGCGAGTTCAAAAATTTACTCAGGTGAGGAACATTTAAACAGGAGGACCCCCTTCTAAATTCAACTGAACCAGATAATGTACTATGATTTAGAGACTAATAAGAATAAGAAATTATCCTTATAATTACATATCATGGTGGTATATGATTCATTTGATATTTACCCCCAAGTAACCAGTTAGTGTTGCGGGCTTTCTCCCTGCAATAATACTAGCAGCCATGTTATATAAGTGAAATACTCAGCGTTTAACCCCATATCACCTCACCTCACCTATGTTACCAGACAAAAACACATTTACAAGCCTGATTTCAGGCCTGTGAGGTGAAAGGGTTGAGTTCAATCAATTCAACATACCAAACTTATGAATCATGATCCTTGTCAATTAATAACATAAGCATGTTTCACTTTTCAGAAAATGACATTTTTGAAGACAGATTAGGACATATTTAGGAATTGATTATCTTAACTTTATGGAAAAAATTCAGAAACTGTCAACCTTATCAGTTATGTTATGATTTGAAAGTATATTTACATATTATCACTGAATAACCTATGAGGTTTGACTGTTAGATATGAAATATGGTCTATCACGGTAATTACTTAATCTAACCTTCCTAATTGGAATTTAAAAAATTATACAAGTAGAGTCATATCTAAAAAAATATTCTGATAACAGCATCAAATGCTCAAAATAACTTTTTTGTAAAGGATAAAGGTTATCAAACTAGTAAGATGTATAGATACATATTTTAAAAAGGACAACTTTTTTGAAAAATGTTGAAATAATCTCATTTAGGTTATTTAATGTGATATATCTTTCTTAGATTTAGGTAGCTGAATTAAATTGCGAGGGATTTTATATGGAAATCAAATTTATTTTCTAAATTATTTATTTATGTTGACAATTTTGTTTTAAAACAGTCTTTCATGAAGACAACAAGTAATCTGCTGGCGAGGAAGCAGAAGCGCTCATGGGACAAACTGCCTCACTCTCAGACAGAGGAGGCCGCAACCTCGCTCATCGTCAGTGTCGAGAAGTCCGCTTTCTTTGCGGCCGATGTGTTGGATGTTGGGGACGCAGACAATGTCGTCAGTGAAAACCTAGGTAAGTTCATTTTTTCAAATTTTTAATTTCATCTGCATAAAATCAGAGTATATGGCATTTGCCCATAAAATCAGAGAATATATTCTCTTTTAAATACTCATCTTTTATTCGCTAACAAATAATTTCTGTAAATTATCGCTTTTTGATGGTTTCAAGGAAGTAAGTCTTGAAGCTTATTGAATTCTTTTGCTCCATCACTTATGAATATGCACTGAGGTAATTGACAAGTGCTGATTGTCTCTATCTTATTAATGAATTTGATATTATAACGCTTAAAAGGCAAACAGTGACAAGACAATCAGACTATTGCTGGATCCTTGACCAGAGGGAGCTGAATGGTGTTGAATAAAATATTCTTATGGATTGAAAACTCCAGTTACTCTCTGTATTGATGATATGCTAATTATTAAGAAACGGCCGCGCACAGTTATTTCACATTACTTCATAAACTCACAGTCTGATTTAGCGCCCAAACTTAAAAGTATTGCACACTGCAGCAAGTCTTAAATGAGTCAGTGACAGAGACTGGCAAAGTCATGACTTGCAGTGGAAGTTGACCACAGATATCATCTACCTAATGGTATAAGTTTATACTTATCATCAATGATAATGGTTCCAGTGATGGAGGTGAGCGTGAGAAATGTGATGGGAGGTATCAACGATATGAGGTTCCCGTCGCCCGCTCTCGTACAGGACTCGCCCTGGAACAGGAAGTCAGACTCGATCTCTATATCCGCCAGGAGTCTCGTCAATGCTGCAAATGGAGGTTTGTTTCTTAACCCTATGTTTGTAAATCCAAATATATTCAAGTATATTATTATATTTTCAATGGTGAAATATGCTATTTTAATACCTTTTTGAATAAAATCCATATTTTACTGTGTGAATAGAACAAACAATTCTACTAAGTAAAATAACACTTTCAATAATATGACTTCAACTGTGACCTTATGAAACAATTAACAGTGGTTTGCTAGTGATCTTGCTACTCCATTCATGAATAAATCTCAATTATTTAAGTGAAATATGATGAATAAAATCTTTCAGTTTTGTCAATACCATACATGTTATTAAGGAGAAAATAATTTCTTTACCCTTCCGGCTGCATCACTTATGAAAACATAAGTTTCTCTATCGCTCAATGAAGTGTGCATGGTATGTTCTTTAAGAGATGATCACTTCCGTTCTATTCTTTTTGTTACAAATACAATTCTGAAATTTAGCCCTCAGAATGTTTTGGCCTTATGCCATTATTCACATGAAAATAAAATTTATATTACCTTTTTCTCCAGGTGTGGTAAAGGTGATCTTTGTTGTATACAACAACTTGGAACAGTTCCTTCAGCCTCGAATGGCTCTTGACCCATTTGGACAAGGGTCAACCACGGTCACCACAACCAGGCGACCTCAGATGTCAAATGAGATAATCGTTGACCTTGACCTTAAAGAGCGAGAGGAGAAGAGAGAGAAAGATCGTATAGTTAACTCCAATATTATCTCCGCCGCGCTCAACAACCAAGAGGAGATGACCAACCTTGTGGAACCTGTTGAGTTCACTCTCCAGCATCTTAATGTAAGTTGCTGGTGGTCAGCAGTTTCCTTACATGAGTTGCCTCCCTTTGTAATGTGACAGGAGGGGTTGTTATTAAATTGTAATCACTTTTGCACACCTTTTAATCAAGGCCTTTATTTTTTTCAAAAAATGCTTATGTGGCTTTTCTGACTATTTTTGTAATGGATAATTTTAGGAATGATAACTATGTTATTATAAAAGCTATTGTAAGTTAATTTATGTAACACTGAAATTGTTCCTATGGCAATATTCAAAAATGGTAATGGCAATACATAACAAAGGCTAATGAAAAACTTGCATGATGTCTTAGAATATTTTTAAATGGTGGCGCATCATCTTATCTTATTAAAAAAAAATTCATCACTCGTCTTATTTTCAAAATATAAATTTTTTCTTACAGGTTCATCAGAGAAATAACCCTATGTGTTCCTATTGGGACATGAGTGGAAGGTTAGTGTCTCCACATACATACATATCTTTGAGGGGGTCAAATTCAGGTGGATATTCAATTGTGGTAAATTATCATCGAGAATATTTGACCAAGAATTTCAGTGGAAATATTTACCTTTGTGGATTACATAAAAAAACTAATATGTTTTTTATCAAACAATTGAAAAGTCGTTTTGGGGAAAAATTTAGCATATAGTATCTCTCACAGAACATGATCAGTGATAAGGCCATGTTCACTGAAGCTTCAGTTCTGTACTTTAAATCGCTGTAAATCAAGATTTAGAGTTTTGGTTTAGTTCATGTTTGGATCAGTATATAACTAAGATTCCAACAAACTATGAAAATGCATTTTTTTTAAACTAAAGTTTTATTAATATAAAACTGTTTTTTTATCTAATTTATGAAATAATGGTTACAGAATAAGAGGAGGGAAATGGTCCCAAGATGGCTGCCGACTTAAGGAGACAAACTCAACCCACACAACCTGTCAGTGTGACCACCTGACCAACTTTGCCGTTTTGATGGATGTCACTGGTACCAAGGTATAGATTCCTCAAAATCAAATTCAAAGTAGTTTTCCTGAACAATTTTTCAAATTAATATCTTTAACATGTTTTTTGTGTTTAAGTCATGATTTTTTTTAGTTGATGAATATTATTTTGACCATTATGTAACCTGAAATAAAAGTAGAGTTGTCCAAATGTATTATAGGACCACCATTGTGAGAGTTATTCTGAACACAAATGGTCAATGGAGCTGATAAGAAACAAATATAGCATTACAAAGGACCTCTGATTGTCACATTGAAAGAAATATGTTAATTGTTCCAGTAGATGTAAATTTTGATGTTTGAAATTCAAATCTTTGTCCCCAGCTGACGGAGGCCCACGAGTTGTCTCTGAGAATCATCACCTACGTGGGCTGCATCATCTCCATCATCTGTCTCCTCCTCAGTTGGATCACCTTCGTTGCTTTCAAGTGAGTCACTTCCTGAATATTGTTGATCCTATCAGACCTGAATATTATCTTGACTGAGGATGATTATAAGCTTTTGAAATGAGAACTATGTGGCTCTGAGGGTAACTCTTGCCCTGACAGGAAATCCTGAAATACAGGGAGTTCGGACCTACATGGTCACCCTAGCCAGCTCGTGGTGGCTGCTTCAAAAGTACATTTCTAACAAGGTAGTGATGTAGGGAGCGCTTTTAGAAGTTATTTGTGCCTGGATTCAGTAATATAAAAGTCAAATGATTATTAAGTCTTTGAGAAGCATTTAGCCATGATATACGTAAGGAAGACCAGATTTTTGGATAACAACTTCTTTATTGTAAAAATCATAACGTTTTGGAGTATATTATTACTCCTTCATCAGGTGGGATAGAAGAAAGAACTTTGTCATTACCACTAAAGTAAGTCACTAAGTATCTTCATATTGTTCAAAGGGAAGTTAACATTAAATAATAATTTTATTTTGTTTTCAGAAACCTGCAGTGTGATCGCACAACAATCCATAAACATCTTGTGTACAGCCTCATGCTGGCCGAGATCATCTTCCTTGTTGGAATAGGACAAACTGAACTGAAGGTAAACTTCATTTCCAATTTCTTCAAGGAAAAATACATTATTGCCGTTATTCTGATCTGAAATATAGAATTGATAAAAAAAACTACATGAATTTGCAAAATTGCCAATACATTGATCCCAAATATGAAAATAGCATGAAATATTTACTTTTGTCGATTTTTGGATCCAAAATACAAGGTTACAGGAATTTGTACTATGGCAGATAGTGTTATCCCTAAATAACAATATTATTTACTCCTATTTGCAGATCCTGTGTTCGATCATCGCAGGCCTGCTGCACTTCCTGTTTCTGGTGGCGTTCGCCTGGATGTGTCTGGAAGGGGTTCAGCTCTATGTCATGCTTATTGAGGTCTTCGAGACCGAACGGTCCAGGCTCAAGTTCTACTATCTCTTCGGCTATGGTAAGTGTAGTCTTATTTATCACCTTTTAGGGCAAGCCAGGCAATACTAACCTGCTAATGCACAATGGCTAAAAAATTGAAATGTAATGGTGATATAATGATGCCAAAGCAATCAAGGGATAGTTACTAAGAGAAATTGATGACAAAGCAATCAAGGGATAGTTACTATGAGCGATTGATGACAAAGCAATCAAGGGATAGTTACTACGAGAGATTGATGACAAATCAATAAAAATATAGTTATTACGGGAAAATTCGTAACAAAGTAATCAAGGGATAGTTACTATGAGAAATTGATGACAAAGCAATCAAGGGATAGTAACTACGAGAGATTGATGACAAAGTAATCAAGGGATAGTTAGTACGAGAGATTGATGACAAAGCAATCAAGGGATAGTTACTACGAGAGATTGATAACAAATCAAAAAAAATATATAGTTATTACGGGAAAGTTCATAACAAAGTAATCAAGGGATAGTTTCTACGAGAGATTGATGACAAAGCAATCAAGGGATAGTTAACAAGAGAAATTGATGACGAAGTAATCAAGGGATAGTTAACAAGAGAAAATTGATGACAATGCAATCAAGGGATATTTACTACAAGGCAAATGAAATCGAGGCGATCAGGGTTTAGTTAATAGGAGGCAAGTGCTGACAAGGCAACCAGGGGATAGTTAATACGAGGTAAATGCTGACAAGGCACACAGGGGATAGTTAATACAAGGCAAATAATGGCAAGGCAATCAGGGATAGTTATTAGGTGGAAAATGATCACAAAGTAATCGGGTAAGAGTTGATAGAAGGTAAATGATGACAAAGAAATCAGTGGATAGTATAGAGCCTGATATAGATAAGGATATAAACCTGTTGATGTATTAGAATCTGATTTATCTTATTTTCCTTACTGAAATAAAATCACTGATGAGTTATCACTTCTCATGTTTCAGGTGTCCCGCTAGCAATTGTTGGAATATCTGCCGCAGTCTTTCACCAAGGATATGGGACGGAGAACTAGTGAGTTCAAATCCTTAAATGGAGAATAGTTTAGGAGATAAATCCCTTCTGTTTATTATTTTGGGGTTGTATGTCGTGCATTTTTCACCCCTAAATTTAATTTCAAACCGAGCTTGCAAGGTTTGAAATGTTAATTTAGGGGTGAAAAATGCTCGACATATGATCAAGAAAGCTTTATAGTTTGTCATGGTTGAATACACTGTCTCGAAATGTGGTCGCTTATGAATGAGAGGGGAGAAAGGGAAGGAAAGTTGAAGAATAACGTACGTCCCCTCTGTTTACTCGACGAATCGCTATATTACCGCGCGAAGAATAACGTACGTCCCCTCTGTTTACTTGACGAATCGCTATATTACCGCGCGTTAGGGTAAGAAGCGAGCTCTGTTTGAAATTAAATTTAGTGATAAAAAATAAACTACTTTGACAAAAAATATACCACAGAATGGATGTACCTTCTAAATTTGATTTAAAAAGAACGGTATTCTCAATGTCTGTATAGAATTGATTTAAAGTTCATTTTGCTCTTGTCTGTAAGGCGATGAAAACAGTAAGTTCAGCGAATGGAGTTTGTAAATGTGCACGTATGAATGTGAATCGGTCGTAAATATTTAGAGGTGATTATATATATTAGCGAAATAATCACTCCAAAATTGATTGTGGTAACCAATCAGAAAGCAGTATTTTCATTCTAGTTTTAGTGTCATGTTCTAGATGTTCTTCTTTGGAAACAAAATTCAGGAGACATTCTTGTTAATAAACTTAAGCATATTAATGCATGTATTTCATGTATATTGACAATTCATTTTAACCATGATACTGAATGCATATTTTAGTTGCTTATGATTTTACAATTTGACAAAGGCTAGCATCTTTTTTTGTTGAAAATAAAAACATTAAGAAATAAAGAAAAGGCATTGTCGATTTGTGTCTTCATATATTTGTAAATTTGTAGATCATCTGTCTTCAAAAGAAACAATTTTGTGCTTTTTTTGGGTTGTTTGTTTGTTCAGGAATTTTCTAGAAATCTCTAATTCATTCCCAAGGTAAGGGACAGAGAAATTGAAACTCTTTTAACTATTTATATATATTAACATTGATTCTTTTAGTTAAAATTCACAGGAAAAGTTGAGAATTCTTGAATCATGACTTCTTCATTTCAGTTGTTGGCTGAGCACTGAGAGACATTTCATCTGGAGTTTTGTTGGACCAGCCATATTTGTCATGCTGGTAATATATTAAAATAAATATCTACTTATTATATATGGAAAATATTCATACAAAGTGTAAAATAAAAATCAAGGCAAATCCTGTAAGGATAAATTCATTAAGTAATAAGCATGTTGGGGAAAAAGTTTCAAGATAGATGAAAATATTAAACAAATATTTTTATATTTATCTTTATTTTTAGGTGAATCTGGCAATGTTAAGCATGGCCATCTACATGATGTGTCGTCATGCCAACATGGCAAACTCTCTCAAGGAAAAGTCAAAGTTGCAGAAATTGAGGTGAGAATATGTGCTTTATCTGTGTTTCCTTTGAACAAAATATATTGGAAGTAAAAATCTAAAAAGCATTTTGAAATGCAAACTCCTTTTAAAAAGATGACATTATTGTTATTGTTAATCTTATTATGACTATAATAATATGATTTACACAGCCAAATGTAAACTATAAATAAGTTTTGTAAGTATAAATGTAATGGTAAGTTATATGGTATTTCTGAAACATCTTTCTTAACTTAATACTTTGTGGTTTTTAACCTTAGTTTCGAAAAATTGGGAATGCATAGATAGATGTATTGTAAAAAGTGATAGTGAAATGTTGTGAATGTTAGCAAATCTTTTAAAGGACAGTATATTTACGTATGGTATGGTTTTGTTTTTGTGCGTACATTGTTGGACATGGTATAGTGTGTACGAAAGTGACGCATCCGTTGCAACCGGACAATCTACTTTGCCTAAAGTTCTTGTGGAATTGCCGTAAGACATTGTATTGTGAATTTAGTGCTTCCGTTCTTCATTTCAATCCCCGATATTGGTGGCATGTTATTTTCTGTTGTGATGATTATTAAACCATCATTCTCAAAAAATAACTTGTCAAACCTTTTGTTTTGATAAAAAATAATAGTTTTATTTTATTTTCTTACATTAGAAATTGCTTTCTTCTCTTTCAATTTATGTTTGATTTTGAATAATTCATGACTACAAATATCATCAGATATGTTTTATTATGTGTTAAAAGGGGCTTTACTGGAATTTTTTCAATTTGGTTAAATGGGGACATCTTGTTTTAGTTTATATCTGTATTTTGCACTCTTCATAAACATCCATATGTATATACACAGTTGATTGTTTAATCTTAATTTGAGCACTTATACCACTAATTTCAAATGTCAATTTCATGTAAAATATAACATTATTTTCAAAATAATTCATTCAATTTTTTGTGTATAAATATCTTGAAGAATGATTAAAGAAATTAACCTGTGCATTCTTAGATATCAAAAAACTATTGTCAATCAAGTTACAAGTGGAGTTGAAAATGTAACAATCTATCTTATTTCTTAGGAAAGTTACAAATGTGTTGCAAATCTTAACCACTAGGGGATTTTGAAGAATAGAGAAATTTTGCCCACTTTTAACATAGGTTCGTGGGAATTATGAATAGAGTAGCATCTGTTAGGAGACAATGATATGTAGTGTGATCGAAAATATAAAAACATTCCATTTGTTACATTACACTATATAAATACTTAAATACTGAAGACATTTTAAACAAGTTATCAACATTTATAATTTTATTAGCTTATTATGATGTCATTAAAAAAATAAACTGAAAAGACTGACATTGATAGTGCTCTTATCTTCTTCAATGCTGCATAATCCAGTGATGTTGTTCAAACAATGTCTGGTTCAACAACAAGGGAGAAGTTATCTCCCTTTACTAACTCGTCTAAACAAATGGAAATAATGTGAGCTCAACTCGTTATTGTGATGTTACTCTTTGCACCATCCTGCTCCATCAAGGTATACATATTCACAGGAGTATCCTAAAATACCTGATTGTCATCACAGGATTTGTCTCATTTTAGACTATAACTAACCAGACAATGAAACGACCTGCAATCAAGCTGATTGCTTGACTGAAAATACAGACGAGCATCTACATGCTATGAATAGCCAAGCGTAACCAGTTTGTAGCACTAAGAGGCATAAACTGTGAAGACAATCAGCGGTTTTGCAGAAAAATATGCTGTGGTGGAGCAAGGTGTCTTTGCACTTGTTTAAAAATAAATTTAAACGAGTTTGTGTCTCAACCATTTTCTTTCAAGCTTGAAAAAGTTGTTGCTTGTTTTTATATGATCAAAATGTTCAATGTAGCCTTTGCTATGGATTCAAGCATACACCTTCTTGACTAGTTCATTTTTAAAAAGTCTTGAATGTCAATTGATATTTTTAATATAAGCATTCTTGTGTTTTAATGCACGACAGACTTATTGTGTAAAAGTGTGATTTCGCTCCCCAATTTATGATATAATTTACTAATAGATAATTGTTGTATGTTAACATTTTAATTTTGTTAAACCTGTACCAGATCTTTAGTATGAAATAAATAATCAGTGTTTGTTCAATATGAAATCTTGAAAATTTGCAATGGAGGCTTTGCATGCTTTAATTACAATACCAGTTTCCTGGTGTATATGTCTTTTATTTGACTTTTGAACAAGGTATTGTTTAAGTTTGATTGTTTTATGTGTTTGATGTATTGTTGCAAAACCAGTAAATTCAAGCTTTTATCTGCTGATCTTGTCCACTTGTCATGAATGATAGCTGTCTAGATCATCCAGCTGTAAAAAATTGTTATCTCCCCTTGTCAGCTAGTAATCTCCCCTTGTACATTAGGTAAAATGTAAAGAGGGTAACTATGTTTAATCACATGTTTTCAATCCTTAATCGTATGAAAAAGGTATGTTCAAACCAACTCAGTAGCTCACTCAGGACCTATTTATCTCCCCTAGTAACTGAAGTATCTCCCCTTACAACCTAGTTATCTCCCCTTGTTGCAGAGCATGGATCAAGGGGGCGCTGGTGTTGGTGGTATTGCTGGGTCTCACCTGGGCTTTTGGTCTACTGTATCTCAACCAGGAGACTGTTGCCATGGCTTACGTCTTCACCATCCTCAACTCTCTGCAGGGGGTCTTCATCTTCGTCTTCCACTGCATCATGAATGAGAAGGTAGGATGTCGCTGTTTCTATGACACTTCATGTCTTATAAATCAATTTGAAAAAAAACATCAGTATGTAAGTGCTAAGTTTTAATAACAAACCTATTGGTTGATAAAACTTGTGTAATAATAACGGGAGATGCTTCTGAATTGGTAAAAAATAGACTCATCCTCGGAAGACTGGGGTTTGATTCCTGGCTGCTCCATACCAAGATTGTTTAAGAGATTGGAGTTGTTGCTGCGTTGCATTAACTTAGCATTATAAGGACAGAACAATGATTTTACTGATGCTTCACTTGGTCAGCATCCTTGGTCACCCTTGGTTTAATGTTTCAATTCTCTTCGCATGCACCACAGGCCAAGGTCAATCATATTGGCCTGACAAAAAATTCTAGAGTAATGAACATCAGCCCAGGTTGACCAAGGATCGATGGTGGTTGCCTGGTGCTAAGATCACAAAATTAAGATGAGAAATAAGAATAGTACATATATAGTCATTAAAGAGTTATCATTGGTTATCATATATGCTCATGCATTGTAAATAACTTGTGTGTATTTAACTCTTCAGGTGCAGAAGGAATATAGGAAGATTGCGAGGAGGACAACATGGCTGCCCAACTGTATCCGTGTGCATTATGGAGGTTTCAATGGAACAATGTCCAGCTCACCGAACCAATCCAGTGGTTCGGGACATAATGTAAGATTATATATTTTTAGACTCTATATAGCTACTCAGACCTAACGGACTGATGGGCTCACGACATATACACTTGTCCAACGTCTGTAAGCTTATCTTTAACAAAACCGGATAAGCTAAATAGCCAATTGCTCTAGTTTACATATATGATATATATATGATCTGAGATTGTTTTAGTGATATGTAACATGTTAAATGTTAAGTTGGTCACTCCTGGTCTGATGTAGCAAGATTAGTCTTTGAACTGTCCAAACAGAATAATCATATTTTAACTTTATTAGTACATTTTTTTAGTTTCTCTGATGTTTCATTTCCAGTACTTCTCAAGACTGTTTCCAGGACGACGGAGACACAGGTCTCCTTCTGCATCTACCAACAGTTCCACAAAACCATTCCTGTCTTCTAGAGGTAAGCGCAAAAGTTTTCTTTCTTGTTATAATTTAACTTCCCTAGCAAGGCATCATCTGCAGTAATCTCAATCAATAGCTAACTTAAGTCTTTCTGCATTTCATAGCCTTTTAAATGTTAGTCTTCAGCATACCCAAATTATCTGTTTCTTGAAGTCAAATCAGAGGTTCTACCACTGAGCGTGCCAAACTCAAAGCATGGCTTTGTACTAGGCAGCAAGGCTTGAGTTAGCCAGTGAAGGAGACCAGTGCAAGTATACCTAGGAAGACGATGATTATCAGATCTCACAGAAGGGTCCTTTTGATGGACAACTGGAGGCGGGATAGCGCAGAGGTTAGCGCGTTCGGCTTTGGATCAGGAGGTCCGTGGTTCGAATCCTGCAGGGGCTCGGCGACTTTGTCTGCAGTAGAGAACTGTTCTACACGCAGTAAGGTTTGGGTGCGATGCTACACTAAAATTTAGCGCAGTACCACCCATGGTTCACTAGTTCCAGCCGAAGCTAGCAGGTTTCACCGCAATGCATAGCCACAATGGTGTTGCGGGCTTTCTCCCTGCACTTATACGAATTATAGGAATTGGAATAATTAAAGGTCATATATGAACCTGATCTTATAAACAATTACATTGACATTGAAAGAAATCTGTAATTGCTTTTCTTGTAAGAGATAAGCTAGACATGTTTCAGTACTTCCTGACCCAGGAGGAGAGGGTTTGATAGCCAGTCGCATGATATCAAAAGATGTTTAAAGATAGTAGCTGTTGCTTCCTTGCTTGGCACTCGTCATTATTGGGATAGAACAGAGATTTAACCTGTGCTGCACTAGTACTGTGGGGTGCCAAATAATTTCCGAAACTACCATGTAATGAGGAAAATGAAGAGTTATTATTATCTATATAAGAGTTGACTCTGACCGCTGTGTTTGTTATCCAGGTCATCATCGACGAAGTGACGTCACAGACAACTCTACTAGCAGAGACAGCAGCCTGTACCCATCAACCATCAACGGTTACGTGTATACCGCAAACAACAATGATCCTCACAAGTCCCCACAACTGAACGGGAATGGATTCTCAGCTCTTTCTCCCTGTTTTGAGAATGGTGGAATCGCTGGCGAGCTGTCGGAGGTCATTGATTGTTCTGTGATCGACAGTGAGGCAGTTACAGAGTATTGTCACAACAATCTTCGTGTCCGAGACGAACCAAAACGGTATTCTACGGGATCAGAAGACTTCAAGCCAGACGAGGAACCCGACAATGACCGTCTATCGGCGCTGTCTTATGAGTCCATCGCCAAACACAGAAATTCTTTCTTATCAGACACCGATGATGACCAACATAGTGTCGGATATAGAAAGGGTGATTCGGAACGCAATCTCATCAACAATATCATGTACGCTGCGGAACAAAAAATGAATGGAGTTTCAAATGTGAAAAGACAATCTCCTTCACTGGGAAATGTGAGCAATGAGAAAAACAAGGAGTCTGATGATAAGCTGAACACCAGCACTCCGAACCTTAAATACAAGGCTGCTGGGAAAAAGCCTGAACAAACTGAACCAAGGCACACTGTTCAGTTGAGTATGCCCGATCTGAGCCCTAAGCTGTCGTCTGAAGCTCATAGAAATGAACATGATGAACATTCTGCTTTCATGAACACAAAATCGAGAATCAAACGTCTCAGTTCGGACATTCAAATCAGATTCGATCCTCATCGCTATGACCTTTCATCAAGCGACTGCTGAAAATTGTGATCTTGATATCTGATTTTAGAAGTGATTATTGACAAGAAATTATGATAACCAAGTTATCTATGATTCATATTTTCAAAATACTTGAACATGTTACTTCATAGCATTCAAATTTTTGTTAAGTGATTATAAAAAGTATTTTCCTAGTTATGACGAAATTGACAATTGTTAATTTTGTAATGTATTTCTTGCCAAGATCTTGATATAAAATAGACACAGTTTGTGTTGTTCCTTCTGAAGAAATTCAGTATTAATCATTCCGTGAATATGCAAGGTTGTGCTTCTAATAAATGTCTTGACGACGTTGATTATTTCAGGAGGATTGTGATGATTATTATGACACGCAGGTGTGCCTTAGGATGAAATCTACATGTATTGATGAGGGTGACGACGACATTTATTTTTTATTTATCACTCACTAACATCATGCCTGAATTCACATTACCAAAAGACAATTCCACATATCATTCGTGTTGTGCATTTACAGACTTGAAAAGTGTAGAGAAAATCTTGCTTGTTTGCAAAACGTGAACACATTGTTGTATATTGTTTGTTTTCATTATATTTATACAAGTTTTGTAAAAACCGATTGAAAATCAGTGAAAATCAAATTATTTCAAAATCAATATTTGAAATTCATGTACTTGTATGAATTTTGAGTCGAAGAATTGCCTGTTATGTTACATACATTATATTCATATGTCTATGAATTGGTTTATTCAAATTTTAAAATGATATTATTTCAAATTTCATGTGTCTGTCTACATCGTAATAACGAACAGGAAAAAAGTTTAAAACTTTATCTTTTTGATAATGATATATATTTCTGTCTCATTCCCATTTCCTTTGCTTACATTTCACTGCTTTTCAGTTTAAAACATCTTTCTTGTTTTGTTTACTATGCTTTGTTTTTTTATGTTCACCTTGTTTTAGTGCTATATTTTAATTACTATTAGACTTTGTTAAACAAAGGATGGGTAGCAGTTATATCAACTGACTCGGTTTAATTATTTCATTGCATGAAATAAATCAAATTTTTTAGTTTGTTTTTGTTTGTTAATGTTTATTAAGGGTAAGAAATTCCTATTGATAGTGATAAATTGATTTATTTGAAAATATTTTAAAAATTCATATGAAAAAAACCTCCTTTGTTTTAAATGGGACCAAACCATACTCAGGCTGCTTAATGCTTTATGTTTCATAATGCAGCAAAATTGGTCATAAGATCAATTATGAATTAAAATAATAAAGCCATTTTTTTCCAAATACATTAGTTTTCAAATTACATAGGTTTGGGTGACAATTTCTTGTTTGATAAGGTCAGCAACATATGTATCTTAAAGAAGTTCTTTAATCTATTAATGTATCTTTTTGAGTTGGATTTGTGTACAAGATAAATTGTATGCTTGATCAAATTGGAAATTATTAGAATACATGTCATAAGAAGAATAAATTATTATTTCTATTTCATAATATCAAATTTCTACCCTTTGAAATTTCATCAATTCATGTTGAAAACGTATCCAGTTTATCATTAGAAAGATAATTGATTAATGGCATTACTTCTTTGCTAACAATGTAGAGTTTGAACTCTTCAGGATAAAAAATGAGTGAATTATGTATCATTTTGTGGTAAAATAGACTAGCCTTTGTATATTATTTACCTACATCTTTGGAGTGCTTTTTACCATGAAATGGTGCTACTGTGTAAATATAGTAAAACATTGTTAATTTGTTCAGTATTTAAAAATTGATACCCTTTATGACCTAAATTCATAACAACCAAATTTTCTTCTTTGATTTGTACAAAACATAGAAATCCTCTTCAATGAAAGATTATTTCTCTAATACTTTTAGTTCTAGACCCTTCTTTAAATCTATTATTTTGGTTCAGTGATCACTCGACAAACATGTCAAAATTAGTACTTATTATAAACATTAATTGTTTGAACGCAAGTTTAAACAATGTTTTGTCTTCCCATAAAAATATTTTGTTACACTCAATATGAATTCCAAAGATCATTCTTGACTTCTAAACTTTATTCTGTAATCAACATATATATTTTGAAATTTAGAAAAAATATTTATAGCAGGTTTTTTTTCCAAACAGTAAGAAATTAAATGTTTTTCTTTTAGGAAAAGAGAATATATTTTAGAAAGTATGGAAATGATTTTACATGTTATTAAAAACTTCACATTAATTTTTCTTTATAAATTCCTTGTATGAAAAACCCTTTACGAAGATATGCTTGATGTTGTGTATGGTGTCATGGACCAGTGAAACTAAAACCAAACCAAATTGTGACTATGTTTTGCCATTTGTATATATTAAATGATGACATAAGCTTAGACATTTCAAGGTGTAAAAACTTTCTACTTGATTTTTGTATGAAATGTCAATAAAATCAAAGTTAATCACAAAATGGCTGTTTTGTTTTTAGCAAAATATAAGGCCTTGCAGTAAAGGCCCTTGTCCAGAGTCGATAAAGTTTCCACATTCTACTCCTGAGGGCAGGTAAGGGGTTTGAGGGGTTTAGATTTTGGGAGAGTTGAAACAGCCAGAATTGGCAGAGAGTTTATATTATGAATCCTTTCTTGATGGAACTGGTGCTGGCGGATTTAGTGGCCTTTAAGTCACCCCTTAAGGTAATTGATGACAAGAAAACAAAATTGTCAAACATTTTACAAATTACCAATTTTATAGCGCCATGGTTTGTCTGCAAAAGGGAACTGTTCAACACGTAGTAAGGTTTTGGTGCAATGCTACAAAGAGTTTCAGTGAGTGAGTTATTGTTTAACGCCGCGTGGGCAATATTTCAGCCATTAGTGGTGTGTCAAAGAGTTTCAGTGCAGATTACTAGTTCCAGCCAATGCTCACATGTTTCACCGCAATACATAGCCACAATGGTGTTGTAGGCTTTCTCCCTGCCATAATAATAGCAGCTGTGATATAAGTGAAATAAGCGGCGTAAACCCCCAATTTACCTCGCCTCAAATGTTACCTATTGGATGTCTCTCACGATGCCTGTGAATCCCGCCACCCATGTGATGCATACAACAAAGATTCCAACAACCACAAGCATTGGGTATTTATGTTATTGATTTCCACTTCTGACAATGGCACAAAGACGAATTTCCAATGCATTGAGATGGCAGATCATTGTACTTCATCGGCCAGGACTTTAACAGGAAATTGCAAGAACAATGCATGTAGTTGTAGTCCTGCTTCATGATAATTAACAAGAGCCCTAACAAGAGCCCTAACAAGAGTCCTCGTTCAGCAAGTCTACATTTGACTGTAAAAGCGTCTCAAAAGGATATCATTGACAAAGGAACAATAATTATTAAAATGTTTCAAAGACTAAAATTTACTCTAAGATAGTTGTAGACCAGTGTGACAGGAATGGTTCCACTCTGGTATATTTGTGGAAATTTTAAAGTTTAAAGTTGCAGAGACACCACTCAGACTAAGGTGATCTTAACCAAATAAGGCCACCCTTAGGCTGCAGTCATTTTATGCTAGTCGACAGAGTAGTAGCTAAGCCCAACAGGATTGAAGCCCAAATCTCTTGATTTATAACAAATTAGCCAGATTTAACAAAAGCTGGTAGGAGGGAACATCGAAATATCATGAGTACAAATGAGAGAATCAACAAGAAGTTACACAAATACAATTTATTAACAATTACTTAAAATAAACATAGTATACATATTCTACAGACCTAGGGAATACCTGAGTAGTGGTTCATAGTCTTAGATCACTTACAAGTTGACAATTTTATCATAATCTTTTATCTATATCAACCTCATTAAAATAAGATCTAGCCATTCGCTCATATTTTTTTTCCAAAAAAACTTTAGATGTGCAATTTTTAGATCAGTGGTGGAAAGCTTAAGCTGGTTTACATGCCAAAACAGAGTTGCATGTCATAAGACACCAGACGAATCAGAAAGCTTGACACTTGACCCTGAGTGCACTGTGACAATTTTAAACATTACGATCGCTGTGTTAGCAGTTTATTTAACGTTGTGTGGAGTAATTTTCCACAAGGATATCATCTTAAAGCTAATTTCCTGATATCTTAAAAGAGCGACCAATCGGGGTATATCAATAACATGAGCAAATTTAAGATCTTATTTTAATGAGATTGTGATTTACACGCATCAATCTTCTGTTTAAGTTTCATATAGGTTTTGAAATAATGATTAATCAGTAGTTAACATCATGACTTGTATTAAACTATGATGTTATACAAATACATAAGTACATTTATTTGATTTATAAGAGTGTAAGGTAAGATATATACACATACTTGCATTGAATATGCTAACACAGAATCATGGTAACTATGTCTATAATTTGAAAATAGCTAAATCATTTCAAAGTATAAAAAGAGAAAAATTTACCTTTTTAACATTCATTTCAAAAACAAATTTTTTAAATTTCAAAATGGTCAAGACACATTCTCATGTAAAAATCATTGTATAAATCTAAAATGTAAATCTTTGAAATATTCATAAAATTAAAAAAAAACAGTTTCAACTAAAACCTTCTTGTAGCACCATCAAGCAGGACGACAACAAGAAAATGAAACAAAAACACCAGCGGCGGATACAAAGGCGGATCCAAAGGTGGGGCAATGTTTAAATCTCTCCCCCCCCCCCCCGCTAAATATCTGTTTAGGTCGACAGTAAAAATTAAGATCACCACCTACCCCTTTTGGAGATTTAAAAAAAAAAATGGATGACCCCAGGGTGGAACTCACCATCTTTTAATAGGTGACCTTCCCCCCTTTTCTATTGGCCCAACTTTGAATGGATGACCCAGACCCTGACTCCCCCCCACCCCCCTTTCAAAATTCTTAGATCCGCCACTGAACACATTGAAAAATACAACAATTAGGTTCTATTTATTTAATTTTATACTGTATGAATATGATGAATGGAGGTTAAAATTCCAAAACAACAGTCAGATATATATCTACATTGATATTCATCCAATAAAAAGTTATCATAATGTTAATGATTTGTGAAAGATGAAAAAATACAAATGAATCAAAACCAATGAGTCAAGATGTCAATTAAGTGATGAAGAAAAGTTATGAGAAACAAAAAATATTTAAAATTCTAATGATAATTTATGAAGATTTGCACACTTGTCAAAAATAAATTGAAATTATGCATTAGTATCATAAATATACACACATATATATATGAAAACATGAAAACAGTATGATTTTAAAATGTAAAACTTTACAAAGTCAAATGAAAATCGATCGCTACAAATATGTTAAGTACATGGCTTAAAAGACTAATAATCCTTCTTAAGTAATTACTAAAAATCTTACGAAATAATCCCTGAAATTAAAATTTCATTTTGAAATCCAAAAAGTAAAACATGAAAATAAGACTTTAAATCTAAAATTAGATTTAGTAACTCAGGTCATGAAAATTAATGATGAAAGTTTAAAATGACAGTGAAAGTGCTTTCCTGACATAAAATCACAATAAAATTTTTACAATCGTCTTTCTAGATTCAATACATCTTTACGAAGAATATTTTCACTTCTCGGTTAGAAAATTAATACATACCAATGATTAGAAATATATAAGTTAGGGAGAAAGGTCCATACTTAAAGGAATCACATTATTTCTGTTTTCAGTTCCCTTCTTGGTTCATACAAGTGTATTTTTTAGTTTATAAGACATTCCCTATTTCAATCTGCATTGAAAGTATATTTCTTATAAAACAAACATCAGACATTTCACAAAAGGCATAATTATTATTTCTTTTCATTGATTTGAATAGTTTTCCAAAACTTTTGTATGATTCAAGCTTTTATGCATTAATGGTTCTGTACCTCATGAAATGTTCCCTACCCCGATTCCCTGTACAAATTAAATCACATGTGTACAATTTCACTCTCATGTTAAGTATATATACTCAAGAAAACAACTTATATTAAGGACCATCCTTATTTTAATATCACGATTTAGATAATGATTCATATGATGTTTGAATATCTAATAATGTGGTGGTCCTGTACTTTTTTGGCTAAGTATATATGCCGGGCTGTAATGAATGTAAGTACTTGAGCTTAAAACACAGATGATTGACAGACAAATGAGATAAAACTATGATGTCTCAACAAAGTATAAAGCTAAGGCTCAAACAGATATCTAGCAATTTGTATACACGTTCGTTCGGATGTTCCTTTTTCGTTCGTTCGGGTGTTCCTTTTTCGGAGTGAATCATCTCAAAACCGCCAAAAACCTTTTCATAAGAATATATTTGAATTATTCCTCAATATGGCCAAAAAAAAACAAATTCCATTAAGTAAATAAAATAAAGAATACTTATCATGAATTTTTAACTATAATCTCACAATTTAAAAAAAATATTTTACCCAAAAATTTGAATTTTCCAAAAGATATTTTACGAGTATAAGTAGTATGTTAGGATATGTTGATGATGAAATAACAGTAGGCACTCTAGCTATTTTCATGCATACATAATATGTACAATTCTATAAACAAACTTATAAATAAAATACTTCAACAATACGGCTATTTCACACAAATCATAATTGGCATAACCCGTTACTTTAGAATAAACATTTTGAGTTAAAATGAATCATTCTGCAAATTTCTAGTATGAAAACATTATGAGGCAAAACTAAACACTGTATGATTGTATAAGAACATTTTTCACAAAAGAATTATTTATGTATTTTTTCAAACCTCCAAAACATTTACAAGTTACAAGCAAATAAAAACATGGTTTTTTTAAATACGCCAGTTCATGTTTTTATTAAGATTTATCTATTAACAAATACGTTCGTTTCATATTGATCCAACATTAAGATTGTCATTGTTTTTGTTGAATGATTATTTGCATTTGTAACATGTTCATTATTCACATTTGAATGATAAAATAATTATAATCAAAACAACTACTTATATTTCATATATAATTCATTAAAACTTTTCATGAGAGTAAACTATGCATAGTAAATATCCATATACTAATGATATGGATTTTGATAATTAGTATCATTACAATTTTTGTAAACTTCGATTACATTATTAATGGACAATTAATTTTGATAAAATACTCTCTGTAATCAACCTTATAAGCACATCTTACTACACATCCAAGCGAGAGTACCCCTCTTAAACTTGGTAATCACAGAAAATCATAAGCCATGTGCACAATGAAGTGTCAGATCAAGAGAATGCTATTGTTTTTTGCAAATGCGACGCCTTATTTTCACGTTGCATATAATTTGGATGACAAAGCCACAATACACCTCTAATAAGACTTATAAGGCTTTAAATCAGCTGAAAAATATTTCAGCTTAGTGCATGGGATGCTTGTTAGGTAAAATCTGGCACAAATTGTTTACCCCATTTCAAGTTTATAGAACTGAATTCATATCTGCTATCCTATTTATGATCAAAGCACAATGGGTTAAATGGTTCAATTTCATCTTTTATAGTCAATCTTTGATTGTTTATCAAAGTAACAAGGATTCATTCATAAAATTTGTCTTTTTTGCCTGTCTCTAAAAAGAATATCAAGATATTTCTAAAATGATATGTGACAAAAGGACTTCAGATTAAGAGACTTTCAAATTCTTTACTTATGTATTTTGATTTTTTCATTACATTCATAGTCAACGAAAGCTGTTATTCTTGCTTTGTCCTTAACTTGACATTATTCCAAATTGTTCTTGATAAAATAAGTTAAATTCAAAATAGTTAATTTGTAAGTTTCAAAATCCTTTTAAAATCAGTCCATTAGCTAAAAATGTGATATGATAATACCATATGTTCAATATCCCAATCACTTTTGAAATTTTCACTTTGAATATTTTTTCTCCGACACTTTCAACCAGGAAGGTAGCTCAGTTTGTTGAGTGTTCGCTCTTCACCTGGGAGGCCGGGGTTTGATTCCCAGCCTCGTGTACCAAAAGACGTTTAAAGATGGTAAATGTTACTTCCTTGATAGGAGCTCAGCAATTTAAGGATAGAATATCGCTTGAACAGTTGCTGTACTGTGGCTGTCGGGTGCCGAGAGCACAAAACAAATTTTGGATATTATATTGTAATTAGGACAATAAGGAGATAATTATTATGATTATTACTATGATACTGAGTATTAGTATGTAGGACAGGCAGTTCTTCTGATTCCCTTCATGTGTATCAGCTTGTACCAGTCGACTGGATTATCGTCTATCTTAAGGTTACGGATACAACCCTTAAATCCCTTGGTTGTGGAGGCTGCAGCTTGGGGGAAGTTAGCTGAAAAAATCAAAGGAAAAAGAAATTAAATGAAAGGAATTATGAAATTAGACATAAATTAAACAATTAAAAAAATGTATCAAGTGAACAATGTCTCGGGGTTTTTAGGTTTTGTTCGCTGTTATGACAAAGGAAAGTAATATTTACAACTTAATAATTTCTACATTGTGAACGTATATATATACATTTCATAATAAATACTTTTTGCCTTATCAGATGGAACAATTAATTTAACCAACATCCAAGCCCCATTTACTAGAGCCCTATTTGGAGGCATGTATTTTTTTAAGATGTTGTTCGTTCACAATAAAAAGTCTTTATTGAGTATAGCCTTTCCAAGAATTCCACTAGAATGCAACAAATACTTTCTTCCAAAGTAGCACTTCCACAAGTAAAAACATTGGACTCTCTCCTCAGGGGGTTAAATGCAGAATTATCATCAATGAGAAGCTAAATTGGTCTGAAATAGTTTGATGCTCAAACCCTTACCCATTGTTCCCCCTATGAAGAGTGGATTGTCTGTAGGGGTTTGGCGCAGCACCCCCGGACTTGGCCCGTACTCTGTTTCCCAGTTGTCCACTGTGATCTGTACGACGTTACGTATTACGTCCGCTCGCACTTTATGCCAGTTGTGATCACACACTTTGTATGGATTTTGGTTTTTGGACACTGCAGTGAATTTGCTTTCTCCATTTTTGACAGTGAACTTCACCTGTTGAGATGATTATCAATACTTTTATGTACCATAACATTGTTTTTTTTAAATGTAAGGTTTATCTAAAAGAAATTTTGAAGACAATCAATGAGAAATCAAAAGTAAGCTAAATAGTTGCTCAATTCAATCATTGAGTAAGTTCAGTTTGTGTTTTTTGGAAAGTATTTTAAACATCAACGTTTTTTTTTTTTTTAGACTGAAATGAATGACTATACATATAAAGGTTAATAAAATCTTAAGAAATGGATTCTATTATGCAATTTAACACTCAGTTATTACTTAAAGTCATTGTCTCATTTTTGCAAGGCAAATTGTAATGCATGCCGGACAAATAGAAATCTTTCCCCTGACATTTGCAACAATTTTCAGAACTCTGCAGGCATTCTAGCCCTCAATAATTAAGTTCAAACTACCCTACCCTACCCTAATATTACGTGTTTTGCGAGCGTTACTCCTTACCACGTCATTTCGCTAAGGCCGTGACGAAGAACACATAAAATTTCCCAGCTGAATATCCAATTTAAAGAGCTAACAGCTTACCCTTTTTCAAATACTGAAATAACAAAAAGGTGGTTAACTCAATGAAGATTGCGTCTGTCATAAGTATCGGCGCTACAATTACTAGATTTCCTGTGTTTCGCACTCGCGATGGGATTGCACTTGATTCGGTACCTCATCGGTCTGAAACAGCTTACGCCAATAAGCTACTTCATCCAAAACTGTAAAACGGACATAAAAATGAAAATCTTTGCAAATGCGACAGGAAATATTTGTGTTAGTGATCAGATTTTGTTCGTGAAGAATAATTAGTTCAGTTTAGTTGCCTTACAAAAATGAGACTATGACTTTAAAACCTAACAAAGGTTTTCTGAAATATGCATGTTGCAATTATCACACATAACATAACTAAAAGTTCAGGATTATTTACTAGTGATTAAAGAAAGTGGAAAATATAGCATAAATGCAAAATTAACAAGTTTCCCATCTAGATTACATTTCCTAAGGTGAGTTCAAGAAGTACAGAGATAAATATGAATGCAAAAGCTTCCATTTTTTTAACTATGGGAGGTAACTCAATTAATAATGCATACCACAAAAATCTTATTCTTTTTAAGCTGTATGTATGTCACTTTTGTCAAGGAAAATTCATCACAATCCAGAGGAAGCATTACTCTTATAGATTCGGCCAAATGTCAAATGCCAACTTCTTAATCTTTGAATTACCTTTCCTAAGTGGAGTTCAAGAGTCATGCCGATGACACCATCTTCACTGCTGATGGTAACAAGAATACCATCCAATTCATTGGTCCGGAATTCCAGACTTATCTCCAGGAACTGTCCAATATGGAATGTTTCCGCTAAAAAAGATAAAAAAGATCTATTAGAATATGTAAATAATTATTGCCTGTCAATTCACTGCTTACACTGAAACTGAAATGGACATCACATAACAGTTTGAAGTCAGTTACAAACTTTTTCTTTTAACAAAGGATTGATTACTGTCTGATTTCTTTTTAATGTTTTTGTCTTTTCCATTAATGATGCTTTCTTAAACATATGATGTTCATGTAAAACAGATTCATGCAAGGACCACCAATCAAATCGTGTGCAGCAACAAAACCAGCGATCATCCGAACCCATTCAAACTCCTGAAATAAACACAAGCGGCATGCGCAAATAGAGAAAACTGACCTTATACCAAAAAGCAGAAATCCGAATTTCAATAAAAGTTGAGCATGAGGGCAAAAAGTCGCAAAAGACACACTTAATTTGTTTTATTTCTTAATTGATAAGATACTTTAATGTTTGATGTATGAACAGTGCGATAAATCCATTAGAAAAAAAAGTGCATTCAAAATGAAAAAATATTAAATAAAAGTGCAAAAATAAAAGAACACAAAAACAAAATTATTTTATGCTCCTACCCTGCGACGGTAAAAATAATTTTGGCTCCTCTTAAATCAGATTAAATTATACTACCTCTGTTGTTATAAACAAATGTTGATGTAAGAAATCTAAAAATTGTTAATGAAAATATTTACTTGAATTAAAAAACAATGTTTTTAAAGCTGAGTCAAATAAATGTGAAAATATTTTCAAAAAATATATCAGAAAAATCTATCACTCAAAATCATTTAAATGACACTTAAATACTTTAAACGACATTTGAATAATTAAAATGACAGCTGAATATTGAACAATTTGAATATTCCACAAATTTTAATTATTTTCATATATATTCATTCCTATATGCCCAATGTTTAATTATCAAACAACTATTTAAAATTTTAAGAATTGACAACAAAAGAAAAAAACACACAACAGAGTGATGACAAAAAAAAGAAATCAATGTGAAATATATGTATCCAAAAGAAAATAATTCTAAAAGTAAAATGTTAGTAAAAAGTGTCTTGAAGAAACGCCATTATCCCTGACACCACACCAACTACACCCATGACAGTCAGCACCAAATTACCATTGTTCTAATGCATGTTTCATCAACAATAAAATTCTCCAAAAGCAGAGGCTAAAAGTGGAAAAAGCTCTGAAAAGTATAAAACCATGGCAGTGAAGTGATATGAACAACCGCAACTTACACTTGTCATTCGGTCCTGGGGGGATTGCTAAAACAAACAGTTTAGTATGGTATAGGAGACATACATGTGAATACAGTTTGTTAGAAAATGATTTCTTGGTTTACAGATTTTATATTTTTTAATCTTTACCAGTTACTTTTCAAAATCTACCTTTTGTAAAAGGATGGTCGGATTTGCATTTGAATTTTGGTTTCGAACCAAGTACCATTTGATTCATAGACAAATGTGTCAACCATATTATCATAACCTCTTTTAAAGTGACCTTTAAATATTTTGTTTTTGTTTAGAAAGGCTAACTGAATTTGCATTTACATTTGGGATTCGAACCCAGTACTATTTGATTCAAAGTCAAATGTGCAAACCATAGCATCATAACCTTTACTTAATTTACCTTTATAAAATTTTTCTTTATAGAAAAATCAATAGAATTTGCATCAAAACTTGGAATTCAAACTCTGTATTTCCCCAATGTTATTCTTTGGATCCATATCTTCTGATGTTACCTTTAAATCGTTTCACTTTTGTAGAAAGCTCAGAATTTGCGTAAAATTTGGGATTCAATCGCAATGATTCATGATCTGAGGTCACACTTGCTATTCATATTCAACCATTACGAAAATTAATAACTTTAAAAAATCCTTTATTTTGAAGAAAGAAAAATTCAATTTTCATTCAAATTTGGGATTTGAACTTGGTCCCTCATGATAGGGTGTCAAATCATGACCACGGTGCTATCCTCCACATTGGAATAAATCCCAAAGGATATTTCAAAATGGTAAAAATGGTTTTGAGTTTAGAAATAAATCAACTTGAATAGCGCAGACTAATTAATATATGTTTACAAACCTTTTTATCCTTGATTTATAAGTGAATTTTTTATTCATGTTAAGATATTTCCCCATAAAAAATTTCATATTTATCACCCTCTTTTTAAAAATGCTGAATCTGTAAACCAAGAAATATTTTGAGATATGTTTTCATGCATGATTTTTAAAGTACAGGATGGACATTAACAATTTAAACACAACATTTTAACACTGTAATAGGGTACACAAAGAAATCAAATGAGATTCAACTGCAAGATATACAAGTGGATCTCTAACTACAAGCGTTGTAATGAATACATGCAAATCATTTCAGAAAACTTAAATGGAAAACTAGATGTTCATTCAATTTGTGATATTCCAAGATAAAATACAATTCAGAAGTGATACAAATTTTGCAAATCATGACTTATGATTGAAATGACTTAAAGTAGGGGAGGGGGATATATAAATATGTATATAAACAATTGCCAATGTTTCCAAAAATGAAAGGATCGAATTAACAAAATCAGTGAGAACGCTTCATAAAATAGGCAAAATAAAAAAATTTCATATCACTTTGAAACAATCAAGCTTTGTAAAATACTGTTGGCTATTCTTTGGGCAACGGAACATTTATTGTTGATGATATATATGTGTTAGGATAAAAGTCTATTCAATATATCATTGGAATGTAAAGATTATACATGGGAAATGGTATTATTTATATATAATCAATGTGATTAGTTGTGGTTGATTTATAAGAAAATTATATTTAAAAAATCAGATTCACCTGGATACTGTTTTAAATTGAAGGTAAAGAATATAGGTAGATGATTACAGGTAACCTGTTACTTTGATTAGTTACTTATCTTCACCTGTTATCTTTATTACCTTTCACTATTTGACACTATAAGGTTAGTATACAACAGAATTATTTTGCGACAAAATGTTACCTATATTTTACAAGCAATAACAATGCTAACATTGCCTACTGCCACTAAAAATACAATTATTAAGACCAAACTGATATTAGCTGGAACAATGCAAAAATGAAAATTATTATGCTTATGAAGAATATGAAATGCAGATCAAACTGATACTATTCACCAATCTAAACTAATTAAAATTAAAACTTAACTAACTAGAATAATGAAAAATGAAAATTAAACCGATACAAACTAAACACTATACTTATGAAATTCAAAAGATGCTACCTTAAAAAAATACATAATGTAACTAATTTTACCAATACACTAATGAAAGTTCAAATGATTCTTTCGTTTAAAGTACAAATTGATAACAAAATGATTCTAACTTTATCAATGCATTATTAATCTTGAAGCAAAGCAAGCCAATTCTTATATGCAAAATTAATTTCTTACCGTAAATTCCCCAAGAGAATCCATTGAAATACGCTCCTGGTTCCACGTTCTTGGTACAGGGCCCGGTCCCGCTGATAACTTTGGTGTTGCCTATTGCAATGATGTCATTATTGATGGTGAAATTACGCAGACATCCTCGTATACTGTGTGGAACCTGAAGAAAACACGAATAATTAAAGAATCTGTTGTAGCTGGGTTTAAACTGAATGCAATGTCATGTTTGAAAGCAGACCTGCAGAAAACAAGAATAGCATAAAAATCTAATTTAGAAGAACTGATTATGATGATGTCATTGTTGATAGTGAGATTACGCAGACATCCTCGTATACTGCGTGGAACCTGAAGGAAACAAGAAAAACAAGTGTTTGCCACTAACATGCCAATGTCCCCCGCTATTATAAGATATTTAGGGGCCAAGATTTACGAAATATTGCGTTAACGATGTATTACACAGTAGTCAAAGTGTTGTGGCGACCTAGAAAATGACGTCTAGGTCACCAATGTCATCTGGCATCTGAGTCTTCCTCCATTAAAAGTTGTCCCCAAATATGAACACTCTAGGTGCTAAGCTTTACGTTATATCGTGCTAACAATGAATTACAAAGTGATGACAGTGTTATGGTGACCTTGAAAATGAGGTCAAGGTTACCAAAGTCCACTGGTGCCTGAGTCTTCCTCCACTGCAGGCTATCACCAAATAAGCATACTCTTGGTGCTAAGCTTTACGAGATATCGTGTTAACAATGAATTATAAAGTGATGACAGTGGTGTGGTGAACTTGAAAATGAAGTCAAGGTCACCAAAATCAACTGGCGTCTGATGAAAGCTGTCACCAAATATGAACACTCTAGGTGCTAAGCTTCATGAGTTATTGTGTTAACAAGAATACAGACGTATGGATGTGCGGACAGACGCTGCTGAATTCATAGTTCCCGTTTTGTGTGCGGCGGGGGACAATTAATCAAAGAGTCTGTTATAGCAGAGTTTAAAAAGATTGCAATAATGTCGTTATTTATGATGAAGTGACGCAGGCATCTTTAGAGAATGTGTGGAACCTGGAGAAAAATAACCATAATAACACTCATTGTCACAGGGTTTCAACTGATTGCAATGATTTGTTGGTTGTAGCAAACATTATTGCATACTGTGTGTAACCTAATGAATTAACCAAGGATAAGCATCTGTTAATGTACAAGTATTCAAGCAATGAAGAACTAAGAAAAGAGATGCTATTTCATTTGTCCTTATCAAGACCCTACATTAACAATTGAAAGATAGGTTCATATCAGAACAATGAACATTGTCAAGTAGAGCAGGGTAATTAGAAAAGAATAAAAAAAATGCTTTCTTCCAATCACTGGAGTAACGAGCGTTCATTCCAAAAGCTTAAAGGCGTCCTTTCCAAGAGGAAAGAGGCACCATTCCACACCTTTCCATAAAGGAAAGAGGCACCCTTCCACACCTTTCCAAAGGCTTAAAGAACGCCCTTTCCAAAGCCTCTTTGGAAAGAACGCACGGCAAGGTGACCTTTCCACAGCCTTTCAAACTAATTAGCACCTTACCTGTCTGACCAAGAGTTATGTCCCTTTATTCTGTTTGTCAAATTCGTCATGTTATGAATATCTTTAGAAGTTTTTGATTAAGTTAACCTATAGTTATTTTTACATTTTGAAAACGTTTATTCTGTTTGAAAGATTGATTTTAAGACATGAAATTTAATTTACCTTTGAAAAAGAATTAAAAACGTTTTTCATCGCATTTTTTTAACAAAAGAAGACTTTGTTTTTAAATGATGAATCATATCCTGCATAATTTTATTTTATTGCAGAAATTAAATAAATCATTTTACTTTTTAAGGATTGACTTAAACACATGAAATGAATAAGAGATATAGAGTTTGAAAAGTGCATCATTCAAAATAAAAAGATATTTAGAAAATTGTATGCATTTTAATCATGGAAAATGTTAAGAAACAATTTTGGCCAATGATTATCATTTGTTCGCAATAATTTGTTTGATTTCAAAGGTAAATGGCGACCTTTTTGAAAGTGAAGTTTGAAAGATTATCAATGACAAAGTACATACCCGTTTCAATCGTCAGAAAAAAGTAATCCATGAATTGTTTGCAACTTGATCGACTTCCTGAATAATCCTATTAAATTTGGGTACCTTTCCAAATGATCTACTTTTTTCAAGTGACTGTAAGCATCGATAGCATTGCAGAAGATTTTCCTCTCATTGGTTGATCTTATATTCTACAAGTTCATTGGTTTATAATGTTTGTCGTAGTTAAGATGTACTAATTAGCTGTGTAATGCCAAGAGTTATGTCAGTATGAACGGATGTTGACATGGGCCGCCATTTACCAAAGGGTCCAAAGCACAGGTGTGGAAATTAAACTGCTAATTGAGACAATGAATCTAACAATGAAATTTGACAGGAAATAGATTACATAATAGGCACCTGTTAATTATGACAACATTAGGACCCAGCTATGGACAGTATGCATTAAATCTTAGCAGTGTCTTGTGATGTGCAATTGCGTCGCCACATTCTAAACTCAGCATGAAGTACATAATTTGACAAAACCAGTTTCATAAATAAATATCAAAACTAAAAAAGTGTTTTTATTTGTTTTTTTTTAAAATTCCAAGCTTCATAGGCTCAAAATTTAATTGGATTAGGTAAAAAGTATTATGTATACAAGAATGTATGAATGAGTTTTTAAAAAGAATATAGAATGTTGATGTAATAAGAGCATTGTGAAGATGACAATATCCCTTGTCAATCGTTAACTTTTATATAAAACAACTAAATACAGGATCATATAACGAATATTGTACTTAAATGTATGACTACACTAATCATGCATGTTTATGATTGTTCGATATGTATTTCGAAAAGATATACATGTCTCATAAATTATCATTACAGGAAAGTAAATTCTAAGGCAACAGCTAGTTCGCCGATCCGTTCGCTGTCCAAATTAAGGAAACATTTAGGTATGTGTATGTATCTTGCAACTTACAATGCCATGTATCATTATGGTAAAACTTATGATATCAACAACAAAGCGTTGATCTAATATTAATTCATTGTTCATGAGCTTAACATAATAAAGAACATTTTAGAAATAGAATTTAGAAACATACAATCTAATTCTATCGTTTGATAATAACAAGCAAAACAGAAAAATCTTATAAAACAGATCCACAAAAATATATTATTGAATCTTACATATCCCCTATTTCGAAAAATGCACCTTAGGCTTTCTGTGAGAAGAGTCGCTCATTAAAAAAAAATATACATCTTGTTAATTTGTCTAGCCGACAATCAAGGTTGCCTCTTTGATCTCAAAGTGGTAATTAACTGGATGCGTTTAGTGTAGAGGCTGGACCAGAAGGGGGAGGGGGCGTGAGAGGTGGGACGTCTGGAAGTGACACTCGCTTGGAAAGAGCGTCTGACAGGATTGCTTTCATTGCTATTTGGCGGTCTATGGTATAGTATTCCCGCTATGCCATTGCCGAGACCTGGACTAACGGATTATGAATTGAGTTTCACTGTGAAGTGAAATGTGAATGTCATATCTAAAATATAGATTTAGCCAATGATCGAGTTTACAATTTATGATGAAAATATTAGGCTATTCATTATTACATTAACATGGCTTATTTCGGAGGTCACGTTTTAATATATCAAACCCAGGAACCACATACTTGAACCAAACCTCAAATGTCCACAAAAGATTTTATAGAAAGCTCAATCGGCTCATACATAGCTTAAGATATAGTTTTATGAACAATTCATTTCTGTTGATAGGTTTGCTCATACATGAAACGGTATAAGATTGTTTTCTGACAATTCCTATGTTGTATCAATTCTTTTGAAATTTAAGGAAGTAAGGAAATAATCTAAATTTCTGTGTCAAGGTTAGAAACACCGTGTAAAGTAAAATTATCAAAATATCAATAATATCAAGTCTATTTTTGTAAAAGAACACTTAAACGGATGTATGAAAACAAATAATTAATGGATATTTATAATCAACTGACGATACTTTATACATACTGATACTACAATATGTGCACATATCCATTAAAAGTGGTAAATATTGTAAATAAAAACTTCACCTTGCGTATTAACCTCTGTCTAATAAGTAAAATTTGGACTTGCTTCCATGGTGTGCTAACAGTGAAATAAATGGATGGTTAAGACAATCAAGTACGGGTGTCACGTTATAAGATGTCTTACATTCCTTTTATTAGCTCTCCATGCTCCAGGTTTTGCTTCATAAGTCTTTCTGTGAATGTTCTCTTAGCCATTCAACAAACGGTTTCATACCATGTGATAATGTCGCATACATTTTAAATTTAAGCTCTTGATTTTGTCAAATAATCAAGTGCGCCTCAAGCTCGCTTGTAGTGAATGCAAAAAATATAATAGCCAAATATCGGACACGTCCAGATGTTTTTGCGGAAATTGACAAAGTATGTTACATTTTCTCTTATTTTGTCGAAAATTGTAAGAGCAAATATATTTCTATATTCATGGATATGATGTAAAGACAGTTCTATACGGTAGTGGCAATTTGAGCTGCTTAACGAATAGAAACATCCTTTATTCCACACGTCTTTATACACATAAGTAAACGATTTTCGTGATTTCTTCAATTACTAAGATTATTTTGAATTTAATTCATGTTTATAATCACGTGCGTCAGTTAAGCTAATGGTTAGGCATACCCAACAATTTTGAAAAATTTCGCTATGCTTTGTTATTTATAGCACAAGTTCTCACAAGTTTTTTACTTCTCTAATTCGTTGTTATGTTCTGTATCCATGTATTGTTTAATTTTGTATTGGAACGGCGTTAAAATAGGGAAAATGACTCGTTCACCAGTCCAAATTTTGTACGAAATAAAAATATGGTTATTAAACAATCTCATACAATTTGATAATACGGCTTACCTTGCTAAGTAACTACACAGGTCTCTCTGTCAACTCAGAGAGAGAATGTTGCACAATTTTATTACATGGCAATTAGCCATTTTTTACCTAGTCTAGCCGACAATCAAGGATGTCTCTCTGACCTTAACATGACAATAAACTTGATGGGCGTGTGTGAGGGGCAGGGAGAGAGTCAGCAAAAGAAGTGACGTTGTTTGACAACAAAGAATAACGAGATCAAAATAATAAGTTAATTAATTAATAGGGCATATCCCCCACCCCCCCCCCCCCCCCCCCCCCAGTAAACCAATGGTTTCATAAAAATATAATGATATATATACTGTTGTTAGAATTAAAAAATATAAAATCATAAAATTATTCTCGAATATTGAAAAGGTCGGTTATTTCAATGAATGTCTTTATTCAACTAGAAAAATTCATGCTTTGGGTCATCAACATGACTACATGTATGTCATGTGAACATTATTTAGGAAAATATCTGCCTGTTAAATTTAAAAGCATGTGGACTGAATTTAACAATTAACTTTTTTCAACTGAAGACAAGTCATGATTACCAATAATATTGCTTTAAATCAAATCCTTTAGTACAGAAAAACATATTTTGTCGAAAATCACAACACAATAGGAAATAATGAAGAGAGGCTTCATAATTAACGCCACAAGAACAAGCTGATGTCGGAGATATAAAACGTTTATTTTATATTCATTTAGGTAGCTGCATTCAAGTCGGAGAGAGCAATATATTATTTGACAAATTCTGATTCATTTACAAGTCAAGGTGGCTGTAGATATATGTCTCGTTATTCATAATCTATATTAGAAGATCAGTGATCTATATTTGGTAGGCATTGATCTAACCAAGAGATGTACTTTATACAATAAAATAACCTTGATTTAGACATTATTTATGTCAATCCCTTACCTCAGAATGAAGATGGTCTGGCGCATTCGGGCTAGTTCCCTTCAAACTTGCTATCCAACAAATTCATAAACACATTACACTCTTGCTTCTGGAGCGTCAAAATGTACACGCCCCATTTAAGAATACATAGTGTAATACAGATGTAGACTTCCCCTACTCTTTTCTGTAATGTTCTTCTGTAAATTATTGACAAAGGGTCATTCACAAGCATTTAGTTAACAGTAATCCTATTTAAAACAACATCAAGATTGACTTATTTATCTAGACCCAAGCTCACTGCTACTCCGGGATTCTTCTAACAGCTTTATTATCAAAACAGAAATAACAGATTACACTGCATACCCACTTTACATTAAATACATTAAAGAGCATATGACAAAAGTTTATCATATCAACTGTTTATATATGAAAATAACTTGATGTCTTTTACTTTAAGTGGCTTTATTCTAAGTTAAATTGTTTTTTTTATAAAAAGTGGTACCTCATCCAAATTCCTCTACCTTAAAACATAGGTTTCTATGTTCATTAATATGTTTTGACTTGATACCTCAAGCAAAATATAGAAAAAACAGCATGTTGTTATAAACTCGTGGTTAATATTCCGAATATCACTAAATATTTTAATTTCAGAGGAAATCATATGAGATGTATGTGCTGATCTTTTTGTTGTTATTATTTATTTATTAAGATGTATGTTCATCCTTTTTCGTGTCTCTATGAAAAATGATTTTGTGTGCTCATTCTCTTTCATCTATGTCATCAAGCATTCAATATTATTTTTTACAGTGAGTGACTTATTTTTCTGAGATCCGCATGGGCAAATTTAGATTTTATTATTGTTATGTTGTTCTGATTTTAGAAAATTAACAGATATTACTAAAACAACGAGTCCTCGTTAGCGTCAGATAATACCATTTAGCATCTCAGACCAATAAAACCTATCAGACTATGACCAGTTGTCAGCTTCAGGTATTGAGCAGGTGTCAACCGTGCTGTACAAACATATGCAGGTGGCTTGTAGACAAATGACCATGTATCAGTCTGATTTTTCTAGGACGGTGTCTCTTTTGTCTTGAAACAACAGGATACACTTTTTACTGCATCCTGTTATCCAATGAAATCTGAGAGGTTAGATAAGACATTATCAAACTAATTTTGCATCGGCTCTCTTTTTTTCATCTGGTCGCCATTATTGTTTGAATGTGATAGCTGGATGTAGAGATTGTGTCGTTTATCTGTTTAGCCACTGATCAGTGATGGGTTTAGGTTCTGTTCTTGAGCTAAAAAGGACTTGGATATTTATGTTCTTGTTGATACATTCACTGAAAAGGTACGTTCCACATGTTTAACTGATCAACTAACACATGCTTCATTGATTTATGAAATGAAGTATATGAGGCAGCTTTTCACTTTTACCTAACTTTGCAAATTCGCTACCTTCAGAGTAATGCACTTTAAGCATGTATCAGTGCGTGGAAAAGTGCCATATAACTATCCATAAAATTATAATTACAAATACGTTAAATAACTATATAGTAAATCCCTTTAATGACCTTTATAGATATGTGAACTATGTTATCCAATTAAATATGACATTGTTTCTTTATATATGCCACTCAACTAATCGATTTAATACATGTTGAACTACTAACTTAATACAAAATGACTTCTTAACAGCTTTTCATTTCACTTTTCTCCTAGTTATTAATCTTAAAATAATCCTTCCACGTCCAGGATTAACACAGTTTCATGATCTCGAAATTTCATGAAATCAAATTCATGTTTTAAATAAGAAATAAAAAAACCCTTTTCAACCACACTGCTTAGAATTGATAAAAACAGAAAGTGCGATTTTATGCGCGCTTCATTGACTTAATCGATTTGGAAAGATAGGCAACGGAAAGGCGACCTTTCCTTAGCGTGGAAAGGACGCCTTTCAGTTTTTGGCAAGACCGCCTTGCCAAATATGGAAAGTTATGGAATGAACGCGCGTTACTCCAGTGAGTGATCTTTCGAATCAAGTAACAACTTACCAGATTTTTCACTTCACTAGGATAGTCGCCAGGGAGACCGCCCACGTACATGGGAGCGATGACATCAAGACGACGAGCGATATTCTCCTTGATGCTTCTCCCTTCGACCTTCAAGAATATTCTGCGGCTTCCTTTGTTTACAATAACCTGCAAGTGTTAAGCAAAAACTTTAAGTTAAAAATACTTCACACTAAGATTTACAAAAAAGTACTTCAGTAGTAACACAAGATGGACATGACAGTACAAGACAGTGATTCAACTCATGTCTTCCCACAACCCTCTGTTACAAGTTGCCATTATTTCTCAGTTCCTTCAAAATCATAGTCGTCAAAAATTGCAGCACTGATACCATCCTGATTTTGATCCAATCAGAAAACATGTTACATCTATGGCTGACCTTTAGATTGTAAGATACAAGTGTGCATCTCGCAGGTGAAGGAACTGCAGTCCTCTCAAATGTTACGGGAACAATTCAAATTTTGAATCAACGTCAAGGTTCTTAATATCTAGCCTACAAAGAGCACTTCTTGAAACAGAGGTAACTAAGGAAGAAATGACTGCATTTTTAGAGAGAGAAGGATGAATTAGAAATCCTCTTACACTGTTACTGAACTGATTTTTTGCTGCTTCTTATCCCTGCAGTCTTATGTGCTTTAATACCTATGTAACGTAAAGAAAGGTTTTCTGACCCCAAAAAATTTGAACTCAGGTTTTATAATCATGCTACTCACCGAGTGCCACTGCCCGTCTCCGAGGCGCCGCCCTGTCCTGATACTCTTGTGGTCCCCCTTGTGACTGTATGAGAGCACAACCTCACCGTTCTGGAGTTGAACCACCAGATAGTCAGACCGGCTTGGGTTTGTTAGCAGGAAGAACAGGCCGTCCGCATAGAAGGTGCGAAAATCAAACGAGATGTTGAACCTGGAAATGGTGAAATTATTTTTGAAAATAAAAATGATAAATTAATTTATCACATAATAATCATGAATAAATGAATCTTCTGTATACATCTCTGTTACCTTCTTGTACCCATGAATTATTTTCGAAGATATTATGAGAATCCATATGCAAAGGTCACTACGGTGATAAAGAAGTTGAACATCCATACATTTTACCAACTCCTAGAATGTCATTCAAACAGTTTTATACAAACAAATTTAGAATTACATTTGTGCCAAATGAAGTTGAGTTCAAACTTGTGGTATTTTTCAGAATGCATGGCCATGTCTGTACCCAACGATCATTATAAATGGAATATTACCAACTCCTCGAATGTCATTCAAACAGGTATACAAATAATTATAGAATTATGTTTGTGCCAAATGAAGGTGAGTTCAAACTTGTGGGAAATCTAGAGAATGCATGGCCATATCTGTATCCAACAATCATTACAAATGTTATGATATATTTTACATTTCAAATTGAAAGGCTATTTATCATCTAGGCTTGAAAGATGATATTAAACAGTGGCATGAATTTGAGAGAAAACTTTTTTAAGAGCAATTTAAAGATATTAGTTTAACACCCCTTGATATGCAACTGTGCAATATGTTTATTCAGAAATCAAACTTACGTTTTTGTAACTTCTCTTTTCCTAAATTTGATTAAAGCGTAACTTTTATCGTCATTTCCAAACACATAGGCCCCTGATTCCTTTTCATTGGGTTCTGAACGGGCACAATCCTGTGGTTCTGGCGAGGTGGACAGGGCCATTGCTGTTGTCTCTAGTTCAGTTGTCTGCAGTGGGGGCGGTGTTGTCTCTAGTCTCCGCGTGGTCGGGCGCCTAGTTGTTGTTGTTGTTGTTGTTGTCGTTATAGCTGGAGGTGGAGCTAGGAAATCATTGGTATTTCGCGGAACAATGCCTGCGTTGCCAATTATACCAAAAGTATTGTTGAAACTGAAGAGACTGTTCAGATCATAAGGACATCGACCAATGTCTGCCTTCATATACTGGACTGGCAAGTTGAAGTTAAGAAGTCTGAAAGAAAAACATAATTTTATTGATGCTGAAAAAGGTTGAAATAAATGGAAAAGCTTTGTGGCAGGTTTCTGGCATATCACATAATAACATAATATTTAAAACCTCTACATATGAACAATTCTTTAGAAGCAACTGACAATCATGCATGTGACAAAGGGGAGGTAACTCAAGAGATAAACTGCATACCAATAATGATAATATTTTCACATTTTGAAAAAAAACTTTTACTCTCCAGTGATTGATAAAATAGAAAGATTCAGAATAAGATGGTATAATTTTTTCCTGACAATGAAGAAACCACTTACTGTCCATTGACAATTATGTCACTCGTACAGCCATCAAGTCCAACACTGGATGCAACTTTATCAGCTACATCAAAATTCTGTGGAACACCTCCAATATATAGTCTTCCTGTTATTGGGTCCATCGGGATGGAATCTACTCCAATGGGGAGATCTGTTTCATCTGCCAACTGGTCGTCTACGTACATTGTCAACCTGAAATAATATGTGGGTATTTTGTGAATGATTGAATACCTGCAATTTGAATGATTGAATGATTAATAAGATGTGTTAATTTCTCTAAAATAGATCATCATTATATATGAACCTTGTCAACCTAAAATTATTATAAATGCATATTGTGCTGATGATTAAATGATTTCATTATTGACTGGTTAAATCGTTTAAATGATGAAATATCTAGGTGATTGAGTAGCTAGGAAATTCGATGGTGGAATGATGGTGACAGGTTGGCTAATTTGAATGAATGGTTCAGTGATTGAAAATATACATGTTTGCAAGACTCCATTAAAAAATTAAGGATGACCGAAAAACAACCCCCTTTGGAAATTAAAAAATATTGTCTATATAATGGCTATCCCCTTTCAATAGATGAGCCACCCCTTTTCAAAATTTTAGGATTCTTTGAGATGCATTTAGAGTGAGTGAGTTCGGGTTTAACTTGCTTTGAACAATATTACAGGCATTTAGAAGTTGGTGAGATGAATGAAAACAAGTTCTATGGATGTGCAACTTCTTTATTGCAGGATTGCGACATTTCGGTGTAGATACTAACACTGTCATGAAGCAAGTATTCTCTAATCACTTTTCAAAATTCCTGGAGAAGCATTAAACTGATATATATCTTTGGTTTCTCCATGTATACTCCAATTGTAACAAGATGCTTCTATAGGGTCTACGTATGAGTATATTACTCATATATATTATCATATATGGCTCAGAATAAAGCTTGATAATCTTTACACACTATCTGTCTTAGAAACACTTACTTTCGTCCCATTTTGACAATTGCAATATTATGTAGCAGTTCGTCATTATATATATCATCGGATATAACATGAACAGTTTTTCCATTGGCGCCAAATCTTCCTTCTATGCGTCCCCCATTGAGTGCCAGAGAATAATAGTTCTGAAACAGAAAAAGGAACCGATTACATTGCATTTGCAATTATTCATGAAATCATTCATAAAAAAATTAACATGTGTTTCCTTCATCTGTTACCAAAACAGTTGTCATATTGTCCTTGAAAAAATGAAATAATTTTTGATTGATTTCTGGTGTCATTAACTATTTAATTCAATAATAAACAATAGCAAATTTATAAGGAAATAAAGATCAATGACAGAGATTGAAAGTTTATTTGCTGGTACAGCATCTTCTGCATACCTCAGTTGACCGATATCAGTAAAGTTAAGCAAGATCAGGCTTAGCTTGCCCTATGGGTGTGTTGATAGCTGGATTAACAGTGAGTTTGAAGGCGATTCTTTGCCACACACACAGAGGCAATTTGAGAAACTTATCATCGTGTTTCCTTGGGTAAGGGGTTAGTTCAAACTGAGCCTCGGATCACCCAGCAGGAAATGGGTACCTGGCAAAGCAGTCTGTTGGTGGTGAACTTCTATCGACAAATACCTCAGCTTTGGTTAGATCAAGGTGATAATGTTGGAGCACCTTGTGCATGTACTATTGGAGGGAAATGTTGGCCTTATAAATATCTATATTATTATCATTATCATCATTATATATTTTACCCTAAATAAGTGAAGATAAGCACTTATCATAAATGGTGACCTTGGTATTAACCATGTGGTACACAAGAAGAAGAGACATCACATACATCATTTGTATCCAGAGCTAGAAGCAGCATGGCATCCGACTGTTTTGTGATGAAAGAGACCGACACGTCAGCTTCATTTCCTTCCAGACCGCTGGCCTTGAATATGGCAAAACCATCGCCATAGAAACCAGCTTTACGGATTCCCTAAAGAAAAATATAACAAATATCGTCACAATTAAGTGATGAATTAGATTCAAACTCATTATTGACTTACTCATTGTGAATATGGCTCCATGTTTGGAAAGTTATTGTATATTTTAGATGAAAGATTTATTTAAGTGATGAACTATTTACCTGGTGTGCATTAATATTTTCCTCATCAAGACTATAATTTTGATTGAAATGGTTATTGGTAAATATGGCTCCTGATACTTACAGCATCTCTGCAGCCTGCCGATATACCGACAACGGTTCCACTGAATAGATTCTGAACATCGTTGCCAATAATTATATCCTTCATACAGCCCAGGAATTTGTTGGTTTCCAGGTTGCTTCTGTATTCACAATGTAGTGAAAAATAAAAATTTGAAAAGTGAAAAATAAAAATTTTGAGGCATAGATTTTTAAGCCCAGTTACATTAAGCCTTTCCAGATTTGTGGTAGAGTGTTCGGTAGAAAGTTGTTTTTATCCTGCCATTTCAAAATTTAAACTTTGCATATATTTGACTATATATACAATGATAAAGAGTTATGATAAGAAAAGTAAAAACCAAATGCTAGCTTATTCAAGAAAAAAGATAATCTAGAAACAACAACAGTTAAAGGTTTCTAACTCAACTTATTTCAACATTTAACTTTTTTTAATACTTTTTCTCTTGATGAAATAATAACATAATTTTTCAACTTTCTAAACTTTAAAAAATATAACAAGATAGAGCCATTGGCTCTGTAGCTCATCAGGCCTCATACAGTATTTTACATATGGTCCAAAGGGTCAATGATATAAAATAAATAAATCTCATCAACCTAAGAGTTTTTAGGATGTGGCCCAAGTGACCCTATTTAGTGGCCACAAGATCATGAAATCTACAATTTAGACTCACCATTGCCTAAGACATCATTACACAATATTTCAGCTTTCCATGCCTTTTCCTTTTTGAAAACAAGACAAAAATGTTTTTTGAGCGAGGCCCCTATTGCCCTTACTGTAGGCTACAGTGTCTACAAATCTACAATCTCAAACCCCCACTGGCCAAGGTACATATAAACGTTGACAGACGGCATTTGGACAGATGGAGGTACAGAATGCAGACAACACATGCACCTTACCATGGACCATTTTGGTCTTTAAGGCTAGATAAGCTAAAATGAATATTTGATGTAATGAGATTCGTGACAAACACAACTATCTTACATTTTCTTGAAGCTTGTAAGATCCATACTAGCAGGAATGCCACCAAAATAAAATGGATGATTTTTAAGATCAAGTCCTTTGTTTTTGCCAGGTGCGTTGATTAGAACTCTTTCATCATTTACACTCAGAGCAGCTGCAATAAAATGTTGAAAAAGAATTAATAATTTCATTACAATTAACACTTCCAAGATATATATATCTAGGTGTAAACCCTTTTCCCCCCTGAAACCTTAGTCATGAATTTACACCGTAAGAAAAGATTCATGGAAAAATAATTCAATCTCAAGTCAATTATATTTGTAGAAGCATATATTGAAACTAGATAGTACAGTGAATAGATTTTTTTTATATCAAAAGTTTTTAACAAAACATCTGTGTGATGTGGACATGAAATATGGAAAATTAGCATTATGTAAACTAGGTCATAGGTGAAAAATATCTTCGAAAGGCACAAAAGGTTAATTTAGTGGATCATTTAGATCATTATAAAGAATCTCTTATTATTGAGATGTGCAATGTAGACACAAAATACAGAAAAAAATGCAAATTTTGTCTCAACTCCCGAGGTTCATGGTTTATAAATCCCTCAGCAAGTAATGCACACCTGTGCCTGTTTGCGAGTTCCTGTGTTCACATTGCACATGCTGAGAAATTCAATGACCACTAACCCTGGAGTCTCGTGGAAGTCACTTTTATGAATATTTTCAACTCACCAGCAAGTCGTTTCTTGTCGATTGAGACCTTGGTCCACTTATTGTTGTTGTATGTTTTCGACGTGATTCCCTGGCCGTGACTCATTCCTCCATTGTAGAACTGTAGCATTATTTTGCCTTCACGCAACTCAACTGAGATGAAATCTCCCTGTGGACAAAGTAAAACACGTCATTTTTCATCAAAACACTCCAGCTTTTAAGCCATTTTTGTTTCAGGAGAAGATTAAAAAGGTTTTGTAGGGTGACGCCATTTTGGTCCTTTTGAAAGGAGCCACAATTACCACAACTTTCAGATTAGAATCCTCATTGGCCAAGGTACCTACACGCAAGATTAACACTCTCAAAAGTCATGGACGCAGAAGAAGAGGGGCATTAACTGACGGAGATACAGAGACAGAACCAAGAGGACTTGGTCTCTATATTCAAGAGGATAAAGCTGCAATCAAATCTGCAAAACAAATCTGCAAAGTAATATCGTAGTCAGTTGACGGAGTTGAAAAAGGTCCCAACTGACTCATAAACATGCAACATTACTTTTCCGGATATCTTGTGGATAATAGCTTGGTTGATAGTGGATAAAACAATTTCTAAAATTCTAACAATAACAATACTTACTGAAACCTGGTCACCAGAGAAGTGAAGAATAGCATTTTCCCAGTATGTCTTGAAAGAAAATGAGATTCTTGTTCTGTCACTTCGGTAACCGGAACCTCGATCTGTCTCTGAATATCCGGTTCCATCAAAGTAGTATTCGTTAGTGCTCACTGGCTTGCTTGGACTGAAGATTATAGAAAATTCTTTTACATAACAACATAGCATATTTCTTTATGTAACATCCTACAAATATAATATCTTTTGCATGCAAATTCTTCATTTGTCAGTTATTTTGTTGAACATTTATTTTACTATTTTTATTTTTCAACTAGAAAAGTCAATGATAATGATAATAATATTTATGTTAAAAGAGAATATGATGATAATAATAATAATGATGATCTAATGTTCATTATAATAACATTGATATCAAAATTGGTAATTGTTATATTTCTATTAGATCTAGTACACAGCTTATTATTAATATTAACTTTTTCTTGTTGACTTATTTTCTTACTTACATTTCATTCGAGGCATTACATGATGCAGCTGTACTTTTAAAGTTGAACATTCCAATCGGCTTCCCATCTATTTTCATATCTCCAATGCTGCCCGTCATATTTTGTCTTGTGATGCCTCGGGGTGACTGAATATATAAAATAATTGAACAATTGTGTGACACTGTCTCCATCGCTTGACAACTACACAGCAGTTACTTACTCTTGCTAAACATAAGAGAATATCCATTTTTATCACATATTTTAAAGGCATTATACCATGTGTAATTGAGATTTGGTGTTTCGCCAATAGCCATCACTTTATTTTTATGGTAGGGAAAGGGAGGAAGGGCAGGTCATGGAATGAATTATCACATGTCAAGGAACACAGCATGTAGCAAATTTAGTGTAGGAAATGAATTCATATAGTTGATCCAAACTTGATAATTTCAATGAAATCATTAAAGAAAGGAGATTGTTACGGTACCTCTACATTAGCGTTGACACCTCCGAATAAGACATCTGAGTTCTGGTCCAACTTGAGGACGGAGTATCCTCCCGGAGATGTTCCACTAAGTTCCAGCGCCTTGCTCTCAGACTTGTCCACGCCATACACCTTCAGCAGACCGATTCTTCCAATCCTGCAGGGCAAATGAGTTTCATGATAAGGAGGTGCATCAACAATAATGAAAAGTCTGTGACTGACAACAGCTTTTGCAGTTCACTTCCAATAGTTGGAAGGCACACCTCTCCTTCATTTTAACATTCTGATGTTATAGCATTAAGTTGTCCGTCATCCTATTGTGCATCCACTTAGTTTACTAAGAACGTCTACTCAAATCTTTCCATCAATAGGGGTCAATTAAGAACTTTGTAAGGAGATGCAGGAAGTTGGCTATCCCATTTGACAGTTTCTTACAGACATGTGAACTTGGCTCCCATAAGTTCATAAGCCCTCATTATTTAAGAAAAACACCCGCTTACAACGTCGTTGAGACCAAATCCAGTTTTTTTCTCAATCTGCAGAAAAGGGTCAGATGCCTCATGAAACTTATAATATTCTATTTTTTCATACAAACATTGAAATAAAGAGCAAAAAAAGTGGGTTTTTTCCCTAAAATTAGTACCCTACATGCATCTGAAACTCTTTTGAAGATGTTAGGATTAGCCTTACCACCAATCACTGTCTCAATAAATTAGATATATATATAATGGTGTTGATAAACAGATATTGGGTACCTCTGAGCATGAACTCTGTACCACTTCTTGTCTTCAGGGTCATCAGGCAACCGCAGCTGTATGGTCAGGTTGTGGGTCACTGACCCTTGACCTCCGCCATTGTCCCACGTGAACCGGATCTTGTTCTTGACAAGCTCAACAGCTAGGAACTCCTAGTAGGAATTAAACATATACATTTGTCAATGTAATGGGGCATATTCATGAGATAAGAACTGGATAAATATAAACATAATGTAATTCATCTAAGCACTTGAGACTTTTAATTTTTTTCCAATGTATACTAGCTGCTATTATTTCATAGAATATTTGAATTTACAAGAACATATAAAATGATACAAGTATAATTCTACTTGTTACAATAAAGACTGAAAATGGCAGTTACAGTATTTTATTAACAACATAATAACAAGGCGTTTGATATAAATAATCAAGACTGTAAACAACTCACTGTGGTAGACTTCTGAAGCAGGACGAGTAGCATGTTATCCCTCGTGTCGTTACGCTTAAATCCAAAACTGATGTCATTGGTTGCTCCAGGTTGACTCTCAGATCGATACGACCTGACACACTTGCCATCTCCCTTCATAGACAGCTTCATCTGTGACAGAGGAAAATAAATTGCAATTTCCAATTTTGTAATAGACAGGCATGTGTATCTTTGTTGGAACCTTTATATTATGATAATTAATTTTATTGTAACAGGGGATAATGCAGTCAGGGAACTTCATTCATGCCTTTTGGAGACAAACACAATTCACACAAAGTTTTGACTGACAATGTAGGAATTAGGAAATATGATCTATGATGGAGTAACCAAACATGGCAACATCTCATCTTGTAGTAGACGGGCAAGTTGATTTTGATTTGGAGCCATTTATAGTTATTGACAATTTTGTTTCTAGGATTCCTAAGTCCATTGGGTAAATGCATGCTTCTTGGAGCAGAAAAAATTTCACAAAAAATGATGGACATATTAGCTTCCTCTTCAACTGGGGAATCAGAAATAATAATAATAATAATAATAATAATAATAATAATAATAATAATAATAATAATAATAATAATAATAATAATAATAATAATAGTGGATATTTGTAAATGCGCCAGCATCCGTGCATTAAATGCCCGCTCAAGGCGCTACAAAGAAAGAAGTTTTAAAAACTTTACACAAGTATATACACAGGGAAACTTTACACAAATATATATGTATCATCCCAACTGCGGATCCGCCCCATCTTAAGATGGGACGCGTCCCAACTTGGGATTCCAAGTTGGGACGTCCCATCTTGAGATGGGACGAGGGATACTAAAACATGTTAATAATATTCTTATTTTATAATGTATTGTGTCAGTAAAACATGTTTTTAGATGATGTTGTTATATTCTTTTCACACCTACGAAGAAAATTTGATATGATGTTCATTTACTTCACTTTCTCACTCGGTTTCATCTGTAATCGAGTACAAACGATTCAACACTACTCAAACATTTATTTAAAGTCACATTTGATTACTGATTGAATCACATTTGTTAAGCGACATAACAAAATCAGATCAATATATATATATTTATTTTTGGATAATAGTTTTCAGCATTTTTCAAACGACCAATACACGCGTAGATCGAACAGCTGTAAACAGAGAGAAACCAAACGGCTCCACATTTCACAGAGACATCTATGTATCTTAGTTTCTTTAAAAAAAGGTGGTATAAACTTTTAACGATCAAAGATATGAAGTTATTCTAATACAGATCCAAGTTTTACAATACTAGTGATAAATTGCTTTTTTTAAACATATATTTAAAAAACGTACCTGATACAGAGAAACGAATAATCCATGCAATAAAAACTTCTAAAAGCAGAAATTAAGGTACTCTCCATCGTTACAATCCAGCACTGAATAGACTGAATGTGTTAATGTGACAGCTTGGCGTGACAGAGGACGAATGATTGGGCACCAATTTGCCCACCGTAGGTAGTGTCAGGCTAAAACAACATATGGAGACACCATAAACCTATGTTGTTTTAACAAATTATTATCATGTTTATCTACTTGGCGACTTGGTTGATTGTATCAAATGTTAAAAAAATTAAAAGTTCCTATTATCAAAGTCTGGTTCCCCAACATTTTAGACATTTTCAACTAGTATGAACTTAGAGTTCATTGAATATTCCCTGGTAACTCATTTCGATATACTAAAATCTATCTTAACGGCGACAAATCTTTGTCACAGAGTGTTAACGAATTCCTAATAATATCTGTTTATCATTTCATAAATGATGCCAACCGATTTTTAAAGCTCTTTCCTAAAAGTTGTACAACATGACAAATAGGTATTTGCTGCCTGTTGCTAATCCTTTTCCTTTATCCTTTTTATCCTTTTTCTATACATATATTCTGAATTCAGCTGTAAAACAACAATATTACACTGAAATGTAATTCTTCCTTACTTACTTAAGTTAAGAGTTTAACGAGCGCTTTCCAGCGAATGCTGATGTAACGCTCGGGCCGCAGCCTTTATAAATAGGTGCTAAAAGGGGGTGATTATTTTTGAAGCCTGGTCTAAAAAGGTGGTAGGGAGTATTTTTTAAATTTAGAAATTTGGAATGGTAGTAGAGCCTAGGTTAAGGGAGAGAAAAGGGCGGGGTTGGGAGGGGGGAGAGGTGTGGTGTGTTGTGGTGTGTTGTGAGTATTTTAGTTTTAGATACGAGCCAGGAGGCCCGTTTCTTTTAGGTATGTGCCTAAGGCGTGGTGTATGTGTGTTTTATTTTGAGGGTTTAGTATTTGATGTATGTTGGTGGGGTTTAGGCCACTTGTTGCTAGTGTTGCGTTGAGTGTTGTGCGATGTGTTGAGTAGTATGTGCATTGGGTGAGAATGTGGTGTATTGTTTCTGGGTGTTGGCAATGTGGGCAGTTGGGGGATGCAATATGTTTTTGTTTATGTTTATGTGTGTTGAGGCGGGTATGCCCCGTTTGTAATTCGCACATGAGTTCAACTTTTAGTGTCTCCCCGACGTTAATCCCTTGTAACAACAACCCAAAAACAACATAGCACTTCAAAGGATTTTTTCAGGGTCGACAAAACGGTAAGACACCTGTAATTCTTCCCTCTCACCTACTCATCTTATTTGACTCAGTTGACCAGTTGATTAACTTATTAGCAGTAACAACACACAACAATTCTCTCAATTCAACGCTTCTAACAAGCATAGATAGACGCTTGTACATATAAAAACAACCTTTTCTCAACTCTGTACCCTGGTTTGTGGCAAAAAATCTTGTGAAGGTAAACAAAGTTTATTAATGAACTCAAAGTAAACAAACTCCGTTTATAATCTTCTTGTAGTAATGATAAGAAATGAGTTTATGAAATGGAAATATTGTATTTATAAATTAGCATGAAAAAATTGCCTTTGCAATATTGAATATCTTAACCGAATTGTGTTGCAACGGTAGATCGTATTTGTTTGACTTTGTGTTGTATGTTTGATGGTTTCAAAATTAAATTTCTATTGGCGCGGCATTAATATAAGCTTCCAGATTGCTATTTTCTTTTTTTGAAATGAATAAAATATGTTTAAACCATAATTTCTCTTGTACATCTTGGAAACTAAGTTCTAATTTTTTTAAAAATCTATTAAAGAGTCTGCTATTTCCCCATAAATAAGCAATGGACGTTGTTAGATTTCATTTTGGTAAATATAATCGTTCTGTTTATGAAAAAAATATTTTGAATATATTCAGTGTGGCATAACAACATTCATCGAATAACAATACAATAACAAAAAAACATAAACTTTTGTTGTTGTTTTAGGTTAGGGTTTGATCACGTCTGCTTCCACCTATCAGTGATATTGCCGATAGGGGCCAATGCCTTGATAAATATGAATGATAATCATTGACTAAAACAACAAACGCTCGACGTGTACCTTTGTAGTGTTACAAGCATGCTCATGTACAATTGGTACCCATTCTTGTCACTAATTGGAAGGTGACACACAGGTATTAGTGTCATAACCGAACCGGATGTTTACCAAAATCCCTTCTTCCGGACATCCCCCCCCCCTAAACCCCTTAACCCCCTCCACCCATCTCTGAACTACCAAGCAGGTATGTTTGCCATTTGCACCACGACACTGAACAGATCAGGTTCGATCGGAAATATGAGGAGGCATAACTGGATTTATTTACTGGACATCTTATAAGCATTGACGGAACACGACTTATAGGTTAGTGTTTGTGAATTAGGTCTAAGAAACTTAAATTTTTAGATACTACTATCAAACATAATGAGTATATTGAAATCTTGCTTAACGGAACGGTTTATGTTTAAGAAATTAGCATTCACCAAGAGTGGGTTTTGAGTGTATAATTGAATATAATTTCTTTTTTTTCTATTTGCTTAACATGCTGTCACAATTGAAAATATTTAAGAATATAATGAAATAAAATAAAATTTTGTATAAGAATTACTTTTGAAATCGTATTGTGCTATGATGAAAGACTAGTATGCGATGAGAGATAGATATAGCCAATAAGTCATGAAAATCAACATAAAAACAAAATATCGTTCGAGGTCCATAAACCGCTTATCTAAAGGATACATCTTATCATGTTATTACTAAATTCAACATTAGAATAAGAATATTATGAACATGTTAAAGAATCCGCCGCCCCATCTCAAGATGGGACGTCCCAACTTGGAATTCCAAGTTGGGATGATACATATACACATGGATTGCACGAATAGAATCTAACAGAATGCTAATGAGAAATAGTGAGTTTTTAGGATGGATTTGAAACAGTTTAGTGATTTGGCACATTTGATGTGAGCTGGCAGGGAATTCCAAAGTTTTGCTGCAGTGAAGGCAAAGGTTCTTTGACCATAGGAGACAAGTTTGACTTTAGGGACTGTAAGTAGGTGTTGATGTTGAGATCTGAGACTTCTGGTAGGGGTGTACGGAGTGAGCAGTTCTGATAGGTAATCAGGGGCTTGATTGTTAAGACATTTATATACAAGGCACAAGGTCTTGAAGTTAATACGGTACTTGACAGGGAGCCAATGAAGGAAGATGAGAGATGGAGTGATGTGGTCTCGTTTAGATTTCAGACAGACAATGCGGGCTGCAGTGTTCTGAATTCTTTGAAGCTTTAGTGCTTGCATAGAGTTCAATCCAGCAAGCAGGCTATTGCAATAGTCTAGTCTAGAGAACACAAGTGACCTAACTAAGGCATGGGCAGAGTCTGTAGTGATGTAACGGCGGATGGAACTGATGATTCTGAGTTGGTGATGGCAGACTTTACACAGATGATTTATGTGGGCATCAAGCGCGAGGGCAGAATCTATATATACACCCAAGTCTTTGACAACAGCGGATGGTTGAATAGCAGCAGATGCTACCTTGACTTCAGAGACTGATACACCCTGCAACTGTCTATGGCTTCCGGCTATTAGCAAATGGCAAAATATGATCTCTTTTTAGACAGGCATGTTGATCTAGATTTGAAACTTTTTTTTGTAACTGAAAATCTAATTTTGAGAACACCTTAGTTAAGTGGAAGACACTCCATTCCGTTAAGTGAATGCCTCTCAGAGGTGAGCAGAAGTTATAAACAAAAGTTAACATATTTCAAAATTCTATAAGATCCTGGATCATAGTTTTGAATATTTCATTCACATATTCATACTTTTCAAAGCAATATGGAATATCAAGCCAACCATTGAAACAAAATGAGGGTGTGAGATATTGTTTATAATAATATTTCAGCCATTTAAGCCAGAGTCATTTTCAACTTTCAATTATTGGTTTGACCTTGGTAGATAAAGTAGTTGAGTTAAACATTTCTTTATGACTCACATTGTTGGCGAGTTCCCTAGCTTGTCTGATATTCTCTTTGAGTTGTATGATGTTGTATGAGATGTTCTGGCTGAGTTGTTTAGTGCGCCCAGCTATGGCTCCAACATCTCCAATAATTCCTTTGATTTTCTTCACATTGTCTCTGGCCAAATTTGCTGAAAATAGTATTAGATTAGTAATTGTCATTGACATGCCAATGTCAAATTAGGAATCAAGTAATAATTATATTTTTTTGTCTGCTAAAAACGGGTTTCCAATATTTTGCAAACGGAAACAACCATGAAAATGTATTCTATCAAAAAATCTTAAGGAAGTGTTTTTTTAACAAGACATGTTTCTAACTTTGGTGGGATATCATCAAATCATCAAAGTCTGGCCGCAAAATTAAACATCATGCCAGCATCTACTTGCAAAGTGAATAAAATAGACAATAACAAAAATATATTTTTTATATTTAAGAATTAGTTTTGTGTCACCTTCTCCAAAGCAACAGACTGTCCCAGTTTTTCTATACAAACAGTGCAATGGATAAAGAAATATCATAACATCATTCTGATAAAGTTTTCAGTGTTGTGATGACCCAAGTTAAGCTTGATAAAGAACCGTTTAGAACACAAATAAACAAAAAGACATAATTTCAAATCATGAAACCTGATCAACTTACTTTTGTAACCAATATCATACATATCTGTCCCAACAGTTCTGCCAAGGTCATCAATTTTTGGTCGCATCTCATTGTTCATTTTGTCAATAATGTCATCAACTCTCTTCTTTGTCCTTCTCGCTTTCCGACCTGTCCTGTCTAACTCATCTTCTACATCATCAAGCCGATTCCTCAGGTCTGAAGAAAAATATTATTGAAAGTAAATCCTCAATGCATCCTTTTTGTGGGAAAGGGGAACAAGTCACATACATATTACTCTCTTTATTGATAGGGAAGTAAATTTCTTCAAAATTTTAGATATTACCATTCCCTTAATCATTATCTTGTACTTTTGATCTGATATTTTCTAGAACTGGCTTCAATGCATAATATTTGTTTAAGAACAGTTTCCTAATCCAAGGAAGTATGACAAATCTGAATAGACAGAGTCTAAAAAACAATATCAAACAGATATTCATTTCATCAAGACTACTATAAATCTCACTGGAAGGTAACTCAGCAAAACCCCTGAAGTAATAACATAATTTCAGGATTTATTTCAATAATGAATTATGTCTTCAAGAACACCAAATCCCACCTGAAATTGGCTTTGCCATACCGCCCATAAAAAATATGTTTCAGGCTAAAAATCAATCACAAATTGTGTCTTCAATAACACTATCACCAACCGGAAGGTAGCTCAGGAAAGCCCCAATAATAAGACACCTTAAAGACTTTAAATTAATAACAAATTCCCAGGTAGCACACCTACATCGGCCCGATGTCGGCTGAACAGCGGCACCGTCGGCACTTGTTTTACATCGGCAAACTGCGTCGGGCCGACTTCGGGCTGATGAGTAAACTTGGAGGTTATAGAATTAGTATATAGAATCCTTCTAGATAAATGATACGGCCCGTTTTTAGTGACGAAATTAATAAAATGGAAACATATATTATATATACCGTATTCGGCGTGATAAGCGCCCGGGGCGCTTAAAAAATAGGTAAAAGGGGGCGCTTATTAAAACGATAAAAATTGTCCTCAAGTTTAGTCTTCAAAGTGTTTTCTTACGATACACATGTCTTTGAAATATGGTTTTGTAACTTTTATAATTTTGATGGTGGCTGGGGGTCTTGAAATACCCTGTATTTTTCACTTTAGTGGAAGTAAAAGACTTATTGAAAGCCTGAAAAAACCTTCTTCAATGAATCAGCATGTTGAGAGGTAAATCAGGACGCATATTGTTCAGTCAAAAATGTGGTGGGTGGGCGCTTATAGGGGAGTGGGCGGTTATTAAGTCGAATACGGTAATTATTTTATTTCTTTAGATATGTTGCTGCTTTGGTTACATGAGATTTTTCGGGCATCTATTTATTATTAAAAAAATATTTGAAATTAACTGTATTTTTTAGCCTTCTGTCTTTAGACATTTGACACCAAAATGTTTCACATACAGTTAATATTTCAGGAATTGACAATAATTAAAAGTCCTTTTGCTTTGAACATCTTTGTATTTTTTTAATACATTCTCTTTTTCCGCATCGCAATCCCACTTTTATATAAATGTTTCATTTTAAATCACTATGCAAGTTTTGATGATAACCCAGTGTCGTCTGCTCCAGTTGATGTTACGCAAACAGCGCCTAAAGTTAAAAGTAAGTATTTTAAAAATTTATAATCTTTTCATTGTCTATGATGTTAAACAGGATTGGCGTAAAAAGATTACTCTTGGTCATGTTTGCTGTTGATGAGTAGATGATTGAGTAAAACCAAATTGCTGTTGCAAAGTTACGGTAATGTTGACCTTCATCATGTCATTAGGATGGCCATGCCATGGTTGTGTCTTGGCTTGGTGCACAATGTTGAAGTTCGGTAATTATATTGCATAAACAATGAATTAGTCAACTGAAGTCAATAAATTATAATAGATCAGTACCATTGATGTACGCTTTGAAGATAAAATATTTTAATTGCTGTGTGGTCGGTAACTCAAGCAAACGGTGTGTCACTTTTATAGGTCAGTCAAATTGCTCGTCACTGAATGTTTTGATGGTTGAGTCACAAAGTTGAGTGATAATTAACGAATATTATTGCGACTGGATGTTCATGTTGTTTACTGCCACCTGGATTCTTTCCCCAAAGCTTCTGCTATTAAGACAGTGAAATTTAAATGTCGCGATGTCAAAGTTCACTGACGTTGATAAAAAATTGTGTTCGTAGTCGTAGTGTTTTTTTTTTACCTCGTTAACAAACAATTGCTTTGTTATCTATTATAATTGAGGTAAATGTCGCTGTAATAGTATTAAACTGTCAATATGCCAATTTTTCAAATTACTGTCAAAATAAGCAAGACAACAACTATTTGATTTCCAAATTTATCACAGCCATTAATATGTTTTTTGAATAAATCGTAGGCCTACTATGTATAGTGCTGTCGGGTAAAGCTACGCACCTAAGACATACATGATCATTCAAACGAGAAAATAAGTGATAAAAACCAAGTCATTGTTAAAGTTAAAAACTTCATTCAATGTTAAAACTGATTTTTGAGGTTAGGTAAGGATAATCCGATAGTTCGATCAATATGTTGGTCACAATTTGCCTGTGAGAAGGCACACTGTTTGATGACGACATGTTTGCTAGGAATGTTGTCAGTTTTTAAAAATTTGTCAGTCTTTTGTGCCATATTTATCAACATTTAAATCCTTTTTACCTTTTCAAAAACTTCATGATATCATCCAAATTGCCCAAAGATGCTATGACATCAATTTATTACAAGCTAACATTCGTCCTGATTTTCTAGGTAAAGTTTTGAGTTAATGTGTATCTGAACCCGACACTGCTGTATTTGTATATTAATGTGGAAAACTTATCGCATGACCTATGCAAGTGACATGAGAAGGAAGTACAAATACACAAAATACTTTTACTTTAGTTTTCAGGTCCTTGAAAACGGAGACAAACCTAAACCCGGGAATAATTACTCCATGAAAGGAATCAAAAGCAATGCATTGACGACCAGGTATTCATGTTCATCAGATCAAAACAATGTGACATTAAAGACGTTCCGAACGTTTGTCAGTGCGCATCTTTTCGCGCATCCGAAAAAGTGCCGCTAAAACAAACTCAAGTTGTGTAAACGTTGTAGAAAAAATGAAACTGAGGCTCTATCGCTGTTCGGAAATAAATGAAATTTTAACTAAGGAATGATGAGTTGTCTATTATTCCATCCATGCCCCTTTGGTCATAGATTTTAAGTATCAGATGCATATGCATTGGTCATAATCGGCATAGATGTTCTGACAGAAATGTTGGTAATAATTAGATTGCGGCTTTCCAAAATGTACTCCAATTATTATTTTGCAACCGAGAAAATGTCACTGATAACATTTATATGTGTTTACATTCGGCATAAAACCGATTGTTGATGAAATAATACAAGTCATCCGTTGCAATCGCTTTGTTGAACATTGTTGAAATGACATCATTGACACACGAGGTGCGTAAAAATAGACTGTGTATGGAAGGTCCTCGTATAATTTTTCACAATATATGACTAGTAACGGAACATTTATGTACTAACAAATACTTTTTAATCTTGAAAATGATGTAGCCTATAGAAAAATTAGAACGGAATATTAAGTTACCCTCAGTAGGCCGTAAACAGTATCAGTTTCCGTAAGTAAAATCCTATTTTGAATAGCTTTATCGTAGAAACAAATGTAAATAAACCGTTGTATTGTCATCTCAAACAATAAATAGAAATACAAAATTAAGAATTGAAATAGAACTCATAGCCAATCTTTTGGAAAAGATCTAGATAGACATATTAAGTGAAAATTCAAAACGATCATTGAGACAAAATGGGTATGAATATAATCGGGAATGTATCGCGGAAGTTGACATTTCGGTTTGGCTGCACTTATTTTGCAAATTGATTAATTATATGAGCGGTAATATTCAATCATTTAAACACTTACAATTGTGGGAAAACATTTATAAAACATATCATTCACTGTAACATTTACCAATCACGTGTAATAAATAATTACCTCGGTAAAAGTATTTTTGACCGAAGTGAAAAGTAAAAAATAAATTGAAAATATGTCCGTGGTCTTTTCGGTTCATGAAGTAAATCAAAATGATATGATTATATATTCATCCTGGAGATAGAAGAAAATACAATTCGAAACTCTTATTTGTTATCATCTAAAGAGTATGACTTAATTATGAACATAAGCACCGAATGCTTCCCGAACGTTCCCGAAATGGGCCGACTTGATTGAGGTCTATTCCTCGTCGTAATAGCTCCGCAAACTGGTGAACTTTTATCGTGCAAGTAATAGACCTTTTGAGAGGAAGTTTTGAGGTTAAATCTTTATATTTTGTGATCAACCTTATCATCCCACTATCTGGGACATGCTTCTATGGCCCAGGTTCACCCAAAGTTTGAAAAACCTTAAATCCTTTACAAATACATGTAGAAAACATTTGTCATATTGAAAAGGTGTGTTATTAAAATGTATTGTGAATACTAATATTTTGTTCACACGTGATTTGACCAAGAGACAATGAATGTCTTTTGACACTTCAAACATTTCATAACACTGACCTTAGAATGGCATGAAATACTTTGAAACGGGATAAACTGTGTTTTTACATGAATTATCTTTCAAGGAAAATGAAGAGTTACCTCCCCTTATGAGTTTGTTCATAAGTAATTTTAACTTCAGCTTTAAATATCTCGGACGATAGGTCCGTGACATATCTTTTTTCTTTCAAATTATTTCTTTTCAATATGTTTCATTCTATCTAAAACGAATTTGATCTATTTTTCATTTATTTTTATAATTGAAAGTGTCTTTTGAAGCTATTTTTGTAGCGATCATCATCGAAATTGTATCTTTAATATTTGCTGATAAGTTACAAAAGACAAAAAAAGAAATACCAGACATCAATTTTCTATTATATTATCATCTCATTAATTGGAAAAAAGTAAACTGAACTCTAAATGTTTTTAATTTTTTGTTTTAAAGATTAAATAAGCAAAATTGGAAATTTCCCCATTTTATTAAACAAACCCGTCAAAAATCATCATTTCTCTGAAAAGGAAGGTCCGTGACATGACTTTTTTATTTTTGAATATTTAAGAATACATATTTAGCTTTCACCATGCAAATTTACAGCAATTTTTCATTTATTTTGTTTATTGGTACGGACCTCTTTAAATGGATTTTTATTACGTTAATGCATAAATGTAATTGGGGTCTAGGGTTTTGATTTTGAGCAATCATAAGTAACCACCAGTACGAGTATGTGAAATATCTATCACTTTTCAGTAGGGCTGAAACGGTAAACCGGGTACTCGAGTACGAGTCGGGTACAGTCATTACTCGAGTAACGATTTGGTACTCGAGTACTCAGGAGATAGAGTTATCTCCCTTGTAAGACCTTGCACGCAAAATGGCTGACAATTCGCGCTCATCAGTATGGGAAGTCTTTGACTTAGATAAGGAAAAGACAAAAACAACATGTAAACTCTGTGCAGTACAGCTCTCATTCAAGGGTGGTACAACTTCATCAATGAGGAATCACCTGAAATTAAAACATGCAAAGACGTTGGACGCCTCGCAGTCGCAACTATCTTCACGATCCAAGCAATCCACGCTATCATCGTTTGCTAAGAAGGTACATAAACTATTGTAAAACGTATTGTATGATAAATTGTTTCGAATTCATTGCTTATGCCTATGCAACAGTTGCAACTTAGTATTTTCTTTTGATAAAAATCATTTTGAAAACCTAACTGACAGCAGTCAGACAGCAATTAGCAGTCAAACCTACAATATTAATTTTCGTTTTAAGTAGGCTACGACAGGTTATTTATCCCTTCATTCCTTTATTATACCCCCGACCAACGGTCCGGGGTATCTAGTAATACCAACGATTCCGTCCGTCTGTCCGTCCTTCCGATGAAAGTTTCGTTTATTTGGAGAGAAAAATATGTTTAAAATCCACTAAAAATGAAGGAAATAGCGTTTTAGAGCGTTTAATATTTGAAAATTTTCCGAGGGGGCATGCCCCCGGACCCCCCTAGAATACTCGGTTGCTATGCAACCTCGGGCAAGTCACTTCGTGACTTGCGTGCGAGTACTCGAGTAGGAGTCGAGTAATGAGGTCTGAGTACTCGAGTAACATTTTTTTTACCCGTTTCAGCCCTACTTTTCAGAGTTAATCGCAACTGAACAAGATGTGAACTCTAGTTATGAGCCTGAAAATCTATGCGGGAGTAATATTAATGGGCAACTTATATACCCGTTTCTTTTCCAATTTCATTGAAATTCTTTTATTTCAGGAAGGATTTGCTTTGCCATCTGTCCAGGAATACAAATGCCAGAGTAAGATTTGAGTAAGCATCACCTTTAATCATCAGATTTCCGTTTTTCATAAAGTGTTATGATTTTTACAAGAATAAAATTTATAACATTTAGTTCTAATTGGTTTTTTAATTTTAATCACTATATGTAATGTAATTCTTTATAAGTTTTGTACATATTTAGTAAAGATAACTAATACAATTTTAGTTTATTTCATAAAATATTTACTATATGTTTTATTTTTTCAGAGGAAAACTTTATCAGGGGCCGGTGTGATACTTCTTCTTTTCAAGAAAACAGGAAGCTTCACTGTCAAATTTTACCACCATTGTATCAGTTTTGCTAATAAAAATGCTGTACCGAAGGAGATGTTTTTCCTTAATTTTGAGCATGTCTCGGTAACACTTGTTTGATGAATACTTGTTTGAATCAGGAAAATTACACCCAGGATGTATTAAAGATTGATATAAACTCAGCTGTAAAGTAAGCAGAGGGTAAGATGTCAAAGAGTTGACAGTTCACTAATGATTAGTAATTAACTGTAGACTATGCTCGAGCTCAACACCTGTGAATAAATACTAATTACAAGAAATCAATGAATTAGTAAATCCATGATGGGCCGATGCTGGACCGATGCTCAGCCGATATCATTCGCCGACGTCGGGCCGATGAATAACTGATGAGCAAAACTTCGTCGGCCCGATGAAGTTTGCCGGTGTTGGGCCGATGATGTTAACAGCATCAGGCCGATGTCGGGCCGATGTAGGTGTGCTACCTGGGTTGTGTCTTCAAGAACACTAAATTCCACCTGAAGTTAGCTTGGCCATGACCCCATAATAAGATATGTTTAAGGCTATAAATCAATAACAACTTATGTTTTCAAGAACACAAAACCCCACTTAAAAAAGCTTGGCCATGCCCCTATAATAGGACATGTAAGGCTAGAATTCAATTAAAAAAATTGTCTTCAAGAAGGCAGAATCCTACCTGATGGTAGCCGAGCCATGCCCCTATTGAGGTCGTCCAGCTTATCCTGGTTGTTGTTGTTGAGTCTCTCCACCTTGTCCACATCGCCCTGAACATAGATCAGGTCATCCTCGAGGTCAGTTACGTCAGTGTCCAGCAGCCTGTCCGCCTGCCGCTGTAACTCCCGACTTCTCCGTATTGAGTCCTCAACTTCATCCTTGATACGATCTACACCAGCCTGGAATCAGATGAGTATGTCAATGAGCAGTTCTTGAAATCAATATGACCTTCTTGAATTATGCAAGTATGATAGTTAGCAACAGTCCAACAATCTATTGTGGACGGATGTAAATTGGATAAAAAATACTGGACAAAAATAGTTAGGGATATTTGTTAATTTTGAAAGTCCATTCGGTCATTTGCCCACTAACAGAATGTTGATAATAATAATTGCAATATTCCCAACTCATTTTATCAAGTATATTATCAAGACTCACTTGTTCCACAAATACCACCATGTGTAAAGCTGCGCCACGAGCAACCACATTTGCGTGATTGGAGTAGTTTGGCGCAATGTAAGACTAATTATTATTTTTATTACTATTATTATGATGGCCCATAATCTTATTGGCAAAGCTCACTGGATGAATGATGGACCTTATTTCTGGATCAATAAAGTGAAGAGTGATTCCCTGCACCACACAGAGACACTGGTAAGAGACTTCTCACCCTAAGTAAATGACTAGTTTTTAAGGGCTTCCACAAAGTTGAATTATGAAAATATTATACTATACAATACAAAATCTGTCCAATTACATTGTATGGGGAAACTATTCAAAAGACCTGCATCGACTACACAAAACTGTCAAACCAGAGATTTGATGAAGATATGGATTAGGAACATTGATAACAAAACTCTTCCCGACTCACTATTTGCACAGCGTCCTTAGCATTCTTCAGGGCATCATTCGCTGCTTCCTCTGCTTCTTTGATTGCTTTCACAATATCCTGGTACACCTTAGCAGCCTTGACCGGATCTTCGGCATCAGCTCGGGTCTTGGCAAAAAGTCTGGGAGAAAAATGTTCAGTCATAGAAGGTCACATATACAAAGCCTTGAAATATGTCAATAAACATTCCTATGGAAAAATATGATCGATATGTCATTGAGAGCACGTATTTCAATGCCATGTCAGGAGAAGATAACTCTGCCTATCAGGATGGTGCGTAAGCTCATTTGGAAAAAAAATCCAATGGCAATTTGGTGACATGAAACTGATAGCTAGTTTGAACCTCATTGCAATTTCAGTTTTAATGTTGCTCAAGGTAAAAATGATTCAAAGTTGATTTTGTTAAAATATTCTTGCATGAAAAATTGGTAACACAAAAATCTATCCAGGTTTGACCCTTTGGCTTTGTTTTAAGAGCATCAGTCAAATTTTGGATAAAAGAATAATCAACATATTTACAATTTATGAAAATGGCAAACAAAACAGTCCGGATAATAAAATATTCAGACTGTCTATATTTCAAGCTTTTTCAATCACTGTTATTGAACATAGACTGATAAGATTCAATGGAATAGATTCTTGGCATAAAGGAGGTTAAATCACCAAATTTAGGTTTCATAAAGATTATTAAACTGGTGCATGATCTTAATTTCACATATGATAATTAACTTTGCTGAAATGAGGAACCTACTCGTCCAGCTCTTTGGCATATTTGGCCAGTTCCTCTGCATGTCTCCAGGCTCGGTTGACCTTGTCTTCAGTGACCGGTAGCGACCGGTCCAAATCATCGTAAATGTCGCCAAGTCGATCAGTTATGGCATCCAATGTGGTGTATCGACGGTCAAGAGTCTGGAAATATAAAATTATGGGACTCTTGGTTTGTTTCAAAAGATCATGTCATACAGCTTGATCCTATCTAATCATGGATGCATTTTTTAGCGTTCTCTTTTTCTACTTTTTCACTAATGAAGGCCAGAAATGTCTGAAATAACTCACTCGCTAACTGTAATAAATGGGGCAAGATAAGATACGTTTTACATCAAGAAAACATAATTTGATATAAATAGGTGAATATACTAATAATGTAATTTCTTTAGAATTTTTCAGTCATGATCAATGATTGAATTGAGGAGTGTCCAAAAGGTACTCACATCTAGATTTTCTATCAGTCTGTCAAGAAAAGACTTGGCATCATCAATAAAATCTTTTCCGTCCTTCAGAATATCTTCGGTTTCTGCTGCCTTGTCCTCAATTTGCTGATGTTTATCCTGTGAACAAATGTTATTTCAAGTAAATAGAGATAAAAACAATTCAATTTGAGTCGTTAAAAGTTTAAAAAAATAACAAAAGAAAACACATTCTTTTACTCTTGACTCACCAAAAGATTTGCTAATTGTGCAGCTAGAGCCAGTGCTTCCTCATCCATGACCTTATTGGCTAGATCTTTGGCTTTCTCTGACCGATTCCGGAGATCCTGCAAGGCTGCAAGAACCCCTTCCAAGTTCTTGGCAACCTCACTGGTGTTGACATTCTTGTCATGTAATCTCTGCACTCGTCTCTTCAACTTTTCTGCCAATCTACATAAGAGATGCATCAATTAATTAGTCAATTAATTAATCAAGAAATATCAAATAAAATCTTTGTCATCAGATATGCAACATTCACTGTAAGTGAAACTTATCACTACCCTTATCTGTCAAAGGCAACGACTTAAAGGCTTTCTTTCCACTAAGCTAGTTGTAAGCACTGTAAATATAATTATTAGCTGAAGACTATCTTAGTGCTAAATGGACTTTGAAAATCTAGACCTAGTTGGTAGGTTTATTTCATTGATCAACTTACTTGATAAACTTTTCAAAAACTAGGTTTGACCAAACATTTTATCAGTTTTGGCTTCATCTGACAACAGGCAAATGTGCTCATCCAAACCCCTGAAACTCGCTGAGTCTTCCCTTCCCTTTCCTTTCCTTCCCCTGAGAATTTCCCTTATCTTAGCTGTAAAAATCTTAATTTAAGCCCGAGCTGTTTTTTCATACTTTTTTTCATTTTTTGCCGCTTGATCCCTTCTAGAAAAGTCCCGCCCCAGGATCTCATCAAGGATACGCTGTGCCTCTTTAAATGCAGCTGTGATATTGACGCCGGCCTGGTTGTTGAACAACTTCTCGGTGAGTGCAACCAGGTTGCCAATGTCACCTGCAGAACAAAACATGAAGAAATGGTCATTAACATATATATATATAAAGTCAATTTATATAGCGCTATATCCACGTTGAAAGTCATGCTCAAAGCGCTTGCAGAAGGTACGGGAGAGAGTTCTAGGGCACTAAAGGGTATCCCCGCAAAATTTGCTCTCACTTTACTTCAGTTTCGATTTTGATTTTGATCTTAATCCTAAATTCTAGTGTAGAATGTTTTAATCAATTAATATTCTTTTGTAAAAGAAGTCCATCTTACTTTTTTTAATGTAGATGAAGTCTAAATGCTCTTACTTTTAATGTCTTCAAACACTTTTTTCACGTTTCTCTCAAGTGCCGTCGCATTGTTCTGCATTTGTGAGGCCTCTTTATCAGCCTTTGCTATTCGTCTTTGAGTTCGGTCAACCTGTTGCGAAAAAAGACCTTAATTATTCATTTATCATCATGAAACACAGTTATATTGCAAAACAATATAATGTGAGCAAAAAATCATTAGTAAATCACAGTAAAGGAATATTTAGAGACATATGGCATTTAGGTAGTGAACAAATGTAACAGTTTTATATATAGGATCAAAGTGAGGTGATGCTATAGCACTGACCGTCCTAGTACAAATTCTTGCAGTTTTTTGGTCGAGTCCCTTGCTGGTTCTAAAAACCACACTTTTAAAATCAGATAACACCACCAGCACTGATTATATCAGCAGCTAACCAACTCACCCATCAATCTATATTGCAGACATTGTGCTCCCAAATAAAACAATGTAATAAAGACATATTTGCTTTTTATGAGGACTGTCAAATACTGCTGCGAGGTTATGATAAGTTAGTTCAAAGAATATTTTTTAAAGTTTTTATATTTTAAGTAAAAAACGCTGGTGTTAAATAATCTTGAATGAATTATTAAACTATACCCTTTCAATCAATCGATCTGCAACTTCATCGAAGAATTCTGTCTGATTCTTATAGTCAAGAATATCAGTCAAACTTGCAGCTTTCGATCTGTCCACAAGCTCCTGAGGAAAACAATTTTTGGAAAATATTAAATTGTTAGTGCTTTAATGACCAAGAAAAGTTAAACTTTCTGGATGACAATCTTTCTGTAGTGAAAATACAAAAGAGGTTTTATGTGTTTATTTACAATAAATTTATCCTTAAAAAATAACTTTGCTTTCTGTCAGTTATCATAAAATCATTTTTGAGACCTTAAATTCAGATTTGATTTGAAATCATATAAGGCATCATTTATTTTACTATTAACAGTGACATACTCTGATCTATCAGTGAAATAAACACTTTATCTGGTTGAAATGGCATCATAACAATTCTAAGGCATAACTTCAATTTCCAGTTATAGCTTGATTAAAGTATTCAATTTAAACATAAAACCCAAGTAAAGTCATTTAATAAACTAAATATCATTTTTCCCTTAAAGAAATACCATGTAGATCTCATTTTGTGAGGTAGGCAAGTTAATATTTCACTTGTGGTGCCCAAATCATAATAGTCCTACTTTTCTACCTCACTCAGTGAGATTAACCTGATATTTGTTAAGAAAGAAAGATATTATCTTTATATTATGAATTGCTCCAGTTCTAAATTGCGTACAGGATAGGCAAAAGGAATCCTGCATTTGAATCTTTTCGCAACCAAAAAAAACCTGTTCATGATCAAGAAGATCCGACTATAAATCTACCTGGAGATCCTTTGTCTCATTTCGAATCCTCAAAAGCTCATTCCAGGGCAGCGGAATTGAAATATTCCGAATCTTCAGTGGAACGGACATATTGGCGATATCAGTCAACAATACACCAGTGCAGCCATCAAAACATGCTGGAAAAGAATAAAAAAATGAGATAAACGCTTGTGATATTTTTTTAATATGCTTTGCAGTCATTTTTCTCTTTTTTATGTTTAGAGGTTTACTTACCGTAACCATTTCTTACCAACCTTATTAAATAACACACTAGAAGTATTTTTAGCTCACACCCTAAAAATTCACATTATCATGATTTCAAAATTAAAAACAACATTGATAGTGGTAAAAAAACTAACTTAATAATATTAGAAATAGCGTAAAAACAGTTTATAAATTTTTTTAACATAACTACCATTTATTAAAAAAATTTAACTTTTAGATATCTAACAAAACATATCTGATGTCACTAACTTTAATTGACAATAATTTTATTGTATATTACTGACAGGATGTACTAACTACATTACAATACATACAGACACAACTTCCATTCTGCACAGCAAAACCATAGTCATTGCACGAGTCACATTTGAAGCCTTCAATACCAGGTCGACAGTCACAGCGCCCCGTGTTGAAGTCACAGGCGGTGCTGAGAGAACCCTCAGGGTTACAATTACATGGTTTGCACCTGTCTCCTATCTTTATTGGGTTACCATAGTAACCAGGTAAACACCTGAAAAATGAGATCTCAATGAATTCAAAAAATAAAATTGATAATGAAAAATTCATTATTTTGATGTGAAGAAGTTGAATTTTGGACTTCTTTTATGTAATAGAAATTAAATTAAATGCATGGTAAGTTTTCAAAAGTGGTTTATCTTAATCAACAGGTCATATAAAATATCTATTGAAAATGTTATTGTTTCTAGAAGACAATTTATTTTTTGTGACATATAATACTTACATCGAATGAGACATCAGAAATAATTTTCATAACTATGATAATAATAATCGCATTCTTATACCGCGCATATAGCCATGACAAAGCATGCTCAAAGCGTCATGAGTATTATTACCCTGGAGGGATAGTATGTTCAGTGCCCCTGATTAACAAGAGTCTTTGTTCTTGTCAAAGGAATTGTTTCAGGGATGTCTCCCTGTTGAACAAGTGATGTCATCTGGCTGATTTACAAATCTAGCATACCAAGGATTAAGGCTGATAGATTGACAGTCTCAGAAAACAGACCCGAGAAAAATGAACACTATTTAATGATACCGACCCTACTAATTGATTGATGATATCGGGATAATTTCACAATAGAGTATATCACACTAGTTGTGAAAATGAGAGTCCCAGATAGGAAACATCTGAAAATCTTTTATAATGACCTTGACCTCTCACCTCTCACACCTTGTCCCCGTGTGACCTTCACTACAGTTGGTACAGGTCAACATACCGGACCTGTCGTCACATGTTGTGCTGAAACTAATATCAAGACAGATTTGAACTTATTTAAAGGCAGTAAAGCACATTTTCATGATGAAAATAAAGGAGTTTCATTGTTAGAGACTAAGTTATCAATTGCAAGGTAACCTTTTTCATCAACAAAAAGGATTCTAAAATGAATGTCCATCAGTATAACAATGGAAAACGGAGTTACCTTTGTGAGGAGAAAATGCATTTTTCAAGAATTAAATATGTTTAAAACAAAGCAAATAAAATTGTTAATTCAACTCTCAGTTTATAGTCTATGATTTTAATGAGTTTGGTTTTTTAACTTTTCCGGCCATGTTTTGTTTTCATATAACAATGTAGTAAACAGTTACCTATTGGACGCTTCTGGATGGGGACAGGCACATGGGGAACAGTCCCAAGGGGAACCTCGGGTAGCGACCCCGTAATATCCAGGACTACATTGGTCACAGTGGGGACCTGTCGTGTTGTGTTTGCAGATCTGTAAAGAAGACAATCACACTTTTTATTTACTATTTTCCTGAAAGATGCTGAATATATCATCTATGTGGCAATATCAAATTAATGTTAAAAAGTTGTAAGTCAGATGTCATGAATGAGTGAGTTATTGTTTAGCGCCTCTTGGGCAATATCTAAGCCATTTGCAGCGGGAGGCCAACAGAGTTTGGAGATTTGATGTCGTAGATTCATAACTTAAAGCTTAATGAATGCCATTTAGATAGTGAACAAACATAACATCATTGTATTTGGGATCACACTATCTGCAAATGCTTGTTTTTTTTCAGGCTGAGACCTTGCGAGATTCAAACCCACATTCTCATAGTCAGACAACGCTTCCAGCAATGACTATACCGAACGCAAACCAACTTTCATGCCCATCTTGCTTAAACAATGTCAATATTGTTATCAGAATGCAGACATTTGAGTTTCATCATTGTTGCCAGTTCATTGATTAAAAATCAATCAATCTCCCTTCAAAACTTCCTTCCTTCTAAAACAATTTTCATAAAACTTGTAAATAACTTAAATTGTAATGAAATCATTAACTCATTAAGGTAAGACACTTTGTATCTACTATGACACATAAACATTGAGCAGGCCCGTTGTAAACTCCAGGTAAACATTTAATATCACTGATATGACACATAGTTGGGATACAAAGACAGAAACGTCAGTGAATATGCTTCAATCTTTGGTGAACAAGAAAGCACTTTGAAAACTATGTCCTAAAGATAAGGGGGTTGTTCTACAAAAGCCTTTAAACTGAAGTTTAACTAAATGGCATCTTTGATAAAATCATAAAGTATTGGCTCCATTTGATGTAAAACAGGATGACAGACTCAAGTTGGGAGTTCAGCGTGAGCAGTAAAAGTTCTTATATAAGTTTTATTGCAAACAATAATCATGAGAGATACTTTATTCGAAATCACTTTCTCACCAGACAGATTCCGGTCTCGGGATCACAGGAGTCACTGTGTCCATGGCAACGACATCTCCGCACACGACCGATCGCGATCTCAGGCTGGCTCAGATCGTTTGTACCATTCTGCTTCTCTCGAAAGTAGCCATCACCAGGATTCTGGAATTAACAAGTATGATTGCTTCATTTCTGACATTAAACTTCTTTGGTATTCCAAGTTAATGAAATCATAAATGACCTTTACCAGAGAAGTCAGATCTAGTTCATTATTGTTCAAAACAAGAAGAAAATAAGATGGGTCAATAGTCAATTGAAATATTGAGGTAAGATTAATTGATTTAACATCAAAAGGGATAAATAAGGATCATCAAACACTGTAAACTGCCCCTTGTGGCAGCATGAGTTGTATAATCATGACGCATATCAACATAATGAGGCAAAGTAACTCCGGGGAAGAAGCCTTGGTAGAGCATCCACTTTTCAGCCTTGGCCTCCATAACATTGTAGTTGTTGCTTTGTTGCTTGGCGCTCAGCAATATGAGGATAAAGTATTGCATGAACTGGCACTGCACTGTGATCAGGAGCCACAGACACTAAACAAATTTCCAATTTACATGCATGACAAAAAAAGACAATAAATTCTTATTATCATTATTAAAATAAACTGGTTCACGGGATATCTGGATCTATATAAAGCATAATCATCATCATTACAAGAACCCCACCTGACAGCTGGTGCCGCTATATCTGTCCGGACAATCACAGAGCTCCACTCCAAGAGCCGTCTCCCCAACAGTCCCCCTCATTGCCGGCTCAGCTACCTGCAGGCTTAGAGGGCCCAGTCTGGGGACAGAAGTACATCATCCTTTTATCTTGGGTCCTTTTCACAAAGCTATTTTGATTAAATATTTCTTTTGATAATTCTTTTTTTTAAATTAATCTTGCACAATTGATTTGATGAGTGGTCAAATGCACTGCATAAAAATGATATCCTACACCTTGTCCCGATTCAATTTAAATGACACTTCTATTATACGAAGTAAATCAATAATTTAAAACATCTTCAAGGTGGCATTAACTAAGTAAAGCGAGAGCTAAAAGTATATAGTACAACACTAGTAATAATTTTGAGGTGAATGTGAAGTATCTTGAAATAGAAGCACTTTGAATGTCAACTTCAATAAGAACAAAGCTGGATAGAGGAATTTTCAAAGGGGGAATGGTTGAAGATCAATTTAAAAGTAATTTCCAAAGGGGGACTTGCAGCTCCCACACTCCCTGAACACCAACTACATCCCTCTCCAACCCCCCACCCCCCCTAAGTTTGATGCCAGCCTAAAATTTCATGTCATTAGAAAATAACTGAAAAAAATACATTGCAATCAGCTGAATTTCTGTAGACTCTGTCCAAGTACTCACTCAGCATAAGTTGTGTATCCATCATTTGATGCTTTGACCAGGATTGCTTCCAGGTTCTGCAGCACCACCATCAGGAGAGCTCTTGAGACCGGGGTGGAGCGGCCGGGGATACGCCAGAAGTTCTATCAGGAGGATAGAGTACATACTTAAAAGCCAGTAAAAAAAATTTGTCTAAATTGTTGCTTGATTGAAGTAAAATGGTCATAATTTTGGATGAAATTTTTAGTCTGTTTAAAAAACAATGTTCAAAATTCGACACATAAAATTCAATTTATCATTGTTCAGGTCGGTTAACTCTTTAATTGATTCAATAGTACTATCTTCCTTTCATTATCTCATTGACCCCTTTTATTCGATATTCTTTCTAACAAACAATATCATTATTCATTCTTGACATATATCATACTAACACATAAAAGCATTGTACTATCCGATTTATGCACCATTGACATTATTAACCCCTCATGTCCAGGTCTAGAAAATTCCAGGATGGCCCAGCTTCCACCGACCGCCAATCCCAACAAATGCCTTTGTTAACAAGTTGTATTTCCTTCTGTTGGGCCTAGACTTTTGAAACTCTAAGGGCTAAGAAAGCTGAGAGTACAGTAGTGCTAGAAAAAAAGTACCATGTTTCTAGAAATTTTTTAAGCTTTCTAGCACATATCTGAAATGGACCTCCATATGCACAAGAAATTGTCCAGAATGGGATATGTTTTTTATATGAAATAAGAATCTAAAATTTGGTCATCCCTGCTAGTTTACTCTTCTAACTCCTCAGGTATTCAATTTGAAGCAGATAATTATCTCCCATTGACCAGAGGACTAGACTTGACACCCAATTACTCAGCACAGCCTCACATTTCCAACAATACAGCATCAGAGTCTTGAAAGTGCACTTTGCTCACATTGAGAGCTATCTGAATTGTCAGATGTCTCTCCCGCCGGGACAATCAATTCTGTTGGGTTTATTACGATCTACCATTTGCTTTCCACCATTGATGTGAAGTTAGCAGAACTACATCTTACCTCATGTAAGCGAGCAGTGTAGGTGCCAGCTTGTCTCGGTTCGAGAGTTCGGCTGTTGTTGTAGTTGAGAATGAAGCCATTGCCCACCAACACCACCAAGGGAGATAAGTGATCTTCAGTGGTAGGACTGCCACCAGAAAGGGAATTATCTGATTCGAAATAGTGCACGAAATCCAAACGACCGTTATAAGAGAGAATCTGCAAAAGAAATATCACTATAATCTCACTGTTTACAGGAATATCAAAGGTAAACTAGTTTTCTTTCATTTACTTCCCAGACAGATTTCAGTTCTTTTCATGAAACCTTTAAGCTAGATTTCTGTTCTTTCAAAATCCTCTGATTAGAAAGGTTTGCAACACAAATACCATCCTTACTTTCATCCTATCACATATTGTTTTACAACTCCTACAGACCCCTGTCTTGTAAAAATTATGTGTGTACCACACAGATGAAGGCTCTCCAGCTTCTCAATGGCTACAGAAACAAGTTCAATGATCGTAAAACTAACTGAAATTGTGAACATCAGTCTTTAGTGCTATCTCAGAAATCACTTGTAACAAAGAAAAAGGAAAATGAGTTGAGTAAGCTCTGTTAGGAAAGAATTCTTGGCTCATTGACCTTTTGTTAGGAAATCCCAATTAAAATATTAAAATTCTGTTTTTAATCTGCATGTTTCAGAATAGTGGCAATTTTATGAAATTATTTATCTAATGAATTTATCAGAAAAATGTTTTTGTAAGAAAAAGGTACAAAGAACTCAAAGTTACACTAGAATATTAATGAATTTCATTTTACACAAGTCCCATACCTTATCTCCGAGCATGTCAGAAGGGAGGGACCAATAGAGGGGTTTGTCTGCTCGAGCATCTGGCACTGTGGCTCGATCTCCACCCCCTGGCAGCACATGGTACCCATACATGTCCACGATCATATCCGCGCCACGCTGGGAGATGGTCTTTCTCATTGTCTCTGCAGATATCTGGAAGGAAAATATTTGTTATCTAAATTGAAATTTTAATCAATTGATTTGTACTGATTTTGTATTTACATGTACATTTATGATATAATAAAGAATTGAAATATTCAATGACAAATATTAAAAGAAATAATAAAAGAGGTTTGACCTGTTGTTTACAAGCATACCATTTTGTATTAATGACACTCTAAACAAGTATTCAAATTATACGTAAGCATTTTTCCTTTCCATAACCTCTCATGTTCATTTAATACACATAATCTAAGATCACTTTCAGATTTGAATACTACAGTGGTAACTTTTCCTTAAGAACCTTTGAAAATGTTATGGTCATGATAATTTTTTATGAATATCAACTGAACAACTTTATTAGATCTGGACAAATTCTACCTCAGCAACCCATCTACAATTTTGTTTGGAGAGAGTTTACCCTATAATTTCCAACTATCATGACGAATGTTTGACAAACAATAGTCTGGATAGATTAGACCTTGCTCATTCTTAGTTCAGTCATGAAGGACACTCCCGACCTGACATAGAACAGGGGCCCCTTTCAGAAAGCAACATTTACTAAGGTTAACCTTGTCTTCAATTCTTTATCATTGCACTAAGGTTGAATAGTGACTTCTCATCATCGTAGTGCTTTGTGAAAGGAGACCTAAGCCCTTATTACACAAAGCACCCATTAGCATCCCCTTAACCCGAAACCATAAGATAGTGTAGTTAACTATAGTTACAATATATTTAGACAAAGGGAGTGCTGTAGGCCCTGATGTGCTAAAACGTTCTCAAGCATTGCATGTAGTATATCTTGATGTGATCAGGTAAGGTGATTAGGGGTTTAACGCCGCTTTCAAGAATATTTTACTGATATCATTGCTGCTGGTATTATTGCAGGGAGAAAGTCTGCAACACTATTATGGCTATGAATTGTGGTGAAACCTGCGATTATCGGCTGGAACTAGCAAACCATGGGTGGTTATGCGCCACAATTCAGTGTAGCATTGTACCCAAAACTTACTGCCAGTAGATCAGTTTTCTACTGCAGACAAAGTTGCTGAGCCCCTGGCAGGAAAGTATATTTTGAACTCTCTCGGGATGATATATGGTGATACAGACTCTAGGAAAACAGCGTAGTAAGGTGAGGCATTATTTGATAAACAGGGGATGGGGATCTCTCTAGAAACACTGATGCCCTTCTCACCGTGATCCAGACGTAAGGAGCCTGAGAGCAGGTCCTACTTCTCCCGAAACAGTAGCACGCCGTGCAGCCGTTAGGGTTGTCTATGTCCAGACTAAACGTGTTCCTCCGGCACTTGTCACATTTTGGGCCCTCCACATTCCTCTGGGAAAAAACATTTTATCAAATATAACAATAGATTTTAAAACTAATTAATAATTGATTTGTTATTTTGATTAATCATTGTTTCTATGGAGTTTACATCAAATGATATTTAATTTGCAAGCATCTTTATTTTTCCTGATGTTATTCAAATAAAGGTTTACCCTCAGAATTCGACCATATTGCTTTTTTAAAATATACATGAAACTTTCAGTTAGTCAAATTTATCTTAGAAATGGAAATGGCCTTATAATGAAACATAATTTTTCATTTTTTTAATACATAAAGCTCTAAATCTACATATCATCAGTAATCATGCAGTCAGTAAACACTGAAAAGAAGTTGAACATTAATTAAGTTTATCAGCCTTTTGTAAAATCATGCGACATACAACAGGCATGACATGCATAAAGTGAAAGTTCATGAGCTACTGAAGAAAATGTCAAATTGTTAAAATTTTGAGTTATTTATTCTAATGAACTGGGTCAATTGAAAATGACATCTGAAAAGAAGGAAACATAATCGATGACAAAGTTAAATGTTTGGATGTTTTTAGTAAACACATAATTAATGAGAGTGCAAAGCAAACTAGATAAAGAGTAGCAATGTTAATTGAATTAGTATGTTAGTAACAAAAGTGTTTCAAAATATTAAAACAATTTCAGCCATTTTTTTCAAGCTATGATTTCACCAATGAAATAAGATTATCAGGATAAATTAAAGACATTAATGACAGATTTTGATAAATAATAAAAATAGCTGAAATTATTTTAATCGTGCCATACAAACCTTGCATTTGCATATGCCCCTTCGATCGCAGCGACATTTATCATCATTACGGCAAGTGTCCGCAATAGTGCCGTTAGTACTACACATGCATTCGCCACACGTGGGAAAGTCATAAAAACCAAACAGACATTTATTGCAACTGTAGCCTTCAAAGTCCGGCAAACAATTGCACGAACCATCAACAGCGTCACATTGCAGCGACACTGACCCAGTTGAGCTACAGTTACATCGCTGAAACAGACAGGGGGATTCTGGGATATACGCACAATAACATGGACACTTACAAAAACAACGGGGGCCAAAACCAGGACTCAACAATACAGTGTGTTATTACAAAGTCTGACATGTTGGAAGACACATCTAGTATAGCTCAATACAAGTTCAAGAACATTTATCATGATATCATACTTTCACAAAATTTTCATTATAAATTTGAAATTCTATGTAGTATAAAGACTTTTTCATCTTAAATTTTCACTTCCCAAAAATGTTTTACATGTGCTGACCTGACACAAACCTGCTTTATAACTAATTAGACTTTTCGCTAATTTCTGTATTTTTCTGTATTTGTGAATTTGCTAGGCTTCCAAAATATATATATTCATAATGTAAGCAATGTGCAACACTATTGCTCTAAGTGAAAAATGGATTGCTTTTAAATCCATTGTGTCAAATAGATGTAAATTTATGCTGTGAACCTATTGATATACATATCTATTTTTCTTATTTGTGCAACCCTACTTGTGCTATTTCAATGTTCTACTTTACAGTGCATCCTAAATATGTTTTTCATAAAATGATACAAAGCTATAACTCCATAACCAGTCTAATCTGATTGATATCAAATCACTGATTCGCTCCATAGTCTTACCCATGGTTGTCACTATTCACACATCTATGATTTGACGGCATCCCTTAGAGATCCATGTCTTAAAGAAGTTTTATGAACTATCAATATCTTAAAAAAATGCTTTAAACTTTCTGAAAGGAATTCAGAAGTTCAAACATCGATATTTGGAGTAATGCTGCAAAGAGTATACCGTAATGTAATATTGCGGCGGCCATGCATCCCTCGATAACTTATCTAAATAAGCAGAAACAGTGATTTACCATAGTTAACCTGAGACACAAAGACATATGTACCGCGCGAAATTATATCTATGTTTTGCGGATATTAATGATGAAGAGCTAGGTTTTGGGGGTAGTCGTCTCTTTTTGTAAATCAAAAAGCCAAAGAAAGCTCATCCTGCCACATCAGCGTATTTGTCTCCGCCTAGCTCCATCATATACCCAGATATCCTTGGCCTAAAACGTTTGTATCGCTTACGGCTGGTATTTGCTATTTATAGCCTATATTGACATTTGTTTGAATTCTCATCCGGCTTCTGTCGCTATTGCTGAATGTGAGTCATTTCATTGGCTTGCTATATATAGCGATACGAACGTTTTCGGCCGAAGGATATCAGGGTATATGATGGAGCTAGGTGGAGACAAATATGCTGATGTAGCAGGATGAAGAAAGCTGCATTCCGATTGAATGGTCAGCAGTACAAAATGATTGACTGTCAATTTTCTGTTCAAAGTTCATAAGGACAACGAGATTTTATCAGATGATAGATAAGTGATAAGTAACAACCCAACTCAAGAGTAGGGAGCGAATCAGTGATCTGATTTCAATGAGATTGTAATCAATCTTATTATTTATGGAAAAGGACATCAACAAGTACATGTATGAAACATTTACAGTCCTTCACATCACAAAACAATCTACATATCACAACACAGTTATCATGCATAATAGATTCCCACTTATCACCTAGCATGCACATATAAATATCATAACACTTCATTAGATAACTCGATAAAATGTAGGTTCTAGTATTCAATTTATCTTAAAATATCAAATAATTTGTACAAAAAATTGCGTAGATCGAAGCAAAGGTTGCAAAATGTAGCAAAAATCAGTTAGTGCATTATTGCGATTGAAAAAAAGCACATCAAGTGTGGTAAAAAAATCAAGATTTTGCAAACAAGCAATTGTAAAACACAACAAAAAATCTTAAAAACAAGATCAAAACTAATAATCTAAAACAATCACTTAGACAACAAATTTAAGAACAAAAACTAAATATGAAGAACTCTGATTGATTATCAAATTCAAACTTTGAAAAAACTCGTATGAATTAATTTACAAATTTCACATTACAGAAAACTTATATGGACCTACCCTACAGCCCGTGGTCTTATTGAATCCCCAGGAGTTGTCAATACACTCTTCACATCGCGGACCCTTCGTGTTGGGGGGGCACACACATTTGCCTGTCCTTGGATCACATATGTGACCTGGCAGATCACATGGTTCACATCCTGGTTAAGAGAGGATGGTAAAATCAGGAGTTTTCTATTATATACTTTTCACAAGGAATGTGGAATATGGAAAAAGCTGTCATTAGGGTTAGCAAATAAATTTCCAAAATTTTATTCAACAATTTGAGGGTTGACAACATTTAGGCAATTGATAACAAATGAATAATGGGGATCACAGATTATCCTACAAAATTCATATTACTTTCTTTTTAATTCTCAAGCCTTGATGGAGTTATAGGAAAAATATAACCGTATGTTCATCTGCCCATATGGGTATATCAATTTAACATACTTCTGATTTTTCTTTCAATATATGTTTTTTATGTTAGTATGTCTAATGAAAAACTATTGAGTGGTCACTTTGGGCTGGAAAATTCTTATATATAAGTGTGTGAAGCAAAACATAAGTAATCTCTTCTCCTTCACTTTCCTTGAATTCTTGTAGTAGAATTATTTTACTGGTACACCAGATATAAAGTATTCAAAAACGATTATATTATTTCTATACTTTTCGTATCTTATATATTATTTATATACAATTTCTTTTACATACTAGTATATATGAAAGCTAAATAAATTTGAGTAGTTTGAAAAAGAATTATGACTATAATGAAATATTAAAAGATTTATAATGCTTTCAGCATTTTTTTGTCACTTGTTTTATAACATTAGACCCCACTTTCAATATACCAATGATTTCTGATCACATCTTAGCCTAAGTGATGTTCACCTGACCAATGAATGGACCTCTAGCTTTAATTACAGGTGCTAACACCATAATTAATCATAGTAGAAAAACTTTTCCATGGCTTAAATTGCACCAGTCTCTATCACTGGCTAATTCAGACCTTACTGCCAACCAGTCAAAATTCATGTTTTTAAGTACAGCGCCCTCTTTGGCAACAGTTGCAATTTTCATATGATTTCTCATTGGACTAACGTGATCCATTGCAGCAGCCTTTGCAACACAGAAAAGTACAAGAAATGCAGCAAGGCATATCTTAGTAAGTGGGGCTGGCGTAATAATAGACCATGCTTGGGAAGATGTAGTAGAAATATCTTTTGGCCAGTTAGGCATTTGACTTCTTGATTCATCTAACAAAGAAAGCACTAATTGTACATCTAACTTGAACTTACGTTTACATCCATCGAAGTTAAACCCGTAGAAACCCGGGAGACATTGGTCGCAGTTCTTGCCGCCGACATTGGCTCTACATGCACACTGTCCATCTAAGACGTCACACTGGACCTGAGTTGAGCCGATACGGTTGCAGTCGCAGGGGAGACAACCCATACCAGAATTGAGACCCCAATACCCGTTCTGAAGCCAAACATCAAGTAAACAAAAAGCTTGAAAATTCATATTGCTAATGAAAGTTATGTTTTATTTCAAATCTATATATTTTGTCTGTATAAAAGGGTAAAGTTTATCCAAAATGACACAATATCATAAAGCTTACCTCACACTGGTCACATTTCCGTCCCGTCACGTGAGGGTGACACTCACACTGTCCACTGTTCTGGTCACAGCGATTATTGCCGTTGGTGCCTCGCTCGTAGCACTCACAATCTGGATAATCATAACACAAATATTTGTTATCATCTTAAAGGATCATTTCAGCTAGATCTCAAATCATTACCTCAGTTTGCAAAGCAACTCATTTGAACTAATCATTCTAGCCGAGCAGACGGTTGAACACTTACATCGATCCTGCCTGTAACATTTGAAACTATTTCTATTTCTATTTGCAGGATTAATTTTTGAGCTCTTAACATGATCTGCACATAATTTCCATTCAACATTATTGTGTTTGTTTTAAGAACACGTTGTCACTGTCACAGAGCTTTGTCTGATCATGTGATAGGACCAAGCTTATCACACGTTTAGCTCACATATAGGCCATCCATTTTATCATTCCGCTTATGGGCCTGTCATTATGGTTTTTTGTGTAATTATCTGCATACCTACTAGTAAGTAATGTAGTCTTCTGTGCATGGTATCCCCTAGATTTCTGCTAACCTAGAATAAAACCTTGTTGTTGACCATCCACCACTCACCTCTACATCTGCCCTGGTTATATCCGTACATGCCCTGTTTACATTGGTCACAGTGGAGTCCACCAATACCCGGCCTGCATGGACACTGACCAGTCACCGTGCTACACCGGAGGTCTGTGGAACCAATCCGACTACACTGGCACTGGGGGCAGCCATTTGCAATGTCTCCGTAACCTGGCTGTGATTGAGAAATGGTTTCCATTAAAAAAAGTCTGCAAAGATTATAACAAACAGGAATTAATTACATTTAAAATAAAATATTTTGAAAATAATGCATATTACTTTCTTAAACATTTATCTAGAATTAGAACAAGCAACTTTAATAACAATTTCATTATAACCACAAATATAAAATATTTTATAATACAATAATGAAATCAGAATGGTCCTTAACTTTTTTTGTTGAGTATAATTTATGTGCAGTTATCATCATATACATACCTGGCAGGTGTTGCACTGTCTACCTGAGTAACGAGGTTTACACCTGCACTGTCCACTCCTCTCATCACACTGGCCGGTGTACGAGCCATTCTGATAGCAGTTGCATTCTGTAAGAAACCACATTGTTTAGTCTCCATTCATACTTAAATAAGTCTATTAAATTTTGATATTAGGACAACTTAACAAGATATTGTTTAAAAGGTAAACTTCAATTATCAAATTCTATAAGATATTCATTGATAAGTTTAAAGTCACTTCTAGACTTGTCTAGATTAAAGCCTACCCTTACAGGATACAGTTTTACATAATCGAAACAAAAGTTAACGCCTCTCCATTTATGTTTGTTACATTTGATCATCTTCATGAAAATATTAATCATACTTTTTTTTTTCAGATATAGAAACTAATACTAGGGGGTTGTTATACAGAGCACTAAATTCTTCAGACTAACATCCTTTAAATCAGAAATTCCCTGTAAAACAACATGTTAATTTAAAGAGAGGGGACTGTGGCAATCTATCACAGACAACCAAGTTGGTAATATATTCAGGAATTTTAATTGTAACTTTTTGCCATCTGTCAGTATGGCTATATCAGAAGGTCTAATGCCATCCAGCCTGATACCTCCTCAAACAACCCAGTGGACAAGTGCCGCCCCATTTTACGTTAACATGTCAATTTGTTCATGAAAGAGTTCAGACCACATCAACAACCCTTTTGATCAGACATTCTCAACTGACATTTTTTAATGATCTTTAGAATATCCACTAGTATAGAGGGAGTCAACAATAAATATATTAGAATGGACAGCCTAGCAAATGCTATAATTAAAAGTCTATTAAATATTAAAGGCTATTAAAGATTTAAAGATTTTAATGACAATGAAATATCTATCCAAAAAAAGTTACATATCCCTAACTTATTTTGATATATTGCTTCCCTGAAAAGTATTTTTCAGGTGGAAAGATACATAGCCAGAATGAAAAATCATTCAAACGATTTTATTAGAAAATGGCTGCCATTGCATAATGTATTTCACTGACCTAATGTACACTTGTATATGTTTATTGACTCTAGATGATACTATATTTGTATAATCTCACTCAAATTTAATATTTTTGCTATGTACTATGTGCCAACTTATGAGAATAAAAATATTTGAAATAAAAATCCGGTGTATGGATGCATCACAGAGATTTTTCGAAACCCAAGTTCTAGCGCCACACCTCTACAGTTGCCCTGTTGTGCCGATCCATAGAAACCCTCGCGACAGTGCTGACAGTATTCCCCACGTGTGTTGTTGCTGCATTCAAGACACGCTCCCGTCACTGGGTCACATGACCTTGGGTTGGTCATGTCGATGTTCCCGCTACAGTAGCAAGGTCGGCATGACCCACCTGGTCTCTCTGGGTCGCCATAGTAACCAGGTGCACACCTGAAAATGTGACATACAATTTGCTAGATTTGAACTGATTTCAATGAGATTTGGTATTTGAACTCCTTTAAAGGCATTTGATTCTGATGTTGAAATTGAAGACACATTTCATGGCAAACGGTTTATTTATTCAATTCCCTACATTGTCAGGGAATGAGATTAGTTAAAGAAGCTGGATGTTTCTCTCCAGCTTCCTCACATTGCTTACATAGAGGATATTACATGAGTGTCCATGACATACATTGTTTACAACACGAGTGCCGAAATATAAGTATTTCCCTAGCACCAGCAAGAGTAAAGTATGGCATGCATGGCCACAAATATGATATTCTGCTAATTATCAAATTTCCAAATAATCAAAATCAACCTCCAAGCATGGGCAGATTACATGCTGTCATCAAATTTGGAATGCAACATCAAGATCGAACAGTTACTTCAAAATATTGTTTATTAAATGACTTCCCGATGAAAAAGTGATTCTTTGCCATAGGGCACTATATGAAAAATATCAATCCAGATAAGACTGCCCTATAGGTAATTAATAGTTTTATTCTGTTCAGCCACTGTTCTGCTGAATAACTCCACTTTCAATTCTATGTTCTGATGCCAAATTTCCCTAAGATGATTCTAAGAAATTGATTTTCAAGTTGCTTCAAAGTACTTGGTAGAAGAAATACATAGGCGTTCATAATCACTCACTTATCGCAGTGTCTGCCGGTCTGACCCTCAGGACAAGACAGGCACCGGTAGTCGTCTCTGTTCCCGGGGGTGGGGCTGTACTCACACTTGTGTAGAATGTTGTCACTGGTGGCTTGGTGAGGACATGCACAAGGCTTGCAGTCCTCAGGAGTACCGCGTCTTGGGTCGCCATAGTAACCAGGGAAACATTGGTTACATTGAGCACCCATTGTGTTGTGTTGGCATTCCTACAAAGTTTCATGAAATATGTTAATGAAAACAATATCTTCGGATATCATTTTTTAAGAAATCTGCATAATCAATTCTTTATAATCTCACTAACAAGAATTGAAAAAAGTTGGATAATCATAAATGTTTTGTCATGGGCTTAAAAAGGAACTCACATACATATTATTATTTTGATTTCAAGCAACGTGTATGGTATTTTGGCATTTTATAGCTCAACAAATTCAAATGACCAACATGGACATTTCCTGTATCGGATGAACAGTAAATCTTACAAGACATTTCCCGTCTACAGGGTCACAGTGCATGGCGTGATTGAAGCAGTTACATCGGAGACACGTTCCTTCATACAGGGTGTTGTTCAATCTGCGGTAACCCGGGGCACAGCTCTGGTCAAAGAAACAATATTTAATTTAAATTAATTGGAAGAATAAAATCATTCAAAATTAACAAGGAAGGGATAAAATTTTCACAAGTAAAAATTCAAGCATTTCCTTGTCACACTTAAGATGACATATTTTAAAGAAAAGATATTCTAATTTTTACATGCTTTATTTTTAATTGATAACACTTAAGACAGTGATTTATATATGTGCTGAAGTTCATTTCTTTACACTGCAAACTTACCAAATGCAAGATGAAAATAACTTATCATCATCAGAATGATACGATTTTAGTGTATTATTATTTATTTATTGTTTATTATAACTATGCACTGTATATGTGCATGTGCAAATGTGGTGTTTTATTACCTACGAGGACAATCATATTTGGGTTCATATTTTTCATACGATGCCCTAAGGCAAAATATCACTTTTTCATTGTGACATCATGTGACATCAATGCTTTGACATCACAATTCAACTAGGACGTTGTGTTCAAAATTGGACGGTGGTGGTAAATATAGTAAGTAATGGACACTTATATAATATCATCTATGTCCATATTTGTCACTTTAGCGACTACTGATCACATCAAGGCAAAGAAAAATAACTTTTTAATAAAGGGAAGATTCTTTTTGTAAATATCACCTCTTTTATTCATTGATAAATGCAATTGATTTCTTTGCCTGTGGCAAACAAGATATTCTGAGGAAGTACTCTAAGTTCTCATGTGTGATTTTTAAAATATATTTCACATGAATAGAGAGATTGATGGACAATTCAACAACCAACAAAAGTAGATGATAGAAGATTTCATCTCCCCTTACACCTTTGTTATGCTTATTTTCTGTTTTATTTATCGCATCACAAAATTCAGTAGAATTGTTTGTATAATGACATCACTCACCTCACAGCTGAGACCAGCGTACCCCAGAGGACACTCGCACTGTTCCACCGAGGGTAGAGTAAGGTTGGTCTCCGCTATCGGACTCACGGTGTCGAGGGTCACATCTCGAATACTGAAAAATGGCATTTCCTTACTTATATTTACTGTAATTGACGTGATAAGCACCTGGGGCGCTTAAAAAAGTGGTAAAAGGGGGCGCTTATTAAAACGATAAAAATTGTCAAGTTTAGTCTTCAAAATGTTTTCTTACGATACACATGTCTTTGAAATATGGTTTTGTAACTTTTATCATTTTGATGGTGGCTGGGGGTCTTGAAATACCCTGTATTCTTCACTTTAGTGGAAGTAAAAGACTTATTGAAAGACTGAAAAAACCTTCTTCAATGAATCAGCATGCAAGGTAAGCAATGTTGAGAGGTGGGCGCTAAATCAGGACGCATATTGTTCAGTAAAAAACGTGGTGGGTGGGCGCTTATAGGGGAGTGGGCGGTTATTAAGTCTAATACGGTATATTTATAACATAGTATACTTTTTTTTATGTCTATTCAAATACACTTAGTTATTTACATATGTTTTCTTTATTGGAATTTTAAAATTCTGTCAAACACTCTGATTAGCAAAAATGCTCAATAGAGCTTGAAGAATAATTTTGAAGGCTCACAAGATAGTGATCAACTGATTGATAGCATAATCATAATCAGCTATGTTTTGCAATGAACTCTAGTTCAAGTCATCAAAATATATACATTTAATTTATAAAGATAAAATATAATTTGATAATTCTTAAATTTTTTAGTGGCATTGTAGAAGTTGGTGGTGTAAAAAAACGGAATATTTATGAACAATAAATTTCTGTATATTTTTCAGAATTGTTAATTCAGAATCTTTAGACTCTTGTACAGTTTTCAAACACCTTTTTAACATCCTTTCGTCCATTAATAATTTTGAGTAAATTCTGAATAAAGCTTTCAGAAGCAACAGATTAGACTCACAGAACAGTATCCTGGGCTGTATGGTAGCTGGCTCTGATCATAATTCCCATAAGACCTTGCAACATAAACATGAACTCTTCCTTAGTAACCGGCTCCTCTCGCTCATTGTTGCCCGTGCCAACAAGTTTCCTAAAGTCAGATTCGTGCAGCCTCACCATCATCATGTTTTCCTCCATCTCTCGAAGATACTTCTTACCGCTGACAACTGTGATGCCATTTCCCTACAAACATTAGGTGATGATAGACATGCATGGATGGCCACTTTGGGGATTCCATTCAAAATATTCCTTAGTTCACCCAAAAGCACAAATGTGTATTTGATCAAGGATGTGTTCTTGGTAAGCTTGGGTTATTGTGTTTGTCGATCATTGAACATGCATGCATGTGGCATAGAATTATCTCTGATATAATATCATATAGGAAATTAGACCTGTGTATCATGGCCTTAATGGCGAGACGATATATCCCGATTCAAGTTTTATTAGGCGAGACAATATACCATTGAAGTATTGCCAAGGAACCTGCGAGACGATTATCATCACGATACAGTTCATAAAAGAAGAAAGAAGAAGGACATAGAAAAGTAATGTTTTTTCTTAGCTACCAAACTATCATAAAAATTAAATGAAGGGAAACCACAAAATTAGAGAGGTTGAGAAATTGCAGATGAAATATAAAAAAATATTATATATGCTCTGTTTGTGTCGTGAATTTAATCTGTGAAAAATTATAGTTATTTGTTAGAAAAATATGAGGTTAACAGTATTGGGATATATTGTCTCTTATGGCCATACATCGATGTATGGTGGACCCTCACAATATAAATATCCTGATAGATTGTCTAAATGTGTTTTGTATCTATGCACTTGTATTTCGTAGTAGACGATGCAAACATCGATACTATCGATGAATAGTTACACCACTATAGCAACCATCAAATAAAATACCTGGATGATGATGTCCGGTTCCTGCAGGTGATATTTCAGATCCAGGTTGTTGTCTATGGTGTATTTGATGGTGTAGGACAACTTCCCTCCATAGGATGTAAGCTGAAAGATATAAACAAACCAATAAGCAGTGAACAATAAAAGCATGATTTGATTTATTCCAACTTTTGTTGAATGTAGTCAATTTAAATGGCAAATCAAAGAAATACCTAATGCTCCTAAACAAAAAGTTACAATGTAGAGAAACCATTTGTTATCAAACATGCCATATTAATGTAAAGATTATAATATGACATAATAAACCCTCTTTGAAATTGGTCCATGGTGATATTCTTCAATCACATATATATGAGAAAGTTCTGTATCATTAGCAAAGGTGCTGATACTAGACACAGATACAGGAGTGAGTTTTTGTTTAATGCACTTAGGGCAATATCGCAACCCTCATAACCAAAACGTTACATTTGATGAAAACAGGTTTTCTTCTTCAAAAAGAAATAAAAAATCTGTATCTCTTAAACCCTCTACATACCCTATTTCCGAGGAACATCATGGGAGCGACCCAGTAGAGGATGTCAGCTTTAGGAACAGGCCAGCCGCTGCCCCCGCTACCCCCTCCATTCAGCAGGTAGGTCTTGGCCTCCAGCCAGGTGCCAATCATACGGGGGAGAAGGGTCAGTCCCCCCGGCTCTCTGGTTGACAACACCCATCCCATCATGTCATTAACCTGCAGGAGGGGATCAATTGATTATGATAATGATGATAATAAATGATGAGGATGATAATATTAAGTGATCATGATTATATGAAAATGATGATGATGATAAGGATGATGACATTATTAAAGACGATGAAGATGATGTTGTTGATGATGATGATGATGATGATGATGATGATATTAAATGATAGAGTCTTTCATATTGGAGCTGCAGATATGCTCCCATTGCATAATAGTATATCAGAAATTGTTAAATGATTTCAGAAGCTTATTTTACATACATCGCTGACTTTCAAATTTGACACCTGAAATATGATTTTGAATTAAGAGACTACATTAAAGTCCTCTGTTGTTCATAAATTATCATAAATGTTCTAATTAACTAACAATGTTAACTGACTTTAAGCTTTATCTATCTCACCTTCGACAGTCCCCAGTCAGTTGACTTGCAGACAGAAGAGACGCCATGACAGTAGCACTTGGTACAGCCATCAGGGTTGTCTCGATCCAGGTTATAATACCCGGTCTTACACTGGTCGCAGTGCTGACCCTCCACGTTTGCCTGCGTATAAAGTTACATACTCATCAACAAAAGTAAGGGACCATTCCAACTTCAACCATTATACTTGATAGCTCAAACTTGATGCATGCAAGTATGTATAACTGGGTAGTACTTTTTTTGTTCATTTTCTATAATAGCTATTGTAAATAAATATCCTTTGAAATATTTGATATTTAAATATTATTCAGATGATGACCCAACAATTAACTTCTTCAATGAATAAAATTCCAAGGGTCATTTACAGGGTTAATAGTCAAATATTGCTGAGGACATTTGTAATCAAAGTCACTAGAGATGAGGACAAATAAATCATACTTTTACAGCAAACGCCATGAGAATAAACAGGGAATGAACAGTTAAATATTGCAGTTACTTCAAAAAGAAATGTCTACTTACTGACATAATAAGTCCTTGAAATGTTGCAAAAAATGAATAAAACCTTGTAATGAAGCATATTTCTATGTGATACAAATCAACAAAACATTGAAGTGACATGGATTAAATTTTTCAAAAATCTAAATGAAAATAGAAAGCTGATACATGTATATAAAAAGGCGTTGTGTTGAAGCCTAAGAAACATACCATTTTTAAAAATTAGATTTTTGAACATATTAAACAGTCAAGCATAGAATAGCAGTCACAATTTGAACTCTTTGTGCTGCTGAGTTCCGCTGGGGTTCAAGATTTTGACAAGATAATTAGAAAAAACTAACACACCTTGCATCTGCATCTGCGTCGGCAGTCCTCTGGGTTAGCGCTACCGGCGGGGTTACAGGGACAGATACGACAGTTTGGGAACCCGTAATATCCAAACTCACACTTGTTGCAGTCTCGTCCAGCGAACCCAGGCTTACAGATACAGTCTCCAGGTTTCTGAAATTTTCGTTTCGCAAGACTCAAATGAACGGAATATGGTTGCAGCTCAGCTTAGCAACATTATCAATATAAAGTTGATTTGAGTTCTTGTAGTGATTGCCGATAGTGTGGAATGATTTTCTTATTGGCTCTATGATGAAATACAATCCGTACCAAGAAATGAATATTGCTTGTGTGCAATTCTTGAGCTTTGTCATTTCGAATTTAAGAAAAAATTATCCTGTTTTTTTTCCCTCCAAAATGAACTGCATAGCTTAAGGTTGGATTTGGGTTTGAGGATGAAAGCCTTTTTGACATTAAAAATAAAATTAGAGACATTGGCTGTGCAGGTAGCTCATCATCATAAAAATAAAATGAGCGACTGTCACATCTTATTTTAATGAGGTTGTTACTTTACGATGTACTTGATAATGACAAGGCATTGTGACCCGTCTACTGTCAATACATTATATCAGAGGAGTTATTGCTTTTTCTCACATAACAAATATCTACAATTGGACACAGTTTTGAATGATAAACAGATGTACGTTATTGAAGATGATACTGACCATGCCCTCAGACACCAGGCTGTTGTCAGGGACACACATTGAGGTGGATGTACGGGTCTCCTGGCAGTTGCACCGTCGGCATGGAAACGAGTCATCTGGGGACATGGATCGGGGACGGTAGTATCCACTGATACACTTCTCACAATTCACCCCTGTTGTGTACTCCTGAAATCAAGTTATTAGATGTGAAATGTAGGGAAGAACCTTATACCTTGAACCCTGGATCTAACATAGAATCTAAGGTTACTGTCATCTAATGAAAGGTATTTAAGGATGTAAATTTCCCGGCAAAGCATTATTCACGTCAATTTCAATCAACTACAAAGTTAAGCCCTGCTTCATCTTGTCACAATCTCTGTGCCAGATCTTCACTGTACTGCACCTGGACTTGATAGTTCTATCTATCTACATGACTACTCAACATTGATAAAAGCACTGAATGAATGAAGCAAGGTTTAAATTAGCCAGTGATGAAAGCTGACGTGAGTGACGTGAAAATTGGTAAAGATCATGAACTGACTATGCACATTAAAGAAGAAACTTGGGAACAATATGTGAGGGAGACTCACCTTGCAGTTGAGACAGACCCCGCCCCCCTCATACACCCCCTCCATGTTGAGGGAGTTACCCAGGGCCTGTACCGTGGCATTAAACACGCACTCCTCAGCCTTACCGTGGCAGTTACACCCTGCAACAGACGACATAGTAGAAATATCGCTAAATATACTGGGCAAAATAGATTAGAGATAATAGTTTTTATGAAAAATATTCCATCAAATTATACAAGATTTTATTCATCATTATTCATGATTTAAAAATGTGCACGTATCACCAACTATTTTTGTCCAGTTTATTAGATACATTCCTCATTTTACATTTCCCTAAGCATGCAGGTTGGATTAACATTGAAATGTTTTCTTCTGTTTTGTTTTCACTAAAGAAGTTGTTAACCACAAAAGGTTGCATTCTAGCATGTTTTGAGATAGAAGCAGAACATAGGCTTAAAAGTTTTCAGTCTAAGTATGGTTTTGTCAAATATGGGGCAAAATAAAAAAAACTACACCAGCCTAACGAAAAAGTAACTAGGGTAACAGGCTGATAGACACGCCTTATTTCAATATCTGATACAGGCTATCCTTACGTTCACAAACATGCTTGATTCCATTGTGAGCATTGTTCCAGGCTTTTTGGTGGTATCCGGGGCAACACATCTCGCAGTTGTCTCCACATGTGTTGTCCTCGCACTGACACTTGAGTCTCTGTACATAGATATTGTAAATAAACATAAGTGGTGAAACATTTTTCATATTTGTGCACATGAGTACATAACACATTTGACAAGAAGCCGTTTTATCAGAATTCAATTTTGTTGTCTGTGGTGTCATTTAAGAGGTAGCATGACATCACTGAAGAGAACAAACAGAATTACTGATGATCTCTTGTAAAGGTTATATAAAAAATTCATACACGTTTCATAAAGTCATAGAACTTTTGCCTGGGTAATAATCTTTTTTTTCGTTATTCGATGCAATAAGCACCTTATAAAACAACCCTCCACATAAGCACCCACTTTAAAGTTTTTATCTTAAAAAACATAGTGCCGCCTTTCTAAACTTGCCCTTTAAGATGAACCTTATAAGTTTCAATGAAATATTTTAAGAGTCTTTCTTTTAACCTTTATATATCGGCCAATGAGCTGCATTTCAAGTATACTTCTTACATGTAAGCAACTGTTTATTTTTCCATATTTTGGCCGGCAAAATGCAAAAACTCTATCCAATTTGGAATGTAATTTAATTACAGAAGTTGTTAATTTTAACTTGAGCATCATGACATCTTATTTATTCCTCAAAATGGTAAACAAAGGCAAGCACCCCTCTTTTCTAATTTCTATGCATGCATGGGACTTAATATGTCCCCAACGGTATATTCTAAAGATGTTACATCTTTTAAGTTTAGCTCTATATCATTACACCATTTTCAATCAGGATTCTTGAATGTTAATGAGAGTTGTCATAGAACTGGAAATTTTAGAATGTATCAGTTCTTACATAAATATATATGCACTTTCACAACTCTAGCATATGACATGTCTTTACTGATATAATTGCAAAAATATTTACATAAACAGGAAAGAATTTTGAAAATAAACTGCCAGTAATATGTTCATATAGCATTTCTAATGAAAAATATTTCTTAATTTATTGATCATTCATTTAAACATTTAATTTTCATTATCCTCATTATTATTTTTATGACTAAACAAATATATTCTTATATTACTTCTATGACAATAAAGTATAACTTGATTGATGTACTCACGTTAGAATCCCTGTCATGTCTGCCACAGAACTGAGCATGTCCATAGCATATACAGTGCCCACCAATAGAAATATCTTTTATAGAATAATAATACTGAAACAGAAAAACAGTGTCTTTAAACATCTCTTGCTGCTAGTGACATTTAAAGGAGAAGTAGCACCTTTATTTGAAATTTTATTTCTTCAAAGTTTTTCAAATTAATATATGTTTATGCCAAATGCATTATCTTCAGAGGGTCAAACATCCCATTACTCTGCCTGATTATCCATAGTTGTAGAAGAAAGTATCAGGAAGAAGCTAAATCAGCTGGTGACCATTTTAGTGTGAACTCTTTTCAATCATAAACAAAAAAAACAAAAAAAATTAAACATGCTCAATAATTTGGAATTTGCTTCAATCAAAATACACTTCTCAAATAAAATTTCTTTCAACTTGAGATTGTAGTTAAAAAACAAAAATTATAACTTATGATATCTTCTATGTATAACATATAAACGTACCCGTCTTGTGACAGAGGGGTCAAGATTCTTAAGGTCATCTGAAAGTTGAAAGGTCATGAGGTCTGCATTGAGTGTGCGAATCTTCTGAAATCTCATTTGGATAAATCTGGCTGAGGTGAAGTCCTGCACATAAAAAAAATAATATATAATTAGACACAACCATCTATAGAATCAGAAAACACACGTTAAAATTTCTTTATTGAGATAGACATGCTTTAGATTAGGCCATAATCAAAATGTTAATGCATTGTAGCCCTTGTTTTTATTTCTTGTTTATCAAAACTTTTACTTAGATATCAAACTCTGCAAAATAAACCATCTCATATCTCAAATTTAATATATCCTTAGTCAAAGAAATATTTGTCATCTATTGTTTCAAGCAAAACCCACACATTAGTTAGCAAAAACAAGTTAGTCTGAACACCTGTCTATTATCCGAGTTACGGACATTGATTGGTATAATTCTTTACAGAACCTTTGTGTTGAATAAAATAGATTTTCTTACAATTGGTAACACTGTTTTTTCCCTTTTCTTGAGATCTCAATTTTTCCCTAGGAAACCTGCCACAGTGTCTTTAAGTCAATCAGTAAGTGCCAAACCTTTCATGTGACAAATTTACAGGAATCGCAATCTCTTAAAGGTTATAGTTGTCCGTGCCCACTATATGGGCTTTTAATAAAGAGATTAAATCAAGGAATCAATGTTCTTTTTTGACAGACAATTCTATAATTTTCTTCACTTTTGTTTGTAAATACAAATGTTAATATAAAAATATTTATTAAATATGACATGAATATATCTGATATAAGTTCAAATCTTAAAACTTAAATCCAAAAGAAATACTGTTAAAACTTCTGACTATGCAATGTCTAGAAGCAAATGAAGCACTAGTAAAAGGTTATCAAATTGTTCATGACTTGAATGACATATAAAATACTTTTGTGACTATCAAGATCACAAATTCTATTTTCAAGTATTTTCTTTGAATTACAAACAAATGTGAAAAATCTTTCACTATTTCATCAATTTCGCCACCTAAACTAGTTCTAATTAAAATTTTATTCATTTACTTGGACTGTTATGGAAATTTAAGAGGAGCATTGTAATGAAAAGAACGATTTTTGTCATTGCTTATATTTTAAAAAAATGATACCTCATCCTTCTCAAGCAGGTACAGCTATCAAATTTGACATGCACTTACCAGTAGCACTTGACTGGGATTGTTTATACCAGGTCGTCCGTTGACTAGAGAAATTAATATCTGGAAAAAGAAATGACTTTGCATTTAGATATAATAGAATGTGGGAACATCATTGAATCTTTTTCATTGACATTATTTGCAGTAAGAAACATAAAAAAATTCATTCAAGACAACATAACCTCAAATGTTTTCATGAAATATTTTTTTCTAAATTTATCACTGGCTTTTGTAAAATATATTCAATAATAATTTTGAGAAATTGAATATTGGAAAATTGAAATTTTTAAAAACATTTCTGTGTTTGACTTTTCTACTCAATTTAAAACTGTTTTTTGGTATAAATCTTTTAAAAATTTGTCACTTTTTAAAAAAATGTAGCTTTAGATTTAAATTGCATATAGAAATGTTAAAACAATCATATAAATTGAAATGACAGATACTTACTTCACCATCTTCTAGAGGTAGGGGTTGTGAATGTCTAGTTGTACATATCACTTGGTCATCTCCGAGTGCTGTGGGGACTCCATAAGTAGGTTCCAGACCATACTCGCTCATGCACTCTCGTCCAGAGGTCGCAAAATACTGCCATGGTTTGTAGTTTGTTCCATCAAGTGACCGCTCCAGGATCCAGTTGCCGGGTCGCGGAGAGTTAGCGGCCTTCAATATCACATAGGCAACTTGGTACACCTGCGGGCAAAATAAAACATTTCTTTTTAGGATTTAAACAGGTTGAGATAAATATCTAAACTAGTTATATTTTGGATTACACTTAATGCAGTATAACAAATTCTTGTACTCTTTGGGGTTAATTCCCTTGCAGGATTCAAACTCACACCCTCAGTCGGGCTAAATCGTCAGCACTGATTGTACCAAAGCTTATCCACTTGCACACCAAGCCCTGGTAGAGATTGAGGATCCAACAACCAAGACGGGATGCATTAGAAATGCATGTCTACTGCAAATATAAAACTGTCGTATTTGGGATCATACTAAGTATTAATAGTACTAATTCCTGTACATATACTGATCAAATCACGTGTTGGGTCGCCCTCAGTTAGGCAACACTTTTTTAAGCATTGACCATACCGACACCTAATCTAACTATGGTTTAACAAGTTGAGTCATCCAGACCAAACATCAAAATAAAAGTCAAATTAAGTCTATGGCAATACAAGGCAGGTTACTGAAAATATCTCTGTGGCTTGCATTAAAATTTATCAATTTTGTACTTTTGGACTTTTTTTTCAAAATGTTATTTTCAGAGGCAATATGTTGATCACATGAGGTTGAATTTTTTCTTTTCAATGTTCATATCAGTAGGGATTCATGGACTTGCTCCATAAATGCTACTTCAAAGAGACCTTTAACTTAAAAACATCATATATTGACTATAAATCTAATCTGAGATCTTGGATTTTTAAAAATCTCAAAGATAAAAAGAATGCAAGAGTGTAAGCTGCTATTTATCTACAGAAAAAGGGTATAAAGAGCTAGGATTTACACAGGTGGTTTAGGTATGGCTGTGTTTTTGCAGGTCAGTGATAACAAGATTGGAGCAAGAAGGTTTCCTTGCTGAATGCCTTTTTCCATCTGGGAGTGTTTTCTTGGCAAATATTACTAAACAGATCCATTCCCTTTTCGTTTTCAATACATTTAAGAAAGCCATGACAAGGAAGTCATGATTTACTTATCAACACATATGATATTTACCTTAATCAGCAAAATAATAAACAAGAGTATTTTTTCAACATAGACAAATTATCAATAAGCTTTTTGACATGTTGGAAACTACTTTTTTGACATCGTCAGAATAAAATCGGCTTTATTAAACACTTTTTTCTACAAACTAACTGAAATTTTATAAATGTTATAATCTGGCTATAAAATTTGGTACTTTTGTTTTTATTTGTATTTTGAAATGTCATATAACCCCATAACATTATATATGACCTTCAAATTTCAATATCAAAATCACATTGCTACAGAATGTCATCAAATTTCATACCTTTATCAAAACGCATGTCCAAATATCAATATTGAAAACATACTAACTGTCCAACACTCTCTTATTACATGAACATATCAAAACTATTGTGTAAGATTTCAGACATCACATAGCTAACAGTTGAGCATGAGGCTCATGGAAGAATTTCACAACCATTAAAGATGGCATGACAAGTGTTTTGTGGTTTGTTTGCGGTTTGTAATATCACACCCTCTCCTCCCTGGCTCAATTAGAAGGTGAGTTGCTGTGTGACTCTGGACAATACCGAGGGATAACCCTTGTAATTGATGATCTTGTCACTCTAAGCCACACACAGACACAAGCTATAGTTAAAGTAACACTGCTGTTTTCAGCCACAAAAACGCATTTTAACCTTCCTGAAAAATACCAATATAGGAAGTCAGGTTTTGTTGTCGAGCTTCTTGCAATTTAAAAAAGACATTGGCTCTGTAGCTCAAAAGGCTTTATAATATAAGTGAGGTAAATGGACATTATAGGGAATCTATCAGATGCAGTTATCTGAGATATAACAAGTCTACATTATATTTTGCATATAGAACAAAAAAAGACTCATTTAAAAAGTCAACTTTCTTTCTGTTCTTGACAATGAGAAAGGTTTTGAGGCATGCCTACAGTGGTTCTTATTAGGGTCATCAAAACCCTTCCTTCTATGACTCAATTAGCAGGTGAGAGATTGTGTGACTCTGGACAATGTCACTTTCACTTAACACCATCGGAAACTGGATGAAGAAACACTGGTGGTTTGTGGGAGGATTGCAGACACAGAACCCACATAATCACTCCCCCCTTCCCTCCTCAATAGGTATATCCATTTGAAACTTCTTGTAGAAATGAACAGAGGTCTTTCAGATCACCAAGGTATTTCTTGTCAATATGAAATTGTGAGGCAAATTTTTTTCTGCATATTGTAGATAATGGTAGACTAGATGAAATCTAAAATAAAGTAATCTGGTCAAACCGTGCCTTTAATTCACTTTCAGATTATGAACTATTTCATTTTCAGCTCCAAAAGGGTTATAGATACTGTTCTTGAATAAAAAGGAAGAAGATGATGAAGAAGGAAGAAGATGATGAAGAATAAAATGAAGATGAAGATAAAGATGAAAAAGGAAAACAATACAAAGATCTTGATCATCAGAGTCCATGGCGGAATTTCGAAACCATAGACCTATCTTATCACTGTTTTATTCTGCCCTGCTGTTCAATAAGAAAAAAACGGAAAAGGAAGAAATTAAAAAAGAAGAAGAGTTAAAAGATAAAAAAGTGGTGTCAAGTGATTCCTATCAGAAACAACATCACCTCATATCAATACACACTTAACACAGACAAGGCTTATCTATTGAAACTTTAAGGCTATAATCCCTTTCATCAATGCAAAATCAAAACATAATATCTATGAGCTTTGTCAACAAGGAACGATCTGTTCCACGAACAAAGAACAAGTGAGAAATTGATCTACTTTTATGAATAACAATATGTTTCTTTCGCCATAAACAATCTCTCATGGAGAGCCCCATTGTGCCATGTGACATCGTTATGTGACCCCTGACCTCGATAATACCTGCAGAGTAGCGTTACCACACGCAGTCGATGACAGTCGCTTCAGACTATTAGAGAAGACACTGATGTTAATTTCTCAAAGGACATGAACAATAAAACAGTTCTATCATGTGATTGACAGCAGGTGTCAGCTTTTTCATATGTCTATAAGTTTGATAGTCTGTAAAATGTACATTGTTGATATAATGAATGTAATATCATTGACATAAATCCATTACATATATCATTTAAGGTTTATCTCCTCTATAAATATAGGTTTTATCACCTCTGATGTTGATTAGAATTTTGATGATGATTTCTTCTGGGATGAAAAGATTAGTGTGTCAATAGTATAAAATTGTAACACAAAAGAAACAAAATACTTTTTGGTTAAAGTTAAATAACACTATCTTTACCAGCCTAAAAAATTAAATTATGTTTAATAAAGCAATTCAAAGAATTATGATGACAGAAAAGAATCTCTAAAGCTTGGAACCATATCATTATCCTACATTCTAAATAATATTAAAAATTATACACGGAAGAATTTTTTAAACATGTTTTAAAAGATGAAAGTTTTAATTTGATTCAATGTAAATATGATAACATCTAAGAATATCAGTTTCAAGTTTTTCTAGTTTCATCAACTTTTAAATAATTATATTTAAGTTATCACAGAAACTATAGATTAACGGTAAGTCGATCTGTGAAATGATTATTTTAGGAAAACTACAATTTCAAAATTTCAAAATAATTTAAAAGGAATCTCTCATATCTCTTCATATATATATTCAGATTCAGTCTTACCTAATATCTTTTTATTAAATGGGTCTTGAAAAAAACCTACAGACACTACTTTTATGTTTTTACAGTTCTTTTTTACAAACTGGTTCTTTTATTACAAGGAGAAACTTGTTGATGCGTAAGATAAAATGTTGAACTAACTTAGGCCTAGGATTTAAAGGATTCATCTTTTAAAAATTCTGCAATTAACCTTTAGAATTATTCATAACGAAAATATTTACCAGGTGAATTATAAAACATATCCCCATTCAATAACATTCCTCTTCAAGTCCTGACTCTAAGTGCACAGGTTATTAAGTGCAGTTACAGTTAGCAGAGAGTCCTTTTTCATATTTTCACTTCACCTAAAGTTGAGAGGTACCTTGGGAAGTCCTATCTTCAGAAGGGTCCTGTTTTGGATTATTCTTTTAGCTTACTATATAAAATTGAATAAAACTTCAGAGTAAACAGGTTATAAAGTCAAATTAGCAAAAATATCTATATTGTATGAACCTCGACCTCAAGTTAAGAAAGAACCTATAGATTGCCTGAGCCAGTGCCTAAGCTTGGAGATATTCTTTCAGCTAAGATGTGAGTCCTGTAAATTGGCCAATGAGAATAATACATGTCATATCTATTAAAAGAGAGGCCTATTTTGTATCAACCCTTTACATGAAGTTAACCAGTGACTTAGCTTTGATTATTCTTTCAGCTAAAATATCATTCCTGTAAATTGGCAACTAAGAGTAATCTATATGATGTCTATTAAAACAGATCTATTTTGTATCAGCCCTTAATATGGAATTGATAGAGTAGCTTAGGACAGCCTTAGCCAATCTTAACTTTGATTATTCTTTTCGCTAAGATGCCATCACTATGAAGTGGCCTTGGATATATTTAATTTTGCAAAAATGTTAAAGTGACATTTGATACATACAGTTGACCCTATGAACAGTTCAATGAATGTCTTTCAGAGTTATCTTTTCCTTAAGGAGCGACTTCATTCATTGACAAAGGTAGGACAATAATGTAACCAGGTTTGCCTTATGTGGCATTCCTGTGTTCTGTGGAGTTATAACAACAATCATTTCAACTTTGGCCAAGGCAAATAGGCTTATTCTGTACCACATTTGTTTGGATTCGAAACTTTGCCATTGTATATTTTATTGCAAATTTGGTAAAAAATATTCTGAGTAATTAAATAGATTCAAAGATATCAATAAAACTTCCATTTATCTCAACCTCCGAGCAATCACTGAGATATATGATAAGAAAACAAACAAAAGATATTCAACTCTTTTAAAGGAAAAGTTGCATACGTTCTTTCACAACTTTATACTATCAAATTTTTCACAGGAACTATAAGTTTATGCCAAATGTACTATCTTCAGATTGTCAAACATCTCATAACTCAATCTGATTATCTACAGTTGTAGAAGTAATTATCAAATATCAAGCGAAATTAAAGCTGCTAGCTGCAATTTTAGTGTGAAATTCTTTTAATCATTTTATATCTGGAAATGGATTTGAGTAGCTAAACAAAACATGTTACATTGTTTTAGAACTGCCACTTTTGATTAAAAACATTGTCTTGCAATTGATAAAATTAATTTTTGTTTTTGCAAGATCTCTTTGTTTATCTTAAAAACTATGCTACTGCTCCTAAAAAAATCGAAGTCCAGAAATTGCACCACATGTAACAGAAGTTACCAAGGAAGAAATGACTTAAGAAACCTCTGTGAGGATAGAATTGGCAAACAACTATTTATTTTCAATGATGTGCTTTAATAAAAAATCTAAGTCTTTTCTAAATTTAAAACCTTGTGATCATTATATGTATTGAAATAATATCCACAAATCTATATAATCTATAACTAGACTCATCAATAATGCTCATCACAACAGCTCCTTCATTTAAACACAATTATTTCACTTAAAATTATGACTTCTTATTAAGCATTTAAATCAGTTGTTTAAAGCACTAGAAGCTATGCAAGTATGAAATAGCAATACCCAAACCCATTAAACAGCAAGTAGCTTTATTCTAGTGAAACACATGTAATGTTTGTTAAGGGGATGTCGAGGAGCCTTAGATAAACAAGCAAAACCTTTTAAGCTTTCAAATGTTGATTTAAAACTTTCCAGACTGGGAACAATTTGCCTTAAGTAGATATATTTTTAAAGAATCTAGTTAGAGGCAGGCCTCTTTATGTTTGAATTTAGATGAGCCATATTCACCAAGAGCAGGAATAAATAAGCTCCCAAACGTCATCCTTGTGTTATCACCAGTGACAGACTGTTGACAGGTTTATCAAATAAGTATATATATAAGTCTGATATATGCTTGTATCTTCTCTAAACATGCTTGATAGTATTTTGCCTAAAGTGTAATGTGGAAGATGTTTATGTATTTGGTAAATATGTTGACAGATATAGACAGGTTTATCGTTGGAGATAGCCAGTTGCTGACACCATATGTCTTCTTCACTCTCAAAGACGATTCCACAGTTAGCTTGTTAAGGAGAACTCTCTTGAAATAATGACTCTAACAACATGTTCATTCTTCATTCAAAATAAGTAAATTGTGATGATTTTTTAAGGGCGGGAAATAGAGATGAATAAATTAAAATGTATGTTCTTGGGGAAAAAAATTGTAGGCTATCATAAAATCAGGAAATATCAAAGTTGTTTTCTACGAAAATAATTTCAAGGATAAAGAAATTTTTTCACATTTTATTTTCTAATCTTTCCAAAGATCATTCAGATAGGGAGGATCATAAATCACTTTTCTTGTACACATTAAAACATTCATATACAAATATGAATACCAGGGCCCTACCAAACTCATACCTGAGATAATTATTATTTAACACAACATTGTATACCTACTTAAATTCAAACTGTAAATGACCTTATAAATATTGTTAATTACAGTCACGAAACAACATGCAGTTGGACATAATCCAATAATAATTACCATGATATAATCCTTACGAAAATATCAAACATTGCTTAACAATAGACTTTAGTCAAATCCAATTGAACACTGAATACACATGCCTTAATTAGATTGCCATTATCTAAAACAATATTAATATTCATCCTTAAGGTTAAGGTAAAATATTTGAATACAGGTAAGTCAAATACCTGAGATTGCAAAAACGTAGCCCTAACAGAAAAAACTCTAAAGTTTGAGTGTATCTTGTTGATCATTGAATACAGATAAATTGCATACCCTGGATTACCTATGAGCGGATGACAATCACCTTGGACCGTGATTCATTCACACCTTGCAAACTGCTACACCTGCTCACTAGGACAGGTTTGTTACACATACACTCCAGCAGAAAAGGTATGGAGTTCTATAGGGGACATAATCTATAACTGTGCAACACTGGCTTTTACCCTTTGCATTTCCAATACAATGTAAGACCTTGGTTTGGTCATACAAAAATTTTAAGAACAGAAAGTGTTCATATTTTAGATGATCCAATCATGGTATGAACCCAAAAAACTTTCTTTTTAAGTAAAGAAAAAAAGAAGATAACCTACTATGGGAAAAATAATCGTAAGATCTAATCATGTTGGTATTAAAGGTTATTAAAAAATTATAAGAACATGTTATGCTGGGTTATGTTTTAAAGTCATACAAATTCATAATTGAACATACTTACCATGGAGGTACAAACAAATTTATAAACAAAACATGCTGATTTCTCAGGTCATATAAACAATGTAAGAACGTACTGTTATTTGAGGCAATACAAAAGCTGTGAGAAATTAATAGACTGATCGTTTATTTTTCATGGTCATAATGCAATTAACGTAACTTCAGGGGACATAGCAGTGAATGAAATAAGCCTGCAAAATTACCAGTCAAAAAGAATGATTTTGTCAATTATGAGCCAAATTAAAGAAAATCTTACAAAAGTTGCCAGATTTGCCCCAAAATAACCTGGTTACGTGCTCGTATTTGCCTCTTTTGTATGCAAGGTAAAAGTATTAGTGTTTATACAAAACGAAGTATACCTGGCCAAGGTCAAGTGTGATGGTCACATAGTTAAACTCCTTCCCATTGGTCAGTGTCGGACTCTGCCACCATCGATTGCTGCCGTCGATGGCGTTCAGGATCGGGTGCCGCTGGGCAGGAATCAAACTCCTCGCATCACATATATCGCAGTGTCGGTTCTCCGCGGGGAATATCCGAACATGCTCCACAAGCTTACAGAATACTTCCCCTTTTGTCTCTCCACACGTTGCATTCACACTGATTTTAGCCCGGGAGGCAAGATTGAACGTAACTGGGAACAATTCTGCAATAAATGGAAAAATTGTTTGAAAAAAAAGTTTGAGGAAAATGTCATATTTGTTAACTTTTACAATGGAATGTATTTCTATTTTCAAGATGACAATAAAGAGTTGTAGAATTGCTTGATAACTACTCTCTTCTTTTAAATATCCTTAAAAATAATCAATCAAAACTTAAATTTACTTTTAAAAAGTACTTAAAAATGTGACATCTTATGACTGTTTCAAATAGATTTTCTTGGCTGTAATCATTTTTTAAACAACTGATTATTTCCTCAACATCTGATTGGCAAAATTGTACATACACTGAGCAAAGCAAATTGTAGAGTCATGTAGCATAATATGTGTCTTTGCTATTTCTATGGATTTAAAAAGTTTATGAAATACATCAAGAGCTTTGACAACAAGAGTACGTCAAGTTCTTAAAACGTCAAAACATTTCTAAATCCTAGTCAAACAAATGTTTATGAGCCTTTGAAAAGGGGTAGCTGTAAATTATACAATCTCACATTTGCTTTTCTGCATAAGAGATTCACTATTTTTCTGATAAGTCAATAGATAAACTCAAAAGCAGAGTTAAAAGATTTGAATTTAAAAAATCATATACCATTGTAACATGGATCTACTGAATGAAATTCACAGGTGGAAAGGTTTCACAAATATACAATCAAGTGCATTGCATGTAGGTCGATGACTTGTATTTGCATTTGCTAAATAGACATGGACAAAGTGAATTGCCTTGACTCACTCCACTACAGACAGGGGAAGATAAAACAGGATTTAAATAGAGCAGTGTAGAACAGTGAAAAGTTATGAATGAGATTTTAAATCTATTTATATTTGGCATGACTATTAAACTGATATTCTCTGGAGCTTGCAACTAAGATTGCTGTCTAATGTTACCCATAATAAACCTATCAATTATTCTGTATATTTTTTTGCAAACTTAAACAATACAATATTAGAACTTGCATTGAAAGGCAAACACAAAACTTATATTTGCAAATGTGTACATGTTAACTATGAAACATTTTATGTTTACAATGTGTATCAAACATATTTCCTGAAAAGAAAGAAACTCAGACAATGTCTTTCTCATCAAGAACATAAAAGAGAATAGAAAATCACAAAACTATGATAACTATAAACATAAAAAGATTGTATTCTATACAACTTGATACATCAAACTCAAAACATCCGAGGGCTGTTTTGATCCAAGTTTATATACCTATATAAAGCAGAGAGTTTCTGACCCAGTCCGACTTAGATATTTTGGATGTCTATTAGCAAAGGTTTGGAGAGCTTGTGTGAGTCATCCGCACTGACATTTGCAGCTATTAATGGGAATATTATCCTCCTTGAAATTGAGGTTACAAGATCAAGATACTTAGGGAAAGAAGTTAAGAAATGTGAAACCTTTGCAGGGTTCACAATAAGGGTTATCATGTTAATGGCAAAATCATTGGCAGGTTTAATACCTTGTTATACATTATTGGATAAGGATTTAGCATAGCAAATGCACTTGATCTCTTAGTGTGCAGAGTTTGATCCTTCTTGGTGTATTATGAACGTTCCCATGCCCTGTCTGAGCTCTCTGTTCCTGGTTAGGTCTACTGCAAACATGACAACCAATTAAGACTTTAAAGGGATGGTTCTTTTGACTTCAAGGAGATCTCTCATTTTCTAATTTCTAATGTAAAATGATAAGAATAAATTTTCAACAATTTTACAAAATTGAAATGTCAAAATATGTACGGATAGAATATTTCAAATTTACAACTCATTTATTTGTTTTCTTTTGAAAGAAAGAATGTTTTCTATACCAAATCTAAAGCAACCAAGGTTTTACCTAAACTTTCACATTTCAATGAATTGTTATATAATCATGTATAATCATATATAAATCAATGTACTATATATATACATATATGTCAGGATTAGATTCCCTTTATTTACCATAAATGAGTAAATAACCATCTCACTTTTGATCATCAAACACTAAATCAGCAGTTTTTGTGCCAAAAGGCATAAGGTATTGTTGACAAAAACACAAATGCATATGAATTGTATAATTCATATCCACCATTACAGTAATTGTCAAAACCAAAAAAAGAGGATTATGAAAATTACCACTCAGGTTGAAGATACAAGATAAATTGAGGTGAATTACAAAACATCTGATACTGATATCTAAATTACATTAAAAATACATAAACCCCACGCCCTCATCACCAATTGACATGACTGTTAAGGCAAAGTAGAACATAAAATATATTTTTTTCAAAATAAATTTACAAGATCTTAATGCTCTGTCAAAATTGATATTCCATCACTTCATTAAAACATCTTTGTGACTTCCTGCATAGTAGCCTGTATCATAACATCATGCATAAAACTTGTTGAATTGCACCCATAATTTTAAATTCACATTTAAATTCAGGGGTGGGGGAAGTTGACATTGAGACTGTAACAAAAAAACACAATTTTTGAAAATCAAAAACAGACAGATGACAAATATTTCAGCATTGATGCTTATTGCTTTAAGATTTCTGTCTAAAAAGTTCCAAACACGGTAAAAGAGAGAGGAGGGGAGTAGAAAACCCTGAAACCAGGACGTCAGTGCTGCAAAAGTTCTGAAACTTAATTTCCCCCCATATTTTAGCCTTTATATCAGATGCATGATAGAAATTAGGAACCAGCTGTTGAATCCATCCATATCCAAAGGTCTGAGTTTGAATCCCAAGTGAAACCAATCTGTGAAGGAACACCTGGATATGAAGGATACATAAATATAACACACATGAAAGATATATTTCTGTCAGTGCCAATTACCGTTAAATAACTCCACATGTGAAAACATATAGCTTATAAATTTTCAAAGAAAATTCAATAAGCAAATTACTACATAGGAACCCCCAAAGAGGAGGAAAACAAGAATCCAGCCCACTACACAGCCATTTCCCATTCACCTGCGGTTTCATGTTTAAAGATAGAACACTTGTAATGTACAACTCGTCAATTTCAAGAGAGTGAAATCAGCGAGGGATTCATCCCTGATGTAATGAACAGAAGCACAGGTACTCATGCCGACAGGAAACTAAGGAAACTAATCAGCCTTCATTTACGAAACGTACATGCAGGAAGTACCAAATAGGATCATGTCAAATTAGTGCAAACTTGATTTTTGCTGATTTTAGCAAAAAAAGGTAGATGATGAAACTTTACTAAATAGACAGTACGTCATTCAGTATGAAATGAGCTAAAAATCTTACCCCAATGAATATTTTTATTATTAACTGAAAATTTAATTTATCAAGGAAATTCTTTAAAAAGTTATATCTAAAAAAATCATGTTGATTTTTGCTGAATAAGCACAAATAATGTAGGTGATGAATTTTTAGAAATGGACAGTGTGTCGGATAATGCAGAAGATAGAATAATCTCAAATACGAACCAGCCTGAAACTAATTGGCCTTCATTTAGGAAACATCTCTCAAGAAAGTACCAAATAAGATGTCAAATTAGTGCAAATTTGCTCCTGTTCATTTTTACTGAATAAGCAAAGAATTTAGATTTTTTTTATGTTTAGAAATAAACTGCATATTAGATTATCAAATAATGAAACAATTGATACCAGATCAGCTAGAAAATTTCAAGGGGCTAATAAATCAATTCCTTAAATCAGGGGCAAATAAATCAATTGCCTTAAAACAATTTGATCCAAAAACAAAAGTTTCATATATATATGAAAAATGTTTTATAGTTTTTGGATTGATGAAAGCGTATTGCTCTCTTTTACAGAAACAATATCATTATATATTTAATCATATTTCACCAGTATTTTCGGAATTATTTGTATACATTGTATTGCAAAAAAATAGTTCATGTCACAGTCTCAATCCATTATTCGTTATTTTTACATTCTTTGTCAAATCATAATTCTATAAAATAATAAAGATCATTCTCAAACTAAAATGTCTTCAACAAAGTTTTAACTCACTGCCAAATAACACTTTTATAACAATGACATTATACATTTCATAGCAATATATGTATTTATTCTCCTTTTTAAATGATGAATAAGCATTTACAAAGACAGTTTAACACTCACTGAATGATGATATAAACATGGCCAATGCACTCTTACACATATTCACTGGGCAATTAAAAAAATGATGACATCTTATTTCGTTGATATAGAATAGCTGCATAAAGCACCTAAAGTATTTAATCCACCGAACATAAAACTTGCATGAATGATTTGAAGCTTTTAACAAATGGCATATAAAACCTCCTTGTGAATAGCAATTCTATTCAATTTATTCATGCAAAATTTTCACACATTTTGTATACATGGTGAAACATATTTGCTAAGCTCTTACCTACAGGACATTAACCCTTATCAGCAGTGATTTAATAGTTTACATGATCTTTTTCAACAAGGAAAACTTCCGCCATGCAAAATAAACCATGAAAAACAGTTTTAGCAAATGTGTTCTTATCACTGTGAGATACTGTTTCTTTGGTTCAGTCCCATAAGACAGAATTCCCAAGACAGAATTCCCAAAAGACAGAATCAATCACAACATTAATTAACTGAGCAATGCTGACCACCCCTCATTAATCAATGGATTGACCCAACCCGCCTTATGTTCTAGCATCGACACAACCTGAATTAGACTAAAATTTTGTCTATGAAATATTTTAATAATTTACTGTACATTCATCAATTATATTTTTTTCGGGCTCCTAAATTGTGTATGCAGTCAACTAGACTTGCTGAATTAGGGCATAGGCTGTATTAAAGGCTTCCTATTATACAGTCATGAAGCAAGACTAGATTTGAATGAATGATTCCCAAAAGATATCAAGTGAAACACCATCCACTTGTACCATTTCTAGGCAACTACCTTGTTTTGAGAAAAAAATGAGATTAGTTTTATACAATATACATTGGTAACAGTTTGGACAATTAAGGTTGACAAATTAAATTCATACCAGTCTGCTTAAAATCGACCATGTTCCGAAGAATAAAAGTTTCAAAATATTGACTCCACAGGGATTCGAACTCTATATGTGTAGGCTATCTTCTCCACTAGGTCTGACCGCAGCCTACTGTAGCGCACGTGCTGACACCAGTTTAGCGCATACAAAACCTAGTCATTAGCGAACCAATCGCATCATCGCGTTTAAAATAAGGATAGCAGCAGTCAATGTTAACGAATGGTGAATGAGAGTTACTTGCCCCTAGCTACTGATACCGAATGCTTTTGCCGCACGCATTGTGATTGGTTAACTGTGTTTACGTAAGAACGTGCGCTACAGTAGGCTGCGGTCAGACCTAGTGGAGAAGATAGCCTACACATATAGAGTTCGAATCTCGGTAGAGTCAATATTTTGAAACTTTTATTCTTCGGAACATGGTCGATTTTAATCAGACTGAAATTCATACTTACTTGCTGGTGTCTTATTTCTACAAAATGTGCTGAATCTCTTTATTTCATATCCTATCACTATTACAGGACATGTTAAACATTGTAAAGAGTGTTTTTTTAAAGTGAAAAATCAACCGCACTGTAAACATAAATGATCTCTAAGTATAAACATTATATGATTATATATTTTTATTATGTTAATTTATACAGATTTTGTGAACATATATTCTATGACCGTCACCTATGACCATGACGGACAGTGTAAATCTGTCCAGATTTTGACCCTAAATCCGATTTTATCAAAACTTTCCAATGACAAGAATAATTTTTTTCTTTCTAAAATAACCCTTTAAAACAAGTTATTTTTTAAGATATTTTGATTAGGCAGAAAATGCTACCAATTTTGAAAATAACCCATATATGTGTTAACAGAGACCCTATGTGAATTGAATAAAATGGTGCTTCTTGTTATAAAGTTATTTATGATATTATCATCCATCGAGTGAAAAAAACAACTGTTGTATCTTAATGGTGTCTTTTGTGAATCCTGTCTTTATTTATCTGGGCCGTTCCAATATTTCCAAAGGGTATAGCCCATGTTACACATGATTAGTCAACCATGAAAAGTGTTGTTTTAAGCTTTCTGTCTTTTGGGAATTCTGTCTTTTGGGACAATACTGTTTCTTTCATAGCTGCAAAGCTAATCACAATATGAGAATGAGAGAAAGCTGGGCAAAACTTTGACATCAATAATGAAATTAAGAAAATGAGTTGAGGTGGGGTGAGGTAATTTTGGGTTTAACATCACTTTCAAGAGTATTTCTCTTATATCACCGTTGCAAGTATCATTGCACGGAGAATTCCCACACCACAATGCGGTGGAACCTGCGAATACCATGGGTGGTACCGCGCTAAAATTCAGTATAGCATTGAACCCAAACCTTTCTGCATGTAGAACAGTTCTCTACTGCAGACAAGTTGCCGTGCCCCTGCAAGATTCAAACCAAGGACCTCATGATCCAAAGCGGAATGCTCTTACCACTGTCCTATTCCGTCTCCAATTATCAAAATGTCATAAGCCTGTTATAGATGATAATGCAATGTTTTGACATCACCATATTCACATTTTCATACATTTTAACATATTAGTGAGTGAGTGAGTTATTGTTTAACGCCGCTTGGGCAATATTTCAGCCATTAGCGGCGTTTTAACATATTACAAATAATCACAAACGATATATAAAATAACAACAGTGATAATAGGAATTGTTGATGAATTTTGCCAAAGATTGTTGTCTTTTTTGTGTATGTGATTAATATATATGAAGGCATGTTTTCAGATATACAACTTCTTTATTCTTGAAATCATTGATATCATTGATGTATATCAATAGAAATTTCCTTCATCATTCTTCATCAAACCAATTTCTAGAATGCCTGTCAAAGGAGATCTGTATATTGAGAAAATAATAAGAATAAACTTTTGGTATCTGAGTTTGTGTAATAATAGGGAAATAAAACTGCAATTATGTAACCATCAAACAACATCATGATCTATCATTCTTTCATTGCTAAGTGCAATGTGTAAATCACATGGATTAATTTTCATTGATTTTTTTGCCATTAAGTCATTCTTTAAATCATTAAAAAAAACTTGAATGACTATCAAAGAAAACCCCACATCAAAGCATCTCATATCACATGTCCGTCCTATCCAAAGTTCCCTATATCCTGTAAAGCAGTATGAAATGTACATGAAATCTACAAGCTAGTATACCACTATCCTCTTGTAAATCGCAGACATGCTTGATGTTTTTCTGTTTGTTTTCAGACAAGTAGGTTTCCCATTTCCACCCCTTTGACACCCAGTATTGTGTAGAATGACTTGAAGAATGTTGGTCAAACATGCAATGTACGTCGCTTACCATATGATGACACTGATCTTGTAACTTGCACGTATTTCACAACTTTAAGTGACAGGACATGTGGACTGAATGTATGCAAATGTTGATGTTAGTTCTTATAAGTTTAACAAATACAAAACCATTTTGTATTTAAGATATGAAGTTGAAACTTGCATGTATGTTTCATAACTTTGAGTGACAGGACAAGTAGACTGAAAATAAGTAAATCATCATGCAGGGGCGTAGGAACAGGGGGGGGGGGGGGGTGTTGGGGGGGGCTTAGGTTGGTTTTTTTTCAAAATGACTATTTTCCCCTTTCTACTACATATTTCCCAATAACTGGTCTAGTATTGTTACAAAACAGTTACTATGCACTACTTTGAGGGTAGTTCTAAAACTACTCTGAGGGTAGAACTAAAACATCCAATCAAACAAGGAATTAAACTGACTTCAGTATTATGTCCTAATTGATGATAAGATGGGATGCAGCCAGCAAGTTTTCTTTTTTTTTTTTTTTGGTTACAAAATTTCAAGTCAAGCCCCCCCACTTTCAAATTCGCTCCTACGCCCCTGTCATGTTGTTGCTAATGAATATTATTCATAAAAAAACTTTTACATTTGTATTTAAGACATGACGTTGATGATTCAGCACTGGGGCATATATATATATGATAAAATATGGCATGTCAATTTATTGGCAAAGCGAAATGTCTAATTGTATATTACCAATTGCTTTACTATTCAATTGAATATAACTTTTTTCAAAGAAAGTTAATACTAATATCAATGATAATGAGTCTTGTATTGAGGTCTATTATGAAACATCATTGGATCCTGACAATTTTACACTTATCAAAGGTTTTAAATATTGTCTGAAAATCAAGTTCATGACTTACTACATGAACTCCAAAAGCAGGAAGTATAGAAACTGAACAATGTTCATTAATGTACGTATAACAAACAAACAATGAAAAATGTGCCAACTCTGAACAAGAATAAGGTAATATCACTTCTACCCAAAAAATCGCCAAAACGATTTTATAAAAAAACAATTAGCAATCGCCAAGAAAACTCTAACAAAGGCAGATCAAAATAGTCATCCATCTTAAAAAATAAGTCAGCAATGTTTCACTATGAGGATGAATATTAATTTTCGAAATTCAAATATGATACTGAATAAAACAATACACAGAGACACAAAGTGAGACACACTGGGGCCAACTGAATGACCCATTGACAAACTGCTATTGACGTGTGTACATTTCATGCAAATAAGGGCTTTACCACGTCCATATCATTGTAAACACCTTGATCCGATTATGTTCCATGTCAGACCACATATCTGGGAGTAGAAACCAATGTACATAGCACCAGTACAATGTGGATAAGGGTTGTGTTTGATCACTTACATCAACAGTGCTTTAGGATATTTACTGCAGTGTTTACTTTGGCATTGTTTATCATTTTTAGTGACAAGTGCAGTTAGAACAAAAGGAGCTGTCATAATTCATTCAATGTTTTGGTGACCTACAATTCACTCTTGAACTATTGTATGTGTCTTTATCACTTGCTAACCCACTGGTTCAGAAAAAGTCTTTAACAGAATTTCATCCATGTAAATGAATAATGAAGTATTCATGGAAATTTGATAAATGTTCTGTACAGCAGACAAATTTTGCCGAGCCCCTGGCGGGATTCGAACCATATAACCTCTTACTTTGGCACTATAAAATCAATAGCAAAAGAGTTGCCTTGCCCTTACTCATATTTTCAAAACAAAAACCTTACTTGTGAAAATATTGAAAAGTGTAAATTGAAATAATATACCATACAATACGCAAATTACAAACCTAAAGCAATACATCCAACAATAAATATTACTAAAAACAATTCTCAATTATATATTAAAACTAGACACAAATGAAAATACTAACTTGACATAAACTGCTGTGAAAGCATAATTGTAAGCATCCAGATATTATTAAGTTATCTCCAGGAAATGAAACCAAAACAAAATAAACAACAAATATTTTTGTTTTCAATTAAATAAATCCTCTATATATACTTTACAGCTGACATGAAATTTAACAAAGCAATGAGTAAGCATATATGTATGCATCAAAATATGATGCAAGGTATCTCCCGGAAATGAAAACAAAAACATCAGCAAAATATATTTATGAAATAGACATTCCGACCTGGTATATACACCTGACAACCTAACGAGACAGGTAAGCATGCTCAAGGACAGGTGAGGATGGCTGTGTATGGTCACAGTATATTGTCTCTCCCCCTCATATTTATATGATAAAATAATTCCCCATTCTAACCCCAGGGGGGGCTTTAAACCAAGGCAGGAGTAAAGCATATCTCACATACTCCCCACTGTGTAGCCTTGACATTGTTGGGCTTTCTTTAGAACTCTGAGATATAAGGCACTGTCTCTCATTGGATTGGGTCTGTATACATATATTTGTAACCATTGTCGTTTGAGGCTTAAAATGGTTATAATAAGTCATAATCATAAACACCTTCCTAAATTAAAAAAATAGTCATTGATTAAATTTTTTCAATAATTTTGCATTTAAAATGAGAAAATGATCTTACAATGGTACTAATAAGTTTAAATCAATAATCCCTTTCTAGATGCAAACAGTAGTTATTAATTGCAGTTTTTCATTAATTTTGTCCTTCAAAATGACAAAATTTACTTTCAGGATGTTATTATTACAAACTTATTTCATACACTGATATGATACAATCATGCATTGTTTCAAGTTATAGTTCAGTAATGCTTCATAATGTAACAAACCATTGATACAACATACTCTTCCAACATGGATCAATCTTATTGAATTATGACAAAATGGAGGTGATTGAACCAAAACTAACAAGATCCACAAAAATGTTCAATATTGTAAACATGTTGAAGTTTAAGGCAAGTATTGTTGGTGCTTTAGCACTTTCACTAAGCTTCTGTCACTAATTAACTTTCAACACTGATTAGTCTTATCAAACGACACAAGGACTTCACAGGGAGAATTTATGCCATTCAAGTATGTATAAGTGTCATTATTATCTAGTTCACAAGATCACTAAGCTCCTTAAAGGGATTAAACTTTCACCATTGATTATCTTTATCAGAATTTACGACCACTAGACAGTTTTGACACTTCTTATCACCAGTTAAACTTCCAGGACTGATTTTAAATTTCAGAATTTACTAGCTTGTGGCCAAGAGAAATAGCAAAGACACATGGATGTTAGTGGCAGATTCAAAGTGATTAGGGGGAGGGGGAGGGGGGTTTAAGTCAGAGGGATTTATTTCCCCATTTTGAAATTGTTTTTTGAATAATCTGCATTAACTTTCAAAAAGAACCCTTCCTCATTAAATTTCTTAAATTCTGGATTGGTCCCTGCATGTTAAAGTTAATGACGATTAATTATTTTGGCAGGTGCTATGATCATTAGTATCCTCCCATTTAAACGTGGCTACTTTTAAATGATTCAATCACTCAGAGAGTATGGACACTATTCCAGAGAGTCAATTGCATTGAGACAGTGTCAGATGTCAATCAAAATTCACACAGATGTCAATTGCAAGTGAGTTGTTGGAGAATTTTATATATCACATACATATATCTTAAAGTTTATGTCATTAAAGTATTTAGGCAGGTTTCATGAGTACCTGTATTTTACCACTTCGACTAATTTTACTCAATGGGTTCTCAGAAAGTATGTGATCCTTTTTAACACTGCTTCATCAATAGAATTTAGTCAATAAGATGCACACAAAACTCAATTGAAAGTATGTAATTTAAGAGTTAGAAAATCACATATACAGGTATGTAGAAATTCATATGTCATGTAGCCAAAATATTTCTAACCTAAAGCTCCTTTTAACAGATTTGATACTAAAAATTCCCCCAAAATTGGACTAAAAATGAGATCCAGACATATTTGTTAACTCTAATGTCAATAGCATTAAGTGAGAATCATGTAGTTGTCAATCAAATACACATAGTACTCAATTGCAAGTATGGTATTGTAAACTTAGAATATTACAAATAAAAATTAGGTCAAAGTTTACATGACCGGACACAAGTATCTTCATACTTAAATAAAGCTTCTCTTGAGTGATTCAAATTTCTAAAGTTATGGCCTAGAACATTTTGACACCTCCTCGTCAATAGCAATGAGAAAACACCAGTTGTCAATCAAATGCACACAGTGGTCAATTGCAAGTGTGTTGTTGGTCATCACCTCATGCAGTAGCGTCCATTTCATGGTTTATTATGACAAGGTCTCTATCAACAAACCACTCAAACACTGGCTTCCACACAGCCTGTCCTTACAAGTTTAAAACAAAGTTGAGCAAATTGGCAAATGTTAACAGTATGTGGAAGCGAGTCAGACATGCGTTCTGTCAACACAGCTGGGGTCAGTGGTCGAAGGTCGGAGGTCAAAGGTGCCATGGACAGATGTATACTCGCTATGCTATGTTCAGGTGTGACAAGTTGCCTATATAATGGCTGTTGATGATGATGAAATATGGCTCAGACAAAATGATCAATAGTGCATTCAAAACATAACAAAAACATCGAGGTAAAACTTTCCCCAGCAAGTCATAACTTGTACACTTGCTAATTTGAGCCTTGCTGCATTGTGCAAAAATTCATGATTTAAAGCCACGCCCTCATCAGTGATAAGTTGCAACATTCTTCTGAAATGATTTTCAAGTTCAGTTGCATTATGCTATAAAGATGGCGCCAAAAAGATGAGATATTACAGTAAAGCTTAAATATCAGAGAGACAAACTATCATGATCATGAGTTTTACCTAGTGGTTTTAAGGACCAAAAAATCCTAATACAATAACAATCCTATGTTAAAAATTCATTTTTTCTTTCATAAAAGCATATCCTTGGCATATTTATTGATATTTGAGGTCATAAAAAATAACTTCATATCAGTGCTCAGGTGAAAAAAAATGACAATATTGTTCTTTTCTTAAGATCTCAGTGTCATTTGTCGCATTCACACCAAACTTGCAAAATCATCTGCGTTATAAATATTACAACAAACATAAAACATTAAACATTACACAAGTTTGATAGAAAAAGTTCAGTTACCAGGCAAATCACAGGCCACACTGCAGGATTTTGTCTTATTTACTCAGTTTAGAGAAATTCTAGGTAATCGCACCCGTCACCTGTTATTTTTGGGAATAAAGGATATTTTTATCCTTAAATAGACTTTACACTGGTGGTTACAGATGGGTTCTATAAGGCAGTTGAGGTAACATGGAATTCCACACAACTGTTCTAAAGTCACAATGGCTAGTATAATTGCAAACACTTGGGGTGATTTAGGATAATCTAAGGTTATGTTTTGGTACTCATCCCAACTTCCATACTAATGGTGCCAAAACATCAAATAAAATGATCTTTGAAGAATTTCTTCGAGTAGCTATAAGTAAGAACTTACCTAATTTCAATAGAAAATTTTGAGAAATGTGCACTTTTAAGTTCATTATGTGCCACATGCATCAAAAAACATATGTTTTCTACTCAGTGTCAAATATCTCATATAGTTGAAACCCCGATAATTCTGTAAATGTTTTTACTAAAAAATTCAAAACAAACAAGTAATTTTTATCACCTTTCTTTGATTTGTCATTTGCACTGCATTAAATCAAAAGGAGACAAGAATATTCTCAATTAAGAGTTCAAATTCAGTTTTTACAAAATCAAAAAGACACTTGAATATAACCAAATGCACAATTGGAAAATTCAAAAATTCAAAAGGAGACTCGAATCCAGTCAATTACAAACACAATACCTTTCTATCAAACTAAGAGTCACTGGCACATGGCCTGTTTATCTGAGTATTGTCAACCTGCAACATTCTTTCTTCATTAAACGTCACACACAATGTGAACACCTCCAAAGTGCACAAACTGCATCCATGCACTGTGCAAATAACAGATGCAGAACTATTTCTCAACCTTCTGAAATATCCCATGTTTTTCTTTAATCAAACTTACAGATTTAACAATAGTTGAAGCACTCTGAATTCAAATTTTTTCAGAATATTATCTTTGAATTTGTAATGAACATTCTAAAAGATGTCATTTTACAACTTTCTGTTATGCCCCATTGTTTCTTTTGATACACACACACACACTTACCCAAATACAATATACAAGGGACAAAAGAAGTTGGGTGTTTATGAAAATTCATAAATTTTGAATAATGATCAATCAATTTGCATATACATTAATGAAATATCAACTATATGATTTCCAACATCACTAACTTATTTTGTCCAGTATGTTAATATTCAAAAACAAATTCAAGACCAAATTTTCTACAGTAAATAGCTTTACCATAAATTCATTGAAATTTCTAAATCTACAAATGGAGTTGTGCACAAAAAACTTAACACCAAAGCAACCTTAGTGATTTAAGATTATCTTATCTTGTGCAAAAGAACCTAGAATTGATAAAACTTAAAAGCCTAAATAAAGGGAAACTGTCATTGAAGCCATCATATTTTATTGTTTATCACTTGTATAAAAAATAGTTACACAAGAGAAACAGATGATGCAAAATATAGGCACCGCCCAAACACCTGCCCGTAGGTTTGTACAAACAGCAAAACAAAGAGCTAAACTGTATTATCCTGCAGTGGGGCACACAGGTGAAAGCAAATTTGCAGATCATGTGGCGGTAAAGCGCCAGGGAGGAGTTCGCAATATGCTGAGGTGAAAAATGAAACTGTGATCACTTGCTTGCTGAATCAATGAAAAGGGTTTTGTATCATATTTACCTGTAGTTCTGACCAAGGTTTCTTTTTTTTTTTGGGTACAAAAAGTGACACTTTGACCAACTGCTTGTTGAATTGTAGACGTTCTCTATCGTATTTACATGTTTTTTGTACATTCCAGAAATGTCATAATTTTAATTTTGAATGAGTAATGATTCCTAAAATGTGCCAATTGCAGAGAAAGTTAAATATCATATTTACATATTATTCAAAGACTGAAGAAATATAAATATGGAAAAAATTCTGAACAAATAAGAACAGAGTATTTATCATATAAAATGACCTTTATCAAATAGGCAACACAGTCTATCACTTCTCATTATATAAAAAATATTACCCTTAAACAGTAACCTAATATCAAAAACTTATCAAAGTATTAATTTCATTATCCAAATTCAGAGTGATTAATGAAATGACAGTGACAACAAAATTTCATTAAATCTACAAGACAATTTCTGCTACCCTCTTCAGAAATTAAATCATTTAAATCTAAGCTAAATACCTATATATCTTTAATGAAATCTCTTTCAGTGTGAGGAAGTGAAAACAGTTGACCTCCGTTGACCCTGGATACCTATCTTAAGTGGCTGCCTAGAAACCGATGACAAAACGAGGGGCAATAATTTGCACTTGTGAACATTTGTGCATGCCTCGTTATCAGCAAGGTAGATTCTCTCCAATAAATTCATGTAATATCAGAGAACTAATCTTCTACTAAATGAGCCAAACACTAAAGCTCATTCCACCTTCCTCATAAAAATGTCAGCGGTCAGTTCATATTAAAGACCAGGCTTAAAGAGGTTGACCAGTGGTCTAGTGTCTGCGGTCTGAGCCCAGACTAAGGCTTATAGTCTCTGAAATGAAAAGTTTGCTAAAGTTCTGAAATTTGAAATAAATGAAAAGAAATTGAGATTGACCAGTGGTCAAGTGTCTGTGGTCAGTGTTTAGACTAAAGTTTATTATCTGAAATGAATATGTGACCAAAAATTTGAAAATTTTAGATAATTAGAATAAAAGTAAACACTAAGATTTCTTTCTGAAATTAACTTCACTAGCCATTTTATTGGCTTGCTTAGGCTCATGATAAACTAGCCACAGTCTTGTGGGGCTTTTTTGTTGTATTCATTATGCACACATACACTAAATAACTTTTTTTGTATTTTTGATTCTTAACTTGAAATATGAAATAATGGATAAATATTTTTCATGAAAAATTTCACATGTACCAAAAAGTAAACAACAATCACAATAATTTAATACACAGCATAATTTACCAGTCAATGAAAGTCATCTAAAAATGATAATGAAATGTAAAGCAATGTAAATGTCAACATAAAACGTGTGGTATAAGATTTATAGTCTGAACCTTATACTTATATATCTGATTTAAGAAGACAGTTGAGAGAGATAATCTGTATGTGGTTGGCTTGTAAAGAAAAATTTTGACTGTATATACAGCTTTTCAATATTTTTAATGCACCGACCTAGGCTAGGGCAAACACGGACAATGATCTTCACAATCTAAAAATAAGCTCTCTGAAATACTTATATTTAATCAAATATTTACTTTTAGAGAGGAAATTTATGAAAATATTGACATGAATAGCAGCAAACAAAAAACTTTATGAGCTTTGCCTACACAAACAGTCCATTTTAGAAGAAAATTGCAATATTTATAATCATTTCTTAAAGTCATAGTCTCATTTTTGCAAGGCAAATTGTAATGCACGTGGGACAATAAACTCATCACTCACAGAAATCTTTCCCCTGACGTTTGCAACAATTTTCAGAAATCTGTGTGCATTCTAGCCCTCAATAATGAAGTTAAACACACCCTACCCTATGTCATTGTCGTGCGGTATAGTCCTTACCACGTCCTTTCGCTAAGGCCATGACGTGGAACACATGAAATTTCCCAGCTAAATATCCAATGAAAACAGCCAATAGCTAACCTTTTTTTAAATACAGAAATAACAAAAAGGTGGTAAACTCAATGAAGAATGCGTCTGTCATAAGTATCGGCGCTACAATTACTTAAAAATGAAAATCTTTGCAGACGCGACAAGAAATATTTGTGTAAGTGATCTGATTTTTGCTCGTAAGGAATAATAAGCCCAGTTTGGTTGCCTTACAAAATTGAGACTACGACTTTAAAGACAGTGAAATTAAATTGTATGTATAAAATTCAAAACACCACTGTAAGGATATTCTATGATTGTCAAATGACCATAAAACCAGAAAATGAACTTGGTTAGTTTACCAGGAAAACACTGTTAAATATAAAAGCGAATGAATACCAAAGAGATTTCTTTTAAAAAATCATTTTCAATCAATATCACTGATCTTTGGGTTTCTTTGTTTTTTATCACTTAAATGACTAAAACTTTTTCACTGCCACAGTAAATATGGCTGTAAGTGTACTATCTATATCCAAACCTTTCATAGACGCATTAGGGGTTTGTGAAAGGACCAAAATGCATTAGACCATCTTATAGATAAAATCTGGGGATATGCCAGCTCAAAGATCTCAAAGTAATTCAAATATCAATTTCATACAGTAATTGGCCATGGGTTAAAAAGCTTTTCCTCAAGTGGTAAAACATATGATCATAGATTATGAAATTTTGTTTGCAAAACTATTAAGTTTGTCTAAAGGTATTAAGGTAGACTTTACATTCGGAAAAGATTTTCAATAGAGTGACGGTATTGTTTGTATAGATATGAATGAAATATCTATGATGAGAATTCATTGAATCAATCAATGCAGAACTTCAAAGTTTAAAAAGTGCAAACTGAATGACCTGGTTTTGTTATTCGTTACCTTGATAAGCCCAAGGTTATCAGGTGCAGTTGCATGCCTACCCACTAAGGCGGTCCCGTCACAATCCATGTCCATATGAAATTAGCGTATTTACATAGGCAAAAGATAAAGTGTTTGCATTTTCAAATATGAAAAGAAAATAATAAAAATTATGCTTTTTAAAGATATTCTAAAGGGACAAAAGGATGGAAATGATATCGCTAAATTCATAGATCCGTATCCACCCGTGAGTCAGATTTAAAGTATTTATCTAGTGGTTTAATGTTATCCATTTGAAACCGCCTCAAATAGAGAGAAAAAATCTTGCATGTCAAGCAGAATTTTTTCCCTATGGTTTTTGAAGACCTTGGTTTTTAAATCTAATAAACAAAACTACAATTCATTTTACGTAGAAAGAAAATATTTTATTATTCTTTCCATTCAAGGCAAGTGAATTTAAATTTGAATTTTGATAATCAATTATGTAGTTTAGTTATTACTTAAAAATTTCTAAATAATAATACATTAAATTGTCATAATGTCACTAACGAGAGAAGATTGTATCAAGCAAACCAATAATACTTCTTACATAACATTCATATAAAGAATAATTTGGTTTTGTATTATGAATAAAGTCATATCCAAAGAATCATGAAGCCACCAAAATCTCAGTCTTTCCATAATATCAAAGTAAAAACAAAGATAATTCAACTTTTTCTCAGGTCGTCTTTTTATCTTTTTTTTTAGCTATGAGCAATTTAATGTCTCCCTGTAACAATGAATTTATACGGGTAAATTTCATAAAATAATCTTAATTTTAGAGACGAACATTCTCTCTGCATTGGTCAGTGTCATGTCCACCTGTCCATGCAGGTGAATCCTCCATGTGGTCAGTGTCCTTGCTTTAACCCCTGGTCATTCAGTGTCTGGTCAATACCTTAATACTGTCCCAAATCCAGTGTTTGGTCAAGAATAATACAGGCTCATGTTATCATCTGAGGATTTGAATATTTCAGTTGATACAGAGAGTGGTGCATTCTGAAGAACAACACGTGGAGAGCAATGGCTACATATCAATATTTCATTTTTAATTAAAGGGAATGTTTGAACAACTATTTCTTTAAACAAAAAAACAATCTGGCAAAAATCAAGGTAAAGAGGAAGATAAATTAAAAAAATTAAAAACACCAACTTTGTTGAATACCCGATTAGATAAAAGGCAATTTGAATTAGGTGGAAATGCTTGAGAAAATCTTAAATAAGGTAAACAATGCAAAAGCTCATATCTTAGAAACAGCACAATCATGGATTTAATCTTTCAATCACAACAACCAAGCACAAAATCTTTAAATCCTAGTAATCAAGCATAAAATCTTTAAGGTTGATAAAATCAAGCATTAAATCCTCAAGGAAAGCATTCACAGACAAATCTCCAAGCACAACAATCATATAAGAGCCAAGAGACTATGCTGATCTCATGACACAATGGGCACAAACACAAACCATGAAAACAAATGTCATAAGCTGGCCGAACTGACCATAGTGACCGCTGACCACACAACAAGGCGTCAGGGTCTCATGGAGTATATCAAGCATAACCAAGAAAACTCTTTGATTGAGAAACAATGAGGGGAAAGAGCTGCAGAGAGTCAAGGGGCTAAACTGGTGCACTTGGGAGCGGTCCATTAGTTGCGGACAATTGGTGTCCAGATGAATGGTCAGTTTGTGAGTGGACCTCAATGAAGGCATGACCCTGGCCACTCATTAAACTCTAATAACAGGATTATTTGCTTTACAAGAGACATCTGTTTAAAGTGATATGCTTCAGGGAACTTGAGCAAACTTGGTGAGAGTTTCAGAAGGTTTGGAGACGTTCTCTCAGAATGTCCATAGCAACCATGATGAGAATGTTCACTTATTCTGGATAATAAAACTATTTCGTAGAAATTTCTATTATTTAAGAATAAATAATCCATCTGTATTAGATGATAAAGGAGTGAGTGAGTTAATGTTTAATGTCGCTTGGGCAATATTTCAGGCATTAGCAGAGTCATGATGAAGGAATAGAACTAATCTACAAAGGTCATGTATTCTTACAATAAAGAAATGTTTCTTTTTAAAAAAAAAATTTTTTTTATCATATATATGTATATATATATATCTCACTGCCAAATTCCCTACTAGACTAGAATATAATACGTAGTAACTATGATTACTTTATAGCTCTCAACAAATTAATTCTGAAGATTATGTACACGTATACAATACAAAAGCAGATGTCAGGATTCTTATTTATTGTAGAGAACTCTTCTGCTAATAAATTGTCTGAACATATATGACGTTAATCGCAATTTTGCCTGTCTTCATCTCTTTAAGAGTCATATAAGTCTATCAAAATAACACAGAAAATGTGTAAGCAGATCTTTATATTTAAAGTCAAATTAGCCCGTAGGGAATAAATTTGAGTTGAATCAAATGCTGAATATGTTTATTATAGCTTTATTGCACACATGCCCTGAAGAAAGCCCACGATGAATAATTCATTAATTTATTTCACAGGTATGACAAGAGCTCTTTAACTTGGCATACCAACATACAATAAAAAAATTCTATTTGTCATGATAATACATGCATTTATATTTTAAAAAACATGGAGCTTTATCTTAACTTCTATTTTCAAATATCAGTATAAATAAATACATTCAGGCTGCAGATCTAAATTCAATATTTTCATTTAATAAAGCTGAATTATGCTTTTAAATGTTTAAGATATTTTTGTTCACAGAAAAAAGTAACTTTGGAATTTGTTCAACCACAAGACTGTTAGAACAAAGCCATCTGCTTAGAAAAAATTACAACCTATTTCAGAAAATAAAACTGCTTACTTTTCACTTTTCAAATACATTACAAAAGTGGGTCAGCAAGCACAAAATGGTCATAAGTACATAAAGATGTTTTGAAATATAAAACTGATGGGCAAGATTGTCTATTTCGGCCCAGTGAATATCTTTTGTCACCAATTTCGTTCTTTGAACTACAGATAACACACTGTTCAGGGGACATAATAGAAGAAACCGAGCTTTGAAATTGAATACTGTTGTCAATAACATGAAAATGTATTCATGCCCGCTTAACTCGTCTTGAAATACTCATTGGAATCTGCCCTGGAACTATGAAATGTCACGCTTAACACATTCTTGGTACCACCTTTTTATTGAATGTGCCAAATGTGTTGTAAATTACGTTCTTGCTAAATCCACATATTCAAATTCGAATCTTTGCAGTTCACTATAGCAACATGAGTGCTGAAAATTTACGACGATTTAAAATTTAGATTCACTGCTACAGAAAATATTTCATACATGTGTATTTTTTAAAATGTTTATAACACACTTTTTTTATCGTGTTAAATACATCTTTATTGATATAATCATAGGTAAAAGTATTGAAGAGAATAGTTATGGTTTCTTAAACATCAAACAGATTCACATTTAAAAAAATATTTTTTGTATCTAATTACTTTTTGTGGTACACATTCATTACAGTTAAAAGTTACATATTTGTTAACATTAGCTATATATCATAAATTGTATTCCTTAGGTTTTTAAAAAGTTGCCATTAAATAAATTATTTGCTGTTGAAAGCGTAAAGAGTATGCTAACAGGATAGAGTATATCTAACTCTTTTTATCTCAGCTCTCTATTGACAACTTATATAGACAAAATGATCTTTTTATGCATTGTTATTTCACTCAGTGAAAATACAGATTTTATTTTCACTGATGAATGGTATATTTCACCATTGAAAATATAATAAACCTTGTTATCCGTTACTTTTGAATAAACTAACTCAATGGGCAAATTAACAACGTAAATGAAATATAATTTCGGTGAAAATGCAGAGATATTATCTGTAAATATGTATATAATTTAGCTTTTCATGACAAATAAGATGTTTACTCTATTTTGTGAGGTAGAAAATAAATATTACTCATGGCTCTTGATAATATATACAGCTTCTACCTCAACAACCATTACAATTTGATATAATTTTTTTTCGAAATTAAATAACCCAAAAATTATAAATCATTTGAGAATACCTTTCTACAATTCTAAAAACCTCCTGATACCATCTTCCAAAAAGGGAATTATCACAATATAAAACATTGCATGTCATGAACATGACAAAGTTTTGTACCATTTCTACTCAGCATTCTTCTATCAAATGTATACACTTTCATGGGGTTGATATTTTTATTTGAGGGAAAGATGAGATAAGGGAAAAGACTGAAAGCAACTTAAAGGGAGAAAGGGGATTTGTTGAAAGTAACAAGAACCATGAAATGTAACTGTAACTGCTTATTAAGGCTTCTGTAACATGGATCTGTGTTACATAGGTTCTATATCATGTTGCTATCATCATCCAAAGATAGTTACTCTAAGTTTCTAAAAAAGAGTATTTCAAAGGGGCAGTAGCACATTGTTTTAGATATTCAACGTGATCTCACAAAAACTAAAGTTAATGTTTCCATATGTAAGACAATGTTTATTAATCAAAAGAGGCAGTTTTAAAATGTATCTCTTCAACTTTGCGAATCCATCTCCCTACCTCAAATGAGGTCAAGGTGTTCATACAAAAATCTCCGCCAGTGGTTTTTACGTTATACTGAATTATTACTTCTACAACCTATGATGGTCAAGTAGTGGGATGTTTGACCCTCTGAAGATAATACATTTGGCATAAACTATTGTTAAACGGGGAAAATTTGTAGAAATTTTTTTTTTGATAAAATGTGTTACTGCCACTTTAAAAAAATGACTACTTTATCCAATATTAGAAAAGATCCTCTAGGAAATGGGAATTTGATGAAAATCTAGACTTACTTCAAGAGGTTATATTTAAGACCCGAGTGAATTAGGTTGAAAAATAAAGAACTACAGTTTTGTATTAAACCAAAAAGCTACACTTTAAGTCAGGTTCTTAAAGAAAATCATTTCCGAAAAAATATTTAAAATTCCCAATATGATTTCAGCAGTAAAATGTTTGTCTTGATTTCATGATTAAAGCATTTATTTGAAAAAAGATGAAAAGAATAGAATCTTAAACTTTTTAGAATAAAGAAAAAGACCTAATAACCCAACATTCTTTTTTAAGCTCAGGTAAAATATGCATGGTCAGGTACATTAAGCAATGTAAAGAATGTGTAGTGAAATATACACTTGTCATTCATCAGTGCTGAAACAGCAGCTAAAAAACAAGATACCATCTTTTATATTTAAACATATACCAGCCCTTATGAAGACTAACATATAGTCCCTGAAAAAAAGATTTTAGCAATTTTTCAATATTTGGTATGAAATAATATAAAAAAGGAGTCCTGTACAATACCTATGGTCGAGAAAACTAGACTTGCCAACATTTTCTAGACTTAAGAAGGCTTCTTTATTATTTTGCCATAGGGTCTGGATGACAGACTAGCCCTTATGCAGAGTTTCTGACTTTACAGAGGTGTGACAATGAAAACATCTATTCATACTATGCATATCATTACTCATCCAATACATGTCAAGATATCCTATTTTCATTTTTTTTTAAATTTCTGATTTTTACATACTACATACTTTACATAAACTAGCCCATTTGGAGTTTGATTTTTTTATTCTTGAGAATAAGGAAACACAGAAGGGGTAGAGTATGATATATTTGAATTTGCACTGACGGGTAATTTGCTCTAAGGGGTTGGTTGGGATGCAATTGAGAAGTGGCAGGTAAAGAGAATATAGGAATGATGAACCCAAACATTTCCCATATCCCTTGAAAAGATCTTTGTTAGATCTAAGAAATGTTATGATTTGAAAAATACAAAAGAAATGGATTAACTACAAATCTGTCAACTTTTTGCAAAAATGAATAATAAGCACATATTTAAGCCCTACTAAATTATAATAAAATGGAGTACTAGTCATATCTGTTTATAGCTTGTTTACCAATTCAATTCTTCAATGAAACATTTCAGCCATATATAAAAAGTGAAAAAATGCATTCACACCGATGGCATTTCATTTATTTTTACTTTATTTTTAGATAAAGCTGAGACATTTTAAAATTTAATTGAAAAAAGATATAACAATATAATGACCTTGTTTCTCTATTTCATGACAATATATTTAAGATTTCATAACCTCACCTTAAAAAAATTATTCTGGAACATAAATCAAACAGTATGTAGTTGAATTCAAAATAAGGGAGTTTTGTTAATTGCAATGACTTTTCTCCGAACTGGCTCCAAGCATAGGTATGCTAAAAGACTCCTGAAGATAGATCTGAAGCTTCCGAAATTTGACACTCAAACATAAATTTATATAATTCATGTCACTTAAAGGATTTGAAGCAAAATAATCCCCAAAAATTTATCATGTTGAATCTTCAAACTGAAAAGTAATTAGGCGACTTACGAAAAGCTCTCAGTGACACTTGTGAAACTTTAGGGCCATCTACATTTGATAATAAAGCTGCAGTAATCTAGGGTGTTCTGCATTGGGACATTTACATAAGGAATTTATTGTTCCCCTTATGGGCAAGTTGTCAGCCTGAGTGGGCTGAAATAAACATCTGACCCAGCGAAATAGACGTAACATTTATCACATGTCGCCTACAAAGTATTTATATGTCTCTTCATAGGCAGGTAAAATGAACGAGAGGAGAAATACGGGGTTGTAATCACTGATGTGATAAAATTATGCTGATGAAAGAATTTCCAAGGAGACTTTATTTATCACAGTTGTAAATAGAACTTGTTTGAAGTCCACAAGTTATTTACTATCAAAACCACAGGATGACACCTGCCATCTTGCTTTCGTGTTTTAAGGTTTAATTCAAATACTTATAACAAAAGAGGGACAAGATTTTTTTTATCACAACTTCTTTATTGTGAAATTCATGAGGCTTTAGAGTATATGCTTACTCTTTCAACAGGAAGGAGGTAGGATATATCAACATGAGACATGTGTTTCCTTGCCATTCTTTACAAGTTTACATGTTTCTATGCTATGGTAAATATATATGTATCAGATTTTGATATTCCCTCTAGCCTGGCTGATGAAGGATTTAACATATACTAAGAATTGTTGTGAATTTAACAATAAAGTAATTGTTATCTGGAAAATCTTGTCTTTCTCATCTACATCACTTCTAAATGTCCTTCAAAGACTTCCTTTTACAAAGTCAAAACTGGTTTATATGGTTATCACTGGTTAACATGGTTATCACTGGTTAATATGGTTATCACTGGTTAATATGGTTATCATTGGTTAATTTGGTTATCACTATATATAAATTCCTGCATTATTCTGAAAAAACCCTCATTATTTCTCCTATAAAAAATATTTACCTGGATTTATTTATAAAGATGACATAAGTCTCTTTGTAGAGAAATTAACAGTTCATTTCATGTTCATGAAGTAAGCATGGTGTAAGTATATTTAGTTTTGGAACAGAGACCTAAAGAAATTGGGAAATATGTGTCGTTTGACTGATTTTCAAGAGAACAAATTCAACATTTGCTCCTAGTTACTCTATGGAAGTCTTCAGTTTTTTGTCATGCTGAAAAATTAAGAAATACTTATAAGGAAATATTTTAGAAGTTGATATTTCCTTGTTTACAGAAAGTTTTGAAGAGTTTAATTTAGAAATATCAAATACGATGACTGAAGAATATCGAATAGACAAAGACTTGTTGGATATATTATTTAGTGATACATGTTTTCCTTACTATATTTAAGGGAAATTTGTATCCAAATTTGCAGTTCCTCATTTAGTACCAGATGAAAAAGTAAGCATCAAAACATCATGTATTGTTATAATAAAGAAGTTGTTATCCAGAAAATCTTGTTTTCCTAATGCATGCCACCTCTAAATGCCCTTCTAAGACATAAAAGGGCTGTAGCACATTAGAAGATATTTATTTCTTAATAATTTACATTAAAAGTATATATTATGCCCAATGCATCTGCAGAGGGTCAAGCCCCTCATTACTCAACCTGATTATCTGTATTTGTAGAAGAAAGTATCAAGCATCAATTAAGCTACCATTTTAGTGTGAACACCTTTTAATCATAAGGTAGGGAAATGAATTTGTAGCTTAACCAAAAATGTTACTTTCATTTGAGAACTTCTTTTTATTAAAAACAATTGCCTTGCAATAGGCAACATTTATCTTTGTTTGGATTAGCACTTTGTTTACCTAAAGAAAATTGCTAATACCTCTTTAAAACTGTTGATTAATAAATATTTTTTAAAAGTGTTTTTTTTAAAGAATTCCCAAGATTGGACATCAAGGTATTTGATTCATGTATAAGTGTGAAGAGAATGCTGAATATGCTTATGTATTCTCTGAAGGCATACCTATCACTCAGGTCTTGTTATATATATCAAAGGATGTTCATAGCAGTGAAATCAACGATGTAAGTAGCCCGGACAGGTGAAACAGACACCTGTCGAGGTGAAGATGAGGCTCGCTTATGGCACGTAGATATCAGCCTCAATCTTTGTGTTAATCACAGATGCTATTAACCAGCAAATTGAGAAAACGGAACCATGGCTGTGTATTTTATTTACCCTGATTTTACTTAAGTTAGAAATAACGTGGAAATGGGTGATTTTGCTTCTCTTTTGGATCAGCAAAATATTTCACATAGAAGGCAAAAGTTGAATCATGGAATGTTCTTTCTACTCTTGTTTTGATTTCAGAGTTCCAATGTATGGTCAGAAGGCTTTTAACAGGTTTTTCAAGTAGTGGTAAAGGGAAAAAAAACAAAATTGCAAAAATATTCTCGGAGAATATCAAGAGAGTTAAAATTTTCAATATCCAGAGTTCTACTAGAAGTGAAATACAAGCTTGAAAATTATGATAAAATTTTGAATGTAGGTAAGTGCAGGCGATTGTTCAAGATAAATTTAAGTGCCTGTATATATTCCCCACTCACTGATAAGGGACAATGATATGATATCATTTCAGAAACATATCATCATAAATAAATCATAGCAAAGAAATATATATTCTCTCAAAAGTTTTCATACCCTCAAGGCTTTCACAGACATCTTTTTGTTAAAAAGTTTGTCTCAGCAAAAAAGTTACAGAAAGAAGCCTTTCCCAAGGTGAGCACACTTCATTAGCTGTTCTCAATGAAGAGTACAGTGTACACGGTTTTCATTCACCGTCTTTGTTATTTTCGGTGAATCCTTATTGTTAGGCAGAGAAATACCTAAAGCATGACATTTCTACCTTGAGACATATAATTATTTGTGAACCCAGGTAGCGGTGCAATTTGCTGACTTTGCACTTAAAAAAGTAAAAATTCATGACAATGCATAGGTTACCCCAAGTTGAAATTGACATGAATGTGAAATTAACACCATGAGGGTCCTACAGTACAAACCCGAGAATTTACATAACAAAGTTGTTGAATTTTGAATTACTGAATATCTCATCTAGTTAGGATCTTAACCCTCAAGTTGCTGAATATTATTTTGACCAGTTTTGCCCCCGTGGCTGAATTTTCCAGCACTCGCCTCGCTACGCTAATAACGCAATTAGCCCCTGTGGCTGAATTATTTCGCACCGCGAGTCGCGGCTGTTTTTTCGATAAATGGTGTATTCCCATGGCGGATTACGGGTGAAACTGACCGTTCGATACAAAAGTAGCCCGCCAATCCCGTACACAAATGAACGATCTTTATCCGAAACTTTGAATGAAATTTTTATCTTACCTAGAACGGTTTCTATTGCAATATGAAGATTGTCTTTATTTAGAGTTACGCAAAATCCTTAAATATAATCGCACAATTAATTTTTTTATATGGAATTGAAGATACATTATTCCTCTTTACGATGATATATATTTTTTTACAATGCGACCTCTAGTTAGATTTCTACAATTATCTAAAGATTGTCTTTATATCCGGCTGAATAAAATCCCTAATACTTAGCGCGCATACATGTATTATATATGGAATTGTAGACAATTTATTCTTCTTTATGATGATAAAAGATTGTTAGAAAATGTCACCCTGTTCAAAAGATATACGCCGCGAAAGATGGTTGGGGGTACCCCGAGGATGCTCCGACATAACGGGATTTTTAGCCAGAACTAATTCTCCCTTGGGCAGTCTGGCATCGGTACGCTAATTAGTACCGTTATACCCCCGGGGCACCCCCGAGGCACCAGCATGCGAGTGCCAGTGTTCTAAGCAACAGCGTTGCTTCCTGCTGTACCGATCCTCTCGGCGCGTGCAGTCACACGCGGGCGAACATTCCGAGATAATAAAATCAATCATTCTATACGCACGCCGCATCGTTATTTCTTGCTGCGCATGTACAAATTATACATGGAAATAAAGATAAATCTTTCGTCCTTACGACTGTGAAAAAATAATGAAAAGGTGCCAACTGGTTCAAAAGATATGAAAAACGAAAGAGTGATACCCTCAACTACTTGAAAACAAATTTTGATAAGCGTTCTATTTGCGACACCAGTCGCATCATTGACCGCATCGTTATTATGGACTGCGCATATGCATATTATACATGGAATTAAAGACAATTCTATTCCCTTGAAATAGGTGAAAAAAATATAAAAAAGTATAAAATAGTTCGGGAGATATGAACCGCTAAAGAGCGACACCCTCAACTACTTGAAAATAGATTTTGACAATCGTTTTATTTGCGACATTTGTCGCTGCACTCGCCACACCATTTTTATTAATTGCGCACATGCATATTATACACGGAATTAAAGATCATTCTTTCCGCGTGAGAAAGGTGGAAAAAAAATTAAAAAGTGCCAAATAGTTCGGGAGATATGAACCGTTAAAGAGGGGTACCCTCAGACATTTGGGGAAAAAAATTGATAATTGCGACATTTTTCGCATTATTTGCCGCTTCTTTATTATGTGTTGCGCACATACACATTTCAAAATGAATCAAAGCCAGTTCTTTTCCCTTTACGATGATGTAAAAAGTATGAAGTTTCGCCACCCGATTCTAAGAACACAAATTGCGAAAGATCGGGGTAGATTCGTGATGCGGCTCGTATCGAACGTCCAGTGACAGCTCACATTGACTTTCTCTGTCTCTTTTACGACTTTAAAAAAAGATTATTTTATTGACAATCAGTATTTTATATTACTCATTCACCTTATTGATGTGAAGAATAAACTTTATAAGGAGAGTAACGCTCATCCACACTTCTGCTTCTTTCTTCTTTCTTCAATCTTCTTGAGTATCCCCCTCATTTTCCTTCTCTGACATCAAACTGATATAAGCTTTAGTGCAATCTTGTGACGTGTGATAAATTCTGAAACATGGTGCTGCACATAGAGCCACATTACACTCGCTACATTCGTAAGAAGATTCTTTGCCTACCCTTTTCTTCTTGCGAACTGGCTCATTGCTTTCTTCCACTGCCCTTCGAAAGAGTTCTCTTTTCGCTTTGGAGCAAACAACACACATACGGGAAAGCCTCTTCTTCTTTCCAACAGGCTGAATCTTTGATGGAAAGTGTCGACCATGAAGACGTAACACACTTTCGTCGCTTGTGCTTGGCCTGCCACGAGGACGTCTACGCAGGGAAGGTACTTTTTCCGTGTCTGCGAAGGTGATCATATGCTGCACTATATCTTTTCTGAATTGACGGCTTGTTTTCAAGGTTTTGTCTTTTGAGAATTCTTTATAGAGAATGTAAGAGTTCAACATGGCAACGTTTAACACATGAAACCACACTCGCTTCCACCATTTAAGAGTTTTCATTTTGAACGGGGTGTACGACAGCATCTGGTCGGCCCGATCCACACCTCCCATATATTTGTTGTACTCGTGCACAATACTTGGTCTCGTATTTGCTTCCCCAGTCACTCGGTTCTTCTTCCCTGTCTCTACAATTTCAGTGTCTTCTACGGTTGACATGAGCAGCACGGACTTCCTGTCCTCATACCTCACAACGAGTAGGTCTTGATTGTGATAGATCATCATATCCCCTTTCTTCTGTTTTTTCTGTGCCTTCTTTAGCTTTTCAGGAATGCCTTTGCGATTGCCTCTCAACGTCCCAGTTGCACCAGTTCCCATTTCCCACAAGTTTATATACAATGCCACAGAGGAATAGAAATTGTCCATGAACACATGATATCCTTTCCCAGCATAATCCTTCACCAAGTCCATGACGAGATCATACGTTTTCCCACCGACAGAAACAGATTCATTTGTTTTTCCAGTGTAGAGTTCAAACTTGCAAACATAACCATTGGTTGAGTCACACAGCATGTAGGCCTTTATCCCATACTTCTTCGGCTTGTCGGGATTGTATACTTTGAAACTCAGATGGCCTTTCCAAGGCACCAACCCTTCGTCAACACAAATAGTTTGATGCGGCTTGTAAATTCTGGAAAAACGATGCACGATGCGCTTGTACAAATAGCCAAGTTTATTGATTGGTGAAAACTGGGGTGTGTTTCGTCCCGGCATTTGGTTATTATCATTCAAATGTAGGTACGTTAGTAATAACCAGAACCTATCACGAGGCATACATTTGGCAAAGAAAGGCGTCGACGTCACATCACTCGATGACCAATACTCAGAAAAGTTTCTCTGTACAACCAAAGACATTGCTATAGTCATTGCTACGAATACTTTCATTTCTTCAGCATTCGTATCATACCATTGCCTCAACCTTGAACAGGGCTTTAGAACCGTATCGTCAACCTGTTGGTGGAAGTATCTGTTGGTTTCTGCTGCCATTGATCCATAATCATCTTCATGAAAAAACAACCCGAAATAGTCTACAGGTTGCGGGTTATCAGGCAATTCTATGAAGCGTCCTAATCCCGTGTTGCCAGTAAATTGGAGATCAACACGTCCACGTGGCCTCGGACCCTCTGTCCAGCGTTCCATAAAGTTGTCACGGTCATCAAAATGTGTGTCCATTTCATTATATTGCTCATCAAAGCCACTGAACTCTTCTTCTGTGGAAGTACCAGTCGTAGCAGTTTCACCCGTAGCTGCTAATATGTGTCTTGCAATGTTTCTTATTTCTACATCACTATCAATGTCACTTTCACCATCACTGTCACTGTCACTATCACTATCACTCTCATCAGTTGATTCCATATCAGAAGCTTCATCGGCATGGACCTCGTTGATGAAGTCGTCGTCGCTAGACGTTGACGGACCTTCCCAACTCCTGGTTCGCGGCCTCCTGGCCTTAGGCATCTTTCACATCAATCTGTAAATGATTGAAAATAATTTAGGCACACGCAAGATATAATAACATCAACACATGACCTGTTGTACAGAGAAATACAATGTGAGCTTCATGGACGTTCAATTGCCACATTTTGTAAGTGTTTGAAACAAAAATTCACAATCCCGCCGAAGGTGCCGATGGCACCGACGGCCGCCGACGTTGTATCAACATTATCAACCCTGATGCCGCCTTCTGACTCCTATGCAACGAGCCGGCGAGTCGCGAACAACTGCCTTCTACGTCAGGAAAGTTCTGATTGTCAGTTGTGGATTACAAAAGTTTTTCAACTCTTGACTTCTCTTCCGAGAATGATAGGTTCCACGGGCCTATCTGTCGGGACGGCCGTAGTCAACGAGCACCCGGCCCCTTGTCTTTATTTCACTCGAAGGAACTCATGCCATCCCGACATATATAGCAAACTATTTAATACATTGGAATGCTACCAAACTTTTTTTTCAAAAATGAGTTTCCTCGACCAACACAAATTTGGCAGAGAAAAACACATACCTGCTGGCGGTGCCCGACGAAAGTCCGCTGAAATTTTTTTTCTCGAACACGAACATTTTCGTTGGACACATTTTCTTATGACCTGATGGCGGTGCCCGGCGAAAGATCCCCGACATATTTTGTCTCGTTTGTACATGTACATTTTATATATCACTTTGTAGACAATTTATTCCTCTTGATAATGATATAAATGGTTTTGAAATGTGTCATTTGTACACGGGGATATGAAGTGCCAAAGTTTCCCTATTTCCGTCACTAACGGAATTGCGAAGTGCGAAAGTTGTTCTTTTTACGGCACTTGTTGAGTCTTTATTTATTTGCGCGCATAATAATTGATATAGGGAATTAAAGCCAATTCATTTGTCTTTATAGTGATGTAAAATTCAACAAAATCTTTTTCACGGTGTAAAAGAAATTCATTGTGAAAGAAAGGCACATGAAAATCGCGCTTCAGATCACATGATAAGAAAGTCGGCAAAATTACCTTTTTGTGCGGCGCTTGCTGTATCTTTATGAATTGTTGCGCATGTACACATTTTACATGGGATTAAAGACAATCTTTTTCTCTATCTTGTGATATAAAAAATGTCAAAATATGTAGAGCACATCATGAGAAAATTGGTGTGACAAAACAGTGTAAAACTAAAAATATATAAAAATCACCTTTTTTGCGGCACATGCGGTATCTTTATTTCACGAGGCGCACATATGTTTTTTACATCGAATTAAAGAGATTTTTTTTCTCTTTCAAATGATCCCACCTATATTGAAATCTGCCCAAGGGTTCAGAACATAGGGCGTGCGATAGGAAGGCGTGCATAGGGTCAAAATGCACGCGTCTCAGTAAACGATAGCATGCGCGGGTCGGTAAGCTCGTGCGAGAGGGTAGAAAGTGCCCACAGGCTATTAGCACGTACGGCGGGGAGTGGGGGAAAATTGAGTGATTTTAAAGCTTATTATCGGTACGATAAACGTTATCAATCGTTGCATAATTTTCGGAACATGTACGCGCATTATTTAGAACACCAACGAAACAAAATTCGGTAGCTTAGCGACACACGGACGGAAAGTACTAGCGTTAAACTGACACTACTGCCGTGCAACAATTGCCCGTCCTTCGCTGCTGTGCACCTCGGCGTTAATGAGCTAGCGTGAGAAAAATAGAGTTTCGATGTCGCATCTCGCCCAGAGGACATGCGGTCAAAGCAAATTTCAACCCGGACAGGCCCGGGACCCGCATCTTAAGGGTTAAGGTGTTGAATGAAATAAAATAGAATGTTAGAATTAACTACAGTTCCATCTCGTTAAATAAAACTTCTTTAAGATAAATATCTATAAGAAAAATGATTTACAGTCGATGCAGTCATTACGATCAGATGTTGGATAAGATAATGTTGTATACAGGTAAGTAATGACTTTGTCCATTTTGTCTCATCTTGATCCTTGAATTCAACTTTATAAGTTGCAAATGTAAATTCAAAGATTCTCAATAGAGCAAAAGTATTCTAACTGGATTTAAATACAAAAATATGATTTTGCATTTTATGGTCATAATAGTCAACTTAATTCTAAAATCAACCCATTCAAATCAGACACTGTCTCCTATTCAGATACAGAGGTGGATATTTCAATGTACCGCTATGAATATCTTTGTCAGAGGTGTGAACATATTCACCTGACGTTTTCAAAGCAAAACAAAATGGAGACTAGATGAAGGATGTCAATGGCCATCCATCAAGTCCTTCAAGAGTGACCGATCGCCTCTGGCCACCCCTGGTCAACCAAACACTGGCTGGAGGAGAGTGACCATCAGCAAACAGAATCAGTAAATCACAGGTAGATACCAACACCCGTCTCTTGACCCTTCTCAGGGGTCACTGGACTCAGGAGTGGTCATTTTATTGCTGGACACTCCCATGCTGGGCCACCTCTTCTATCTATATTAAATACCATGGTATTTAGTTCTCCTATAATTCTCAAATGTCTGTAGTTCTATTAATTCAAAATGCAACAGACTTTAGTTTTATCAAAATGAATTACCAATTTCTCCTACAAGTTACAAATACCACAGTCTTAGAAGTTCAGCTTTTTTTTATATTAATCCATGGTCTTAAGTTCTCCTTTTTTTCTCAAATGCTAAGGTGTTAAGCTTTTTTATAATTTACAAATACTTTGGTCTATAGCGCTCCTATTTTCTCAAATCCAAATGTCATTAGATATTCTTTTTTTCTCTCAGATACCATTTTCTTTAGTTCTCCTATCAATCCTGAATACCATTATCTTAAGTTATCCTATTATACCTGAATACCATGATCTTTAGTTATCCTATCAAATCTCAATACCATGGTCTTTAGTTCTCCTATCAATCCTAAATACGATTACATTAGTTCTCCTATCAAATATGAATACCATGATTTTTAGTTCTCCTATCAACCCTGAATACCATGTTTTGAGATCTGTCATTCTCCAATAACACAATTATTTAAACACTTCTATAGCTCTCAAATACCATGTCATTTAGTTCTCAAATTATTCTCAAATACTATACATGGTCTATAGTTCTCTTATAATTCTAAAATACCATGGTCTTTGGTTCTATCATTCATAAAAACTATAGATTATTCTTCTCCAATCCTTATGAAATACCATGATGTTTAGTTCCTCAATCAATCTCAAATACCATGGTCTATAGTTCTACCAATCTCAAATACCATGGTCTATAGTTCTACCAATCTCAAATACCATGGTCTATAGTTCTACCAATCTCAAATACCATGGTCTATAGTTCTAACAATCTCAAATACCATGGAAATATTACTACAACCTTTATAAAATACTATGATGTTTAGTTCCGAAAACATTCTCTAACAGAATTGTCAATAATTCTTAAAAACTTAAATATGATGCATGATCATTGGTTTTCCTATGATCTAATACAAGGAAATAGATAAAACATACATATTGCCCAAAGTCAAGGCATAACAATTCATCTTCCAAATAAAAGTCAATCAAAAGATCATGATCAGCCTCATACATAACAAAAGAAATTCAGTCATGATATCATCATAAAAAAACTAATAAAATTTGATAAATTTTTTAACAAAAAGGTCATAAATTAACTTCTTTACATTATGTGACAATCAACATGAAACGATTAGTTCTATCTACTTAGATCAGAATGAATGAGATCCCAACAACTAAGACAAGAAACAACACGAGATCATCTCATTAATCATGTATAATAATTCTGTGTTGACATGAAAACACTTTGAGTCTGAATATCCCAGAAACCCACACTACCCCACTGTGAAGCTGCTTAAAAGATGAGATTTTGACATAGAAGAAGAATCCTGTACATACTTCAAACAACCCCTGCAATCTTATACCAGCATATTCCATTAAAGATTCTGACACAAAACGACCTCTCAAAAATCTATCTCTGAGACAGGAGAGTTCAGCAAAGGCAGATAAGCATCTTGAACCACCTGTAGGGATTTTCAAGCAAAGGCTGACAAAACCTATATAAAACTTTTGTGTCTGGCTTGAATAGCCTGAGTGAGAGGGAACGTCAGAGAAGAAAGATTTGTATATGATCGTAAACCAAGAATACAGAGACACAATCATCTCCCAGGGTTGATGTGTAAATAATTGTTTCCTATTTACCAAAACTGCTGATGGATTGTCATATTTTCCAGGGTTGTACGTTTGGGTCACTTCAAGGACAAATATGATTGGTTGGGAAAAAGGAAATGAACAGGTGAACGCTCAAGGTAATCAAGTTTATGATGACACCTACAAGTAATCCCAGGTAGTTTGTTTGAAGTTTACAAAGGTGTTTTCAATCCCAAGGGTCTGGCTAGACATGTAATTATGATCTTGTTCATGGTTTTACCAAAGGAATGGATGTTAAAATGGATCAGTTAACAACTTGACTTTGCATGATCAAAACAACAAATGCTCTTTTGGTGAAAACAATAATCCAACTGAAAGCAGAGGATATAGTTATGACATGCATGATAATAATAGTTACCATAGAAGATTCAATCACAGAAAATATGTTGAAGTAATATTTCTCGATTTCTAATATGCTTTTCACCAAATTTACAAAATTGTCACCAAGAGAGTGTTGAAGTAGAAAGCGCCAGCCCGCTGGATGATAAGAATCATAAGATTGCAAGGGAATTACCTTGATAAAAGAGCTGTGACATTACATTGTAGTATTAAGAATTGTGATACCTAATCTGACAATATATGTATCATGATACATTGAATAGACTTAAATTTAAAATTTATTTTGCCTAAAAAGTTTCCTAAAAATAGCTTATTGTTACTGTATCGTACCATAATGTGATACTATGACACATATCTCTACTTGATGCTATAGGATCCAAACTCGGAAGTTCTTAAGAGAGCATCTGATCAGACAGGAGTGGACAGAGAAACACACAAGACTATTGTCATAGATCAGTGCCACCTGTTAAATGGTAATTCCTATGCTAATTCTAGTGGCACTTTAGTGTGTGGCTCTTTGAGCATTCCCTTTTGTTGAGTTGAATTCAGTGAATCATAAGTAATCGCAATATCGTTATCGATAGCAACAAAAAATCAAGAAAATACAAATAAATTGATTTACCTCCTTTTTTTTGTACCTATGAACTAAACAAAAAATAATAGTTTATTCAAAGAAAACATTCCTTTAACATTAAACTCAAATGTCTTTGGAATCCTTTTTAAATTGTCACATACAGTTGGTGAAATGTGATTGCTACATTTCTTCTAAATGTCATTAAGAAAACATGTTCAAGTGCTTCATGATCCAACAAACTGACTGCTCTAGTTCTTTTTCTCAATTTATACAGATAAGTAAAGATACTAAAGTATGTAAATATGTGCAACAGACAGTATAAACCAAAATATTATCATAAGGTTAATTGCCCCCCAAAAAATTTAAATTGTAAATTGAAAAAGTTTTTCAAAAAGCTTTCACCTTGTACATATCAGCAATGGACAACACATGCCGAAATGGGCGACGCTCTATTTCACTTTGACAATGTTCCCAATATAATTTATAAGGTAAGTTGGACACCAAACTGGGAGAGCGAGGGATTATATATCCCACAAAGCCTTGCTCCTGACAAGAACACAATTACACTACAGACAAGGGCCTATAAAAGGAACACACATTTGAAGCTCGGATATAAAACCGCAACAAAATTCAAAGTATTGGTAACATGTCTGTAAAGGCTAAATTGTTTTGAGTACATTTCTTATGGAGATGTATGACAGCTGTAGACACATTCTTTTCAATTCAATGTCAGTTTGAAATCAGCTGGACGAAATATATAACCTTAATAGATGTCGATTACAAACAATATAGTTGTCCCTTTCTTCATCTTAAAGACATAATGATAAACATTGCAAGATTTTAAAAAAAATTAGTAAAAGGAACCACCACAAAATGTTGAGAAAACAACTTGGTATAAAAATTTGACATTTCTTCAACAACATATATATCTACAGCAGTTTTGAATCTAGCTTTAAATTCTCTGCTCTTTGGTTAATTTATGACTCTCACTCTCTCTTACCTGATCAATTAATAAGGAGGTAGAATTTTACAAATGTCTCATAAATCATTATGATAAGGGATTGATAAATTTTAAAAATCAGAAAAATTTTCTAAAAATTTATAAAATGTTGATGAATTGTAAAAGAAAAGATGCCTTTGGAATTTTGGTCACTTGCCTTGACAGTAGCAAGTAGATGTCCAAAACTGAAAACATGATCTAATTATAAGGATATAAAAAATTTGACACAACTAGCCTTCAAAGCTTTCTGAACTGTGGAGAATATGTAACCTTACAAATAATATCAAAACCTCAATTGCCATATCTAAAAATCATATGAATGAATATTTTCTCGTATATGAGTGATTGTTTTCAAACTAAAAATAAAAACATATATTCACAAATTATTAGAAGGTAAGGTGGGCATGTTTTGCATACCCGAATCAATCTCACACAAGTGTTGAAAATGATCCCCAAATGATGGCCATTGTTCAAACAATCTACCATTAAGTATGATGCTTATTAAGTGCCTTAAGTCTATCATACACATTAATACTCTGCATTAAGTACCTCATGGGTTATACTCTAAGTACATAGATTAAGCTGTCACTTCAGAATATTTCACTAAGCATAAGTAAAGTCTATAGTGTTGAAAGCTAGCTATGGCAGTTTCATTTCATATAAGCAGTAAGAGGTTTATGTGAAATTCACAATGCTTCATAGCAGCATGATCATGTATATTTCATAATGTAGGATTAAAGAATTCATAGGTCAGCGTAAGCTCAAACAGGTCGTAAAAATATGAAAGAAATGAATAGTAAACAGATTTGTAATGTAGACTGTCTACAACACTATTTCATATCTATTCACATTGTTTTCACACAAACTCAAAATAAAACATTAATTCTAAATTTCCACAAAATTCACATTCATAACTCATTCAGAACTCTGAAATAAAAACTTGGTCAACAAATATAAAAAATGAAATTTTTTAAAAGATATAATGACAAGAAGGTTTATCCATTTTCAGATTTGAGCTTTCATTCAAGGATTCATTTGATCATTTTTGACACTTATCTATTCCGCTAGTTAAGTTTTTTTTATAACATCAAAACTCAAAATATGACTGAAAATGAGTTGTTCACTTATAACAAATGGTGATGTTTTGATTAATATCTATATGACCAAATTGCTTACCGGGGTATACTCTTTTGTCATATAGAAAATCATTTCATCTTGTTATAAAGAATTTATGCAGCATTCTGGCTAAATTTCAAAAGGTTTGAAATCAAATCTTTAACCACTATCTAAATAATCTCTTTTGTGTCAAATATCACAAATAAATATATTTATACAGATCAACCATTTCCAAAAGATAAAAACTCAGCACAATTCGAAAATGAATTTCTTCGAAAAACCCATCAAGAATACCCACTAAGCTAAAAAAATTTGTTTACAATATTCATCGCTTCAGTGCTGATTGTGGTGAGAACCCCTATGGTTTAGGTAATTCACTATGCTTAGAAAAAAACAGGAAATTCATCTTGTATGATTTGAAATATAGCCCCGAGGACTGTTTCTTGGGGTTGTCAGTGACCCCAAAGATAAAAAACGTTATTGTTCATACCATATGGTTAGTATTATCTAAACTAAAAAAGCAAACAATGTATAGTAGTCTTACTGTTTACATGTATATGTAGACGATTAGCCGCTACAAACCACAGACCGCAATATATATAGTAAGCTTTGAGAAGAGGTACATATGTTATCAATTTACATTGAAATGTATATGAGAGAAATGGTATATTCTTCATCTGGTAGAAATATTTGACCTATTAGTCGAATTAGGTTATATAGAAGACAGCAGTGTCTGATTTATTTATTTTAATTTAAAAAATAAAGCAATTGGGAGAAAATTTTGACATCAATACTTCATATTCATCTTCCTTTATATTATCCATGGTTGTTTATATCATTTCATGTCATAATTCAGGGCAGTTAGAATAAAATTGTTTGGTTCAATTACAATGTAACTGAATGGGTTGACAATTTCAATATATAAACATGAGTTTATAAAATAAAGCTGAAGTTACCAGCCCTGAGCCTGGTTAGATTTTGTCTGGGTTGGCAATTTTGAGTTTCTCTAAACATTCCATTTAAATCGAAATGGTAACACTACTTCACTTTTGGGCTCGCTTCTCCATTAGCCTTTTTGATACATTGTAACCTCTATCTTTCCTTTTAATCAATATCTTAATCAATTATCACCAAACACAAAAACTGCATTTGATCAATGTCAACTCAAGCATGATGTGTCATTGTCAGAAACACACCGATATCTTACTCCTTGACAGAACTTGCACCCTATAATGTTCCTTTCAGAGTCCACTACGTCCATTTCACAAGGCTAAATCAAAATGAATAGGACAGGAAAATCCTGCTATAAGCTTCTGCCTGAAATAGAACACCTGAAAATCACACCTATGTTGTCAGTTTCACCATCTATGTTGAGAACTAAGCACTGCCCATTTACCCTGTCTTTGTCTGTGAAAGCCACAACCTTGGATCCTAAGGAATACCTACACCTTATCCATATCTGATTACATCAATATACATTACTTCCACATCAGAATATAGGTGTCTATTTCAGGGGTCTCGTAATTGAAGACATGGTTCAGTCTTTCAGCAGAACCTTGGTTATTACAGGATACACCTTGGTCTCTGTAAATTAGATGGTTTAACCCGGATTGAGGTTTTCACCAGAAACTACACTTGTCCATTGTCCTCTTTCTAATCCTCCACCCAAGAACATGGTCTTCAGTTATTAGAGGTAATTTTAAACATATAATAAATTACCAGCTGTTGATCTGGATTGACCTTACTAACCTCAATGAAAATCTCAGTATTTTTTCTCTGTAGATATTGACAGGTACTTAACAAAATACAAGTAAAGAGTACAAGAACAAACAAATCCCATTATAATCATTTCAAATCATTTGCAATTTATTGCAAAAACAAACAGTTGTTCATTTTTCCCATATATAAAAGTGATTTAAAGCATCATGCAAATCAAAAACAGAGTATAAAAGGTCCTTATCTTTTTCATTTTTAATGTTTTCATTCCTTAAAGGATACAAGGTATTTCTCATACCCTTAAGCAAAAAGACTATTTTTCAGTCAAATCATTTGAGGAATTTGGAAAAATAACATTTTTGGTAAATATGCATGAATAACACTGGCAGAAGTTATTCACCTTGCCATACACCACATGATACAAAAATGTCACAATTCTTTTCCTCACTCTGGGTGTAATAAAAAGGATACAAGGACTCCCCAGGGTAGGGAATAACCCAGGTCATCTTCCCTCAGGAGAGAATTAATTGGGGAAGGCTTTTATACTTTTGTTCTTTGTATTCATGGCATGTTCCACCACTCAGTCAACTGTGCTATCCTTGGATTACATTTCAGTGAAATACAGTCACCAGATATATCTGTAACTTATCTTTGAATTTTGTTTAAACGAAAAAAACTTAATATTAAGTCAAAACAAAACAATAAAAAGAACAGTACTGCTTGTGTCAAAAAGCTACCTTATTGTTGGTAACAAGGACGTTAGTAATTATTCAACATGGCTGGCAATTATGTACACAGGTGGGAAAAGTCTGAAGGACTTTTTAGCCTCTGTAGACGACCATCTGCATTTCAAATCAAGCATGTTAAAAAGCATGACCTTTGAATCACATAGCTCTTTGCTGTTAGCACTATGACACTAATACCAATGAAAGAGTCAAGTAAGTTTGGTCATTGACACAGCTAAGAAGTGGACGAGTTTTTGGACAAAATAGCATTTGAGGTAACAAAATAGAAGTATACTGATCATTAATATTATTACTTTCGTCAGGAAATATCTGGTTCCATTTCTTGGTACAATATTGACCCTTAAAAAAACTTATAGTTCTAAAAAGTGCTTTAGCCACTATTTAAAAATAACCTTAGAATTAACATCAGAAAGGTACTAAAAATCTTGTTTCTTTCAGATAGGTATATTTATTCCATATATTTTCTTACTCTAAGATAGTGATGGGGAAATTGTACTGAGCCTGTTTTTTTGTAAACATAAGCTGCGCTTTCATCTTTTAAAGCCCATTAACATTTTCAAATCCAATGTAATATGTTCCTATCTTAGAATTCCTTTCTTGGAAGTTCAAGGTACTTGGTACATTGAGTACCAGAGGTACACAAAGTTATCTGATACGAACACAATAACAAACATATAAGTAATTCATCTAACATAATGGGTATTAAATAAGGTTCAAATTGCAAACACACTCCTGAAGTTCTCTTTAAAAGAAATTCATATCCATTGTAAAGAAGCTCCTGTTTCGTACTTCAAACTGACTCAAGTGTTTGTCTTTCGTAGGCGGATCTCGGGACATCAAAGTTCACTGACATTTTAGTGTGTTAAGCAACATTCTTGCGTCACATAAATCCATTGATACACAGAATACACAAGAAGGTCTCTAGCCTACTGCTGATCAGAATTTCAATTGCATACAAAGCTTATCTGCCAGTGGGGATCATGACTGTTGTATTACACAGGGCGACACCTGAGAGAAATTGAAAGATTCTAAAGAAATACCATAGGAAAAAATTATTTTGTTAATGAAATGATAATAGTATCAAAAGTAAATTTAATGAAATTTTGTCTTCCAATTCATAGTTATATGCTCATGTTATTAAGGAAAGAAATGCATGCTGCCAATGGCTAAAATAATACTCAAGAGGTGTTAAATAATCACCCTAATTCACTATTCAAAACATGAGGTGAGGTGAGGTGATTTGGGGTGAAATGCCGTTTTCAAGATTACTCCATTTATATCATGGCTGCTAGTAATATTGCAGGGAGAAAGCCTGCAACACCATTGTGGCTATGTGGCTGTGCATTGCGGTGAAACCTGCAAGCATTGACTTGATCTAGTGAACCATGGGTGTTACTACACTGAAATTCAGTGCAGCATTGCATCCAAACCTCACTTCGTGTGCAAACAAAGTTGCCCAGCCCCTGGCGGGATAAGAACCCTGAGGTCTTACATGCTAACCACTGCACCATCCCGCCCCTCTAAAAAATTAACTACAACAAGTGTTATTTTAAAAATCGAAAAGAATTTTGAGAAGAAAAAAGTTGATTATGTCCAATCATTTCATTACGGGGTTAACAATCACAGTGACATAATTTTTTAAGAACCTAAACAGCACGATTAAAAGAATTTGAAGAGGAAACCATAAAAAGAATAAAACTGTCCAAGTATTTGATAACAAATACAATTCTAATTCATTATTTTTGTGTATCAAACATTTTAAAGAAATATGTTCAAAAACAACTACCATAAACAGCATTCAGCTGACTCTTATGATAATTTGCATGACATCAACCAATTCGCCTACAGAATTTAAACTCATGTGTAAAATAAAACATACTTCAGATTCAGATTTGAAGCCAAGATCTATTCTATTGCTAGCACAGCCCTGATAACCAATTTTGTGAGAAAATCAACAAAAATCAAATCAACCAATCACCATCTGCCTTTTATGACAAGCCACAGACTTTCCCACTGATATCAGGAAGTATCTCAAAGGAAGGCCAGACCAAGAGGAACACCCCTTCCTGCAATGAAAACCGACACCCCCCTCAGATAACTACCCACACACTGTAAGCCAAGGATCAAACAAGCCAAACCACCCCCCAAATGTTAAAGAGAAATCTTTGACCACCTAAACATACATTGTGATATCTTCTGACCACTGACCATCACATTCTTCTCTGGCTTATGTTGTTTGCAAAGAGGCACCACTTTGATATCTCATTGTTATGGAGCTCTGAAGGTGTTGCTATAGGAGAATAAGTGGGGCTGAAATATGTTCATGTATATTTCAATAGGTGTCAATATCGATGTGATTGAAAAGGATATGCTCGTTGAAGGTTTTATTGTTTATTTGGCATTGACAATTGTCCAGTGAGATTAGGAACTTGTTTTATAACTGAGGACCTACAGGACAAAAGAAAATGAAAGCAAATCGTTAAGATTTTACAAAATGGATTTAAGGATGAAGTAAGAGACCATGATTAAATTTTCAAAAAGAAAAAAGTTCTAATCATAATCTTATAGACATAATAACATACATTAATCCACAAACCAAAAGTCTTAACCCTTTCACTGCTAAGAAACTAGGAACAAATAGGTTTTCGAGGCCAATTTCAGGCCTGTAGATGTGAAAGGGTTCAATTTAGATTTATGAGTGTTGTAAAGAAATTATTTATCTATATTATATATTATACTTATATATACTATATCTTATACTATATAGTATATATAAGTATTTATATGAAACCAAATTTTGAATCAAAATAAATGATAACTGTCAATTCAAAAAAATATGTCTAAATAGTTCAATCAAACATTTCGGCATAAAATAATTTTAATAGATGAATCATGAATGAAGACATAAGATTGGTGGGCTGTATCAAAGCAACAATAACATCATTGTCTCAAACAAGCCTGAGGCTGAAGTTTATGAATTACATGCTTAAGTAATATTAACTATTTAAGGCATTGTAATATATGGATAGCACTTTCCATTACAATCTGTTATGACATGAACATAAATATGAAATGTATGCTAGTAGGTCATGAATTTGCTATGGATAAAAATGCCTGTGTCATTATTAAATATAAAATATGTTGACTGCGACTGAAAGACATATGGCAAAAAATAAAGAATTTGTCTGAACCAATAAATGGTTTGGGTAAAAAATGAGATGTTGATGAGATGAATTTTCTTTTTCACTGGTATTGTATATTATTGTATATAAGTTGTAGACTGACAAAAAGGCACTTGTGTAACTTGCTAATGATTCCACACTGATGGAAATTAGAACAAATTGATTAGAGAATTAATTTTGATTCAATATTTTGATATTCAACATTTATTCAAAACTTTTTGAGAGGTCTGTCAATATCTTAAATTCATTACTTCTACATCTTGCCACCATGACATTAAAAATTCAAGTTTAAAATTGTAACATAATGACAGAAGAATAAAAATTTAACATAATTGAATGGATGCAGCCATCATAAAAACGACCTGTTCAACAGCGAGTGTGAATGTCTTCACAACTATGCGTCAACCCACAACATGGCTGCAATATTAATCCTATTATGGCATCTGAACACTGGAATGTTACGTTTGGCAGAAATTTCATTCTATCAACAAAGTTAGCTTTGTAGATTCCAAGGAGAATTCCCAATTGGCACAGTACTGTATTGGCTTGGTACACAGGGGACTGCCGGCGAGCACTCGTTGGGGAGAAAGGTCAGAGGGATCAAGTTCAATTGGGCTGCTAATGCTAAGATATGCTGATAAAGCTTCTCCTTGATCACCCACAAAAGACTTGTTACACTTACTCCTTACGTCATTACACTGGAAATTAACATCATATTGAAAAACAAATGAAAAATCATTGGAGATTTTAAAATATTTTGGAATCATATAGATATTTCCAATAATGAGTCTATATTTAATTCAATTAGCTTTCAATTGCTAAAATTTGAAAACAAAAATATTTGGTAAAATTGTATAAATAGCATAGGGAAAAGGTATGTACCTTGTCTCACCACTGAGGATAAATTTCATAAGTTTTGTTTTAAATTATGATACTAGTTACCAAAATGTTTTCTTTATGAGTTCAAGAATATATACACTGCTCAGTAAAAACTTTTTTTTGAAATTGACATCACATGTCTTTGGTAAATCCTGATTTTACTGATTTAGCCTATTTAGACATATTAGTCATGTCATGGGACCTCACTGTAATATAAAAGAAATCTATTGTAATGTGAATATATTCACAACTGGCATACATTCAATGAAACAGCATGACCCCTTATCAAGCCAATATTATAAGGCTAGTTGTACTTGAGTGCCCCCATTTATATAAAACATTCAATTGAAATAATCAATGAAAGATATTTTTCTGACTAAACAAGAGATATCAGTTACAGACTTACAGGCCCATGACCAAAATGAATAATAAATTAGTGCACTACAACTACACAAAAGCCCGACTAGATATTTTACACAGACTTTGACTCAAACCCAAGTCTCTGTTCAAAGCTCTAGCCATCCATTTCACAAGATAAATGACAGCACCTATGTGGGATTTAGTTCTTCATAACATTACTGGCTCAAATGAATAAGTAGGATATCAACGTTAAACTCTAACTGATTTGATCCATGAAAATTGGATACATTTTTCCGCTCAATTTACTGCGGTTCTGGTCACCGGAGGAAAACAGAAGGTCTTGCTATGACACTACGGAACATAAAACATTGTATAGCAGGTTATAAAGTTGTTGGCAATGTATAAACATAGGTATGTAGGGACCTCACATCAATCAGTTTCGTTTCTCACCTGTCCAGGTGAGTATTTGCAGTGTTCACTGAAGAATAATGTCTGCAGTTTTCAAAAGAAGTGCATTAGAGTATGTTTCTTTTCATTCATGGTTGAAAGTGTTAACTCGATTTCACTCTAGTCATCTGTGACCTATATACCTGTGAGTCATACACTTAAAGAATAATGATTATAAAAATTACACCAACTTGCATTTTCGTAGGTCAAATTCTTTGACGTTTTGTCATGAATAGGAATATTTAACATTTTGTTTACTTGAATTTGGTGCTATATTTGATGTGAAACTTAGTGTATTATATATGATATAGCGAAATGTATAACTACAGGTGGTTAGGCAATTAATCCTCTTTGATGTTTGCCGCAGTGTGTACATTGGTCTAAAGGTATCAGTTACGCTAATCGGGAGATGTTTACGTTTAGAAACCTATCAAACGGTCTTTTTAATGTCAGATATGAACAGTCGAGTCAGTACAGGTGGATCAAACTCTTTCCAGACAAGAATCTTATAAAAATACCTGTTGCAGGTAAAATATGCCGAGGGGTGACTCATGTTGGCAAATAACAAAGTTGCGCGACTCCATACAAAGTGCAACAAAGTTGCAACGTCGCTTTTGCCAATGGGTTAATACGAGATGTAATTACGAGTGAGCAGGGAATATCGCTCCCCCTTCACACCTGTGTCCCCGCTGTCAGGCGGTACTGCACTGGCCAGGTAAAACTTGTAGATAACTGTCTGTCCATAGTGCAACATACACTTACCTTCATCTTGTCCCAATGCAATCGACATACAGGTAATATACAAAACTCCATAGAATAATCCACCTCCCATAGTTAGGTAAAATCGGGGCTTATAAGCCCGTCCACTCTCCGATATGTCTATCTTTCACGTACATGCGAAACCCACTGCATTGAAATTTCCCGGCTCGTATTAGAGCGTGCGTTCTGTTGACACCCAACTTGCCCAGCGCGCTAGTACTGTGTATGGAGGCCCGGTTAGGCCATAAAGCAACTCAAGGTGGTTGGTTCGCTGCGTGCGGAACGAAAAGCGTGCATAATATCTACTTAACTGTAAACGACTCGTTCATGGCTTTAAAGATCAGTGCAACTGTATTAGTGCATTCTTTTCATGAATGATTTCACAACGGGGCATGAAAATGATGAGTTGCATTTTCACGGATGACTATTTTTCCTCTTCTCTTATGATTCATGTTACAGTAAGTTGTTATCCACGTGTCACAGTTTTCAGTATGTTTGAAGTAAAACAAACACTTTTATCTCAAATTATTCCTGTAAATAAAAATCGTTTCCCTTTCAGCTCAGACCAATTTGTCACGTCTCCCACTGCATGTTTATGATTTAAACGTGAATGAATTCTTTAATGCCGTTTATCCGTTTTGGGTTCAAGTAAATAAAGGAGAAACTCCCAAATTGCACAGATTTTACAAATAAAAATAAATTTAGAAATACTTTACTACGGTCGTCCACCCACATTGCAATGATGAAGTCATTTACTCTCAACAAATAACAAGTTGAATGCTTAGATGATTAATTTATTTCCTGGCGAGTTAAACTTCTAAAGCAAAGATCATTTGTGTCTACCAACCGAACTAATATAACGACAAAAGTGATATGTAGATATGTTCCATGAATCGAAGTAGCACATTTAAAATCCCCTAATTGACCATTCTTTATTAATGATCAATAGTTAAGTCTGTGTTAATTGTTTTGTCATGTACCATTTTCATTATTGTTGTTTTTCCGATTGTGTTTGCTGCAATGTCGTATCATGAACATGTGTGTGTACACGTATTTCATTATTTCGTATTTTGAATTTTATAACCGGGATTCAAATTATAAGAATCGAATTCATCCTAGTTTGACTCCGAGTAACAATTCCAATTTAGAATTAACTGCTAAAATCATATTTTTTATTCATCATTTACCAAATATTTATAAAAGTAGATTAAAAACCAGTTTTAAATGAAAAAAAAAAGGATTTTTTAAACCATGATACCAAATTCCTTATAAGCAGCCTGTTTATGAATCACGGTAACATTTCAGAAATTCCTCATTTAAAGCACTACCGGTAGTGAGTACCTCTGCCTGTCATTAGAATTATACCCCGAGACGCCTCTAATTAGACGCGCGTGTATTGCCCCACAATCCATAACACGTGTGTTTCTCTGTCCGGAATTGCCACCATGCGGCTAAGAAGCGCCGGTTTACTTTACCATTTGGCTAGTATGTAGACTAACGTCTAGTCTTTGAATGAAACTTTCAATTTTGAAACGATGAAATGTAAAAGAGATATTTCCATAGACTGAGATTTAAACTCGTCATACAGACTTGCCAAAGTTTTCAACTCGCATAAGGATTCGACGTTTCCTGTAGTGATTAACTTTAAAGGTACAGTAGCACGTTGTTGAATTTATACTATTTAAATATACTAGTTAAAATGTTTATGCAAAAACCTTTTCTTTAGAACATAGTAATTAATATTAAACAGCTGATTACCAAAAACATATTGTGAGCACCTTTAGATAACTATGAGCAACGGATTCATGTAGCACATTTTAAACAAATTTCCTTCATTTTATCTCCTATCATTATAGATTACATTTTTTTATTGTTGACAGCTGCTTACATTTTCAAGAATTCCCTTTATTTCCATAAAAAATATGTGCTATAGTTCCTTTAATTTTAACGTTTAATTCAAGATTCCAATCGACAGGACTCCAGGATTTCTATTTCCTTGGGGCAGTAATACGTTTTTCGAAATTTTTATTTTATTCAAATTTCCCATAATCACACCTTTTCATCATTTTATTCATAATTGGATTCACTCAGCTTAACAAATAGTTTTAAAACTGTTTTTCTTATTTAAAGTACTGTCATGCTCTTGGAAACATTTATTTACGTTTTCGTGAGATCCCGTGATTATTACGCATCAATTCCCTCACTCTCAAATTAATAAACTACCTATGATTTTCAGAGACCACGCACCAGTCTACCACTAGTCTGCATGTCAGTGATTTACACATGGCCAGCATATCCGCATCTGTTTTGTTCATTGTTGTTTTAAGTGGCAGTCAGCATGCACGCCATGTGGGTAGTGATAGTTGCTTTATGAGCCGGTAAAAATGCAAGCTATCATTTGATTATTTGAAGTCATGCTTCAGAGAAAAACTAAACATCGATGATGAAACTGAAGACATAACATCCAACTTCTGGTTTAACTTTCTCCGCAAGACATAATTCGGTCCATTGTCATTCAGTGGCTATGTTACAGCTTGGTGCACTTCATCAAACTTTCTGTGCCAGCGCACTTTATCAGATCATTACGGTCCAATCAGAAACCTCACTGATTTTGCTACGTATCGCCGACAAAGACGATGAAACTAAATCACGAATTTTAGCACAATGCGGCAAGACCTAACGTACCAAGTAAACAGTGGAGAATCCAAAATTTTTAAAAAGGGCTTTTTAGGGTGGTGGCGTATAATATAACAATGTATATATAACAAATTGTTAACCATACCATTAAGTTTGCCAATAAGTGCAGCATCGGGGTGACTCTCATAGACAACTTAAACGTGATAGTCAGATCGGATGCATTACACCAAGAAACGATGTTGAAGCTCGTAAATCTACCTTAAACAGGTAATGAATGTTGAAATAGACAAATGATTCATGCAATATAGAAACGTATACATGAAAGTGATGCAACTTGTGGAATGGTCTTAAATAGTAACGACTAGTTATATCTCTCTACAAATAAAGACCCTCGATTTCAGGCAGGTGCGATGAAGGTATACCAGAAGTATAAACGTGTAACACATTTTACCGAAAATCAGGTAAGTGCATTTAAGATACATTTTGTCTAAAATATTTACATTATTGCGCATCATTTCAAACTGTCACTTTAATGCAAGTGGCAGCATGACCTCATACTTGAAACAGCCAGTCCCTGGGGAGCTGTGTTAAAAGAATCTTCTAAAACAAAATTATGGTAGATTCTTAGAACTCTCTCTTCAGGTAAACATTGTACATATGGCCATGAATTATTATGGCTGATAAGGTCGATAAAAAAATTCGTTTCAACGTCCAGTACCATACGATAACTCTTGTAGTAAAACTGACGTACGCAGGATAGTTGACTACACGTGCTTTCTAGCTCCCTGTTTGTACACAGGCCCAGTTTGTACAATCACACCCAATTGCGATATTTCTTGTTTTCAAGGATAATCGGAAACAGCCAAAAAAGTCGAAATTCTTCGTCCCATTTATATTATATCCAGTTAAATGACCTAGTAAGCACCACCAGCCTATATTTCCGATTGTCTATGTTGCAAGAACGTGTAAAAAATTACGTTTTAGTCGTTGGCGCGCACCATTGCCCGGTTTTCAATCACAAACCTGTTTATTTTTGCTATTGTGAACTCATAAGTATTAGGATGCTAATTTTCTGTAACAGCCACTACTTCTCGAACAAATAACATCATTCATGAAGTTTAACATATTTGACCTCAACAAAATACTCTGTGCCCCTTTAAGTATCATTTGGATCATGATGTGAACTATAGAATACGTCAATATTGAAAATTGGAGTGATCCTATATAACTTATTTTTTTGAGTATACTTACGTAAAACTTTCCCAACATTATGTTTCTGCATGACTTAAATTAGCAAATAAATCGTTTTCAAAGGCACGTTTTAAACTGTGTTGCATAAAGATTAAACAACAATCTCTTGAAATCAGTTTAAATTCTACAATGGAGAGAGAATATACCAAAAATCTGAACCACAATTTTCCCACAGTCGACATATGCATTGAATATATATGATGTTTCCAATTCGGGTGCTCTGTCGATTGGGTTCAACGTCCCCAGGTACTCTTTCAATGGGTAAATATATTTCTTTATCCACCTGAATGCTGCAGTAATGTGAATGCTCGTTCATACGGAAGGAACTTACTCGATATAGAAAGCTCGAGACTGCGGGTTAACACAAGGACCCCGTATCGGCGCTCGCTATTCAGGAAACAGGCTGGGTCTTCATTCAAAAATTATCTCGACGGGAATGCGGTTTGCCGCAACGATCAACCTGTAAACTAATTATAAATCCCCATTCACCGAACCGCGAGCTGAACCCTTGGCCAGGTGAGGTTACCAAAATGACCGATCTCGGGTAAAGGTAGTCCTGGGGTAAATATTTGTTAGGAGGGGAGGGAAAAGAGACATCTGCCAATATGCGCGTGGCTTGTCCACGGAGCGTGCGCCGTGTTTCTTTCCGTTAATCCGATAATCCATTTGTCAGCCTAACCCATACCTGCTCTACAGTTTCTCCATTTGCAGATGCGCTATAGCGTTGGTGTGAAATGTGGGGAAGTGCTTGTCCCGAGTTCGTCAGCTAAATATGGAGCTATGTTTGCATAAGTAGAATTGGTCTGTTCGCAGATGTTGATTTATGGAAATTACAATAAAACCGCCTTGTGTCATTCAAGGTCCCGAGCATAACATTGAGATTACGTGTTATTCTCGCTTTATAGATTCAATCCAAGACGATTCTTTTTATTTTTGAATGATAAAACGGAGGTAGCAAAACAAATATTGACGCATTTCAAAACAAATGACAGAGTTTTAGACAACGTGACCGTGATGGCGACCGATGTAAATCTATCATCACTGCTCTCAGAAACAAATTGTCTTTTAGATGGCTATACAGTATGTGATAACCTGAATATGGGCGAGACAACTTATAATGACACAGGCAATGTCTTTGACTGCTCTGGAATGATTTACCAACCCCCTGTGACTAGTAACTCAGGCCTACAACTTGATCAACAGACTCAATCGGCTCTTGATAATGGCGACCAGACCTTGAACACATCACAAGCAGGTATGACTTGCGAATCTCTCGTTCTCTATCTCAAGCATACAATTGCAAATCATGCAAGGGATGCTTTTGTCAATAATCTCATACTGAAAGTCAAAGGTGATCCGAACATTTTGGATGAACTTAGACTTATGCTTCTGAATATGTGTAAGAAATGTGAATCATTCCCCTTCCAAGATAGTGCACTCAAACGAAGAAAGGATCGCCGGCTCAAACAGGGCGATAAATTAGATAAACTAGCCAAAGACTGCTTTATTCTCTTTAGATGTTATTGTGGTGAAAACTCGGATGACATTTATGATGTTTTAAACATTCAACCAAAACAATCACATAAACAACTCTGGGGTGACACTAACATTCAGAGAACAATAGCACCAATCAGTGAGACAATAGCTCGGCTTGAGCGTGACCTGGCTACACTCAGGGGTGAATATACTCAGGACATTGATTGCTTACAAAACAAAGTGAAGAAGCTCGAGGACTGTAATAACAGTCTTACGTCAGAGCTTAGGGCTGCACGTCAAGAGACTGCAAAACTACGAGGCAGCGCTGATAAGTTACGGGAAAGAATAAATAACACAATAGAACAGTTACAAAGTGACAGTAAGTCCACAATGGTAGAAGTGAATAATTGTAAAGGGTCCTTAGATAACCTCAATTCAGATGTGTCTGAATGTAAGCGAGAATTAAAACGGATTCTGGATGTTGAACTACCAAAGTATGATGCAGCAGCGTCTGAAACAGGGAAGTTAAGCAGGAAGTCTGAATCCAGACACGTTGATCTTCGGAACATGGTAAAAGACCTCAAAACAAAGCTCGATGATGGCTGTTTGAATATCTCTCGTATTTCCGACGAACGTCAGTTAGGGATTGGAGCAATGAAATCAAAAATCACACTTATCAATCAGAGACTTACCACTATTGAGGATGATGTCAAGGCCGTGGATGACCAGTGCAGCTCATGCTCGTCGTCTCTAGGGGATCTGAAAAAGAAAATCACAATGATGGAAAGAAAAGAATTAAAGAAGAACAAACACACTTCCTACGCCAATGCAGTAAAACAGATTAACTCGGATGCTATCCCTAGCAGCAGTCAACAGGCAAAGAGAGATCCAATATGTGCTCAAAATGAAAGTGTAAGCAAAGACGATGCTGGATGTCACACACAACCAGGCACTGTAGCCCATGACTTCATTGATGACCCTCAAACAAACAAGCATATACTTGAGGAAATTCCAAAAATCACCCCCCAGGATTCAAGTAACACTCTAGCTGCATCAGTGGAGAGAAAAGTTGAATCCGACAACTCCAGTAACATAAGAAATAGGATCGAAGTTCACATCAGTCACAAAGACAGACAACCATCCAACCATGAAGTAGATGAATTCTGTGCAGGTCCCATGCGTCCTCGAATAAGCCGCTACTATATAGGAAGAATCAACAAATCATGCTCTGAACACTCGATTAGGAACTATATGACAGAAAGGGGTGTCACAGTGACTCATCTTAGAATCTTCATAAAACCCGAGAGACACTTTGCATCAGCGCAGATAAACGTTATTGCACAAGACAAATCACCTGTTGAAAATGTTGATTTTTGGCCAGAAAACATCATTGTTAAGCCATGGTTGAGCCGGAGAAGGTTTTGGCAACAAATTGAGGAAAGACAAAGAATGAATGATACTCCTCAAGGTACAAGTAACCATTGATATAAATGCCTCCTCAAAATATCTCACTTATGTCTTGGAACTGCCGCGGCATAATGTCAAGTGTATGTTATCTCAATACTCTCTTATCTGAAAACCATATCCAGATATGTGCCCTGTCAGATCATCAACTTGGTATCCATAATATCTCATTCTTGGATTCGTTGAACGGAGATTACTTCTCAATTGCAAAGCCTGCGCCAGAACCCAACAACTATAGATCTCAAAGGAGTGGAGGAACAGCCCTCCTTTGTCACAACAAACTTCAACCATACATCCAATCTCTAGATATTGTGTATGATAGAATCACAGCATTAGAACTCTCTCTTCCAAATCAGCATCCACTCAATCTCATATCGGTATACTTACCCCCATCCAACAGATCCATAGATCTTTTCAAACTGTGTCTTGTTGAACTGCAAGAGACGTTCTCAGCCCTATCCCATAAGGGCCCGGTATTCATCCTAGGCGATTTAAATGCAAAAGTCGCAGGACCAAGAGCTAAGTTTCAACCGGACCTAAGATCTAACTTATTGGCAGATTTCCTCTCTGCAAACAATCTCTTGTCTGTCAACATGCAGAGCTTCTGCACCGGCCCAGTGAATACTTTTTATGCCTATACTGGAGGTCCACAGACACCTATCGACCACATTGTGGTACCAACCGATCTCATATATCTTATATATGCAGCCGAGGTGAAAGATGACAATCCCTTAAATATCTCAGACCATCACCCAGTGTTATGCTCTCTAACCTTTGAAGTGCCAAGAAAACCTGCAACGGATCCTCCTAGACCCAGACCAGCCTGGGATAAAGCCATACAAAACGGCTGTATCAAGGATTACACTTATGCAGTCTCTCATACCTTATGGGGTCAACATCTGCCTCCTCTAAACTGTAACATTAGGGATATCGAATATCTCAACGATATCATTACTACAGCCTTGATGACTGCAGCATCTGAATGCCTTCCACTCAGACACTTTAGACCTTACCTCAGACCATACTGGAAAGAACAGCTGAAAGAATCACATGACTTGATGTCTCAATTCAGAAAGAAATGGATTCTTGATGGTAGACCACGAGGAATGAATCACACCAGCTTTTACAACTACAAGAAATCCAAAGACAAATTCAGAGCAGATATGAGAGATGCTGCTAACCGCTACGAAACAGAGCACTTCAATAACCTTGATAAGTTATATGACATTGACCAGAAAACATTCTGGGCGCTGCTCAGCAACAGAGATAAAAGATCACAAATTGCAACCATAAGTGTGTCAGGGGAGCATACATCAGACTCCATGGAAATATGTCAAGCACTCGCTGGTCACATGAAGACTATATTCAGCAAAGGAACAGACAATCATTTTGATCAAACATTCAGGGAAGACATTGAAGACAGAGTTGATGAACTTAGAAGATGCATCTCAGTCAGGTCTATCAACGTCAAAAGCCTTCTAACCTCTCAGTCTGAGGTAAGCAATCTCTGCAAATCTCTAAAAAATAACAAGGCCAGTGGATTTGATGGAATATTCTATGAGCATTTAAAACATGGAGGTTCAACTCTCTACTATTATCTCTCTGAACTTTTTAACAGAATAATCTCCACTGGTATCATTCCATCTAAGTGGAAAAAGGGCGTCATCATCCCAATCTACAAAGGGGGAGGCAAATCAAGGACATCACCGGACTCATACAGAGGAGTAACCTTATTACCCGTTATATCAAAACTTTTTGAACATATCATAGCAAAACGAATCCCACAATTTCAAGATTCTAATGTCTTTCCTGATCCTCAACAATGCGGATTCCAAAAAGGACTCTCATCTCTTCATGCTTCATTTCTCCTACAGGAGACTATCCACCACTATAAGGAACGGGGTGACTCTCTGAAGGTGGTCTTCCTCGACAGCAGCAAGGCCTTCGATACTGTGTGGCATCATGGACTCTTATGGAAGTTGAAGGAGTTGAACATTCACCCCGGTCTGTGGCGCATCTTCAACAACACTTATTCGGGAATGGAAAGTTGTGTTCTAGTCAATAATCACTTCTCATCCTGGTTTCAACTCGACCGTGGAGTGAGACAAGGAAGTGTTCTTTCAGCCAAGCTCTATCTAGTATATATAAATGAACTCTTGACAAACCTTTCAAGTCTGAAGAAAGGCGCATTCGTCTTGGACCTTCATCTTGCTTCTCCAACGCAAGCAGACGATATCTCCCTGATGAGTCCTATTACAACACATCTCCAGTCCATGGTTACAGAGTGCCAGAACTACAGTGCCAAATGGCACTTCACATTCTCGCCTACAAAAAGCAATGTCTTGATCTTCAATCCTACAAAAAAGATTACATGCAACATAGAACTGTATGGAAAAAACCTACCCATTGTTGAAAATACCAAGCATCTCGGTATTCTCCTAAACTCACGTCTCAACAACGATACTCGAACAGCACAAGCAAGTTCAAAGATGAAGTCAACAGCAGTAATGCTAATGAAATCGGGAGCACACAGCTGTGGCTTGAACCCAATCACAAGTTCCAATCTCCTGAAGTCTGTTTGCGTGCCAAAAGCCTTGTTTGGCTGCGAACTGTGGACAAACTTGAAGAAAAGTGACATCCTCACTGTTGAAAGGGCACAACGATTTTGCTTAAAAATCTGCCAGGGGTTACCCAAAACAACTAGATCTGATATATGCAACTCTCTCATTGGTTGGTACTCTGCTGAATCTCAAATAGATACAAGAAAGTTGTTCTTTTTCGGTTCCCTGTGTAACAGCAAGAAACACCTACTGTGCTACCATCTCTTCATGTCACGTCTCTTTGCATTTAGAAATTGCATACTCAGGACAGCATATGGATTTATACCAGATGTGATCAATCTCCTTGAAAAATACAAATTGATGCCATATATTGATAACTTCATCTCCACCAGTTACTTTATGTCTCAACCCTCCTGGAAGAAAGTTGTCAAAGAAGCTGTCATAAACTATGAGAAATCGTCCTGGTTGCAACGGATGTCAACTGACCCTGACCTCAGACATTTTAGAAATCTGCATCCATCAATAGAACCACACCCAGCTTGGCTACTTGCCAAAAGTCATCCATTCTTAAAATATCAGTGCTTCTTCATAGTGCAAATATGTGCCCTATGGCGTCCTTATCGTGTTAATGGCCCTTGTGATAAGTGTGGAGAGATCTGTGCAGACTTCCTGATTCATGCTCTGACAACCTGTGATGTATCCTGTGAGTCCAGGGATCAACTCTGGTGTGAACTTGCCAGCGTTGGGCCAATAGAGCTGAGCGCTGAATTACACAACAGATCTGACTTTGACTTGGTGTGCAGCCTGCTGTCCTGTCGTCCCCCAGTGCCACTCTCTGACGAAGAGACTGAGAAGTACACAATGACTGTCATTGATGGACTCTACACGACTTGTAATGCTTAAGCAATTCTCGAGTTTATTCTCCTGATTAAATTGTACTCTTAACTTTTCTCGCATTTCCTTGTACTCTCCTTTGGAGGAATAAAAGTGTATATATATATATATTTGCAGATGCGCTATAGCGTTGGTGTGAAATGTGGGGAAGTGCTTGTCCCGAGTTCGTCAGCTAAATATGGAGCTATGTTTGCATAAGTAGAATTGGTCTGTTCGCAGATGTTGATTTATGGAAATTACAATAAAACCGCCTTGTGTCATTCAAGGTCCCGAGCATAACATTGAGATTACGTGTTATTCTCGCTTTATAGATTCAATCCAAGACGATTCTTTTTATTTTTGAATGATAACACGGAGGTAGCAAAACAAATATTGACGCATTTCAAAACAAATGACAGAGTTTTTGAACAGTTAAGGCTACCGTTATTTATTCTTAAATCAATAAGTTTTAAAAAATCTTATTTGAAACTCTATTCGTTACATTAGTTTATAGTGAATACTTGATTATTATGAAATATAAAATAGATTCAAATTTTGTCTTAATTGTAAATAATATCCTGAGCATGATCACATAGCATTGTCTTTGTTGAAGTTGTATTTGATAGTTTCTTAGATTTCCCAATGAGAACTATAGTATTAAATATATAATACTTTGAAATAAGTTTTGTACTAAACAATGACGAGTTGAGCATTCTTGTGTTTTAAGTTTATCATATGAGGCAAAATATCTCATTTCTAAACTTTCATTAGGGTATTTGACAGCCTTAGATAAATATTTTAAGCTATGATTGATATGCACGATGGCTTAAGGGAATATTTCAACAACTTTATCTTTGTAAGTGAGAGAAGCGCTAAACCCCTGATTTGTTGAAATATGCTGTCCATTCGCTGTAAGATGAGAAGCAACGTTTGATAATTTATTCTCTTACTCAAGATTAAAAAGCTTTGATTTACAACCCTGTTTTAGTTAGAGAAGATGCTATATTGATACACTCATTTCATTTTTTTTGTTAGCAAAATCTTAACCAATCTTATGTTAAGATTCGCTTAACCACTAATGTATGAAACATGTTCAATTTAAAATCACTCGTCGAATGAATATTCAGGGAAGAAAATGATAATTCTAATAGGATATAAATAAAGATGATATTTGTTTTTAAATTTGTAATCGCTGCGGGATGGTGAAAAAATCGAGAAATTTGTCACATTCGTAACAGAGGTAGATTAAAATTTAGTCTATGACAATTTTTAATATTTTACTGTTCCTTCATCCATAATATATTTTTCTTTGGGCTCCTAACTTCATGTGTATTCAGTCAATCTAGACTTGCTGAATGTGGACTTAGACTGTATTAAAGGCTCCTCTATATACACAGTCATGAAGCAGGACTATAACAGAGGTAACTTGGGCAGATAAATGATGAATGGGCAGATGAATAAAAATGTGGGGACAAACAGTCACTGTCACAAACTAAATTGGTAGTCGGTTTATTTACTGCAGGATTTTGTCGAAAGTTGACGATATCCGTGTCTGGCATCTGTCGATCTTGAAGAGAGATAAGTGAGAGGGCAGCAATATTTACAGAGAGCTTGTGCATTCAATCACTCAGTCCTCAAATAAACGGCACCTGTTCGCCTTTAGTTAAGCATAAAATTACCTTATCTTTGAAATTGAAGACCGCTTCCTTCTGGTGCTATTTATAAGCTTGCAAATGCACAAAATATTACCACTGGAAATATTTAATAGATACGTTCAGTTGACATCTTTTGAAAATTTACATAAAACAATTACCTTAATCATTTATACAATCCGAATTGATACAGATTATTACCTGAGCAAGTGAGTTTGGTTGATTTTATGAAGTTTGATATTTTGTAATACCTGAGCTTGTACATTTAAGCACTCTATCCTGAAATAAACCGGTAGGTGTTCGCCTTTAAAAAGCATAAAATTATTCAATATTTGAAGACGGTTTCCTTCTGGTGCTATTTATAAGCATTACATGTCCTGGAAGGTAATTTAGCGTTGAAGCCATATTTGGAATATTCATGTAACAAAAACAATAACCAATAACCATAATTATCAAATTTTAAGTTTGGCTATCAGTAACTCAAAGTGTGTCATATGAATTTAACTAAATGAATAGGAATTGTTTACCAACCGAGATTTTGCATTCATTTTGCCTCGCATCCCTTTATCCTAAAAAACCGCAACTGTTCGCCTTTACTTAAAGTGACACAGAAAATGTTTCATGAATCTTGTATGTGGCTTACATAGAGCCAAAATATGATATGAATTTAGCTAAATTCAAATCGCATTTCAAAAGTTGCATCTTTATCTCTAAAATGCCTTGATAACATTTCCTTGTTTTCGATTGTAAAAAAACGGCAATATAAATGTTAAGAAGTCGAAATATAGTGTCCCATATGCATGTACATACTGTATATTAGTTAAATGACGTACTAAGCAACATCAACCCATAGTTCTCGTTTTGTCTGCTATAAATAAGTTTCCAAAATTACGTTTTACTCATTGGCGCGTGCCATTATCCGGTCTTCGATCATAAATGTCGACTTTTTTCCCATTTTTATCGTCACTATAAGCATTGAGATGTTCGTTATCAGAAAAAACCATTTCGATGAAATAACACCATTTAAGGAGCTTGACATATTTGACCACAATACCATACCCTGTCCCCCATTAAGCATGATATTACAAAATATTTGAAGACTACTTCCTTCTGGTGCTATTTATAAAATATGATTACATGCCTCGGGAAGTTTATTTCCTATTGCTGCCATTGATGTGTTTATTCATACTAAGAATATTTGTTACGTACATCCAGTTGGCATTTGTTGGGGATATATGTGACGTAGGGGACTTTCACAAAACAGATTCTTGTGAATAGATCGAATTTATCAGATATTATGGATAGCTTACAAGGCGATCATTTACCCTTACGTTAGCATGAAGGATGCTACAACTCTGATAGAGTGCGATAGTACAAGTAAACCTCATATCCTATCAGATATTTATGAAAAATAGAATCGAGATATATATAGATCGAGTGTTGAGAATTAGTTGAATTGAATTAAATATTACTCATAAATACGAAATAACTGACTTCCGTCACGACCCCGTTATTCCTTATCGTCTTTCACGTATCTTAACCTTAACGAGCCTAAGAGCCTTATATACATGTTAACTACTTGGAATAAGTATGGGTATTCATTATCTTCAATATGAAAATAAAATAAAAATTATCCTAAAATATATCTTCGATAATATGTGTATTTTTATCTAAATAAAATACTCTTAACATATTTATTTACTTGACCTTTTAAGTTATATTTCAGATCAGCTAAACAAACTATGAGAGGCTAAGAACAAGGTTAGATTTAGACGCCTTCCTTCTCTAACTATCTCTAACATATAATTTTCAGTGGCCAGCCAGCTATAATGTGAGATAATAACAGAGTATACTAAACCATACCCTGGTACTCCAGTGGATCAAAAGTAAAATAACGTCTGCTCGACTGGATCAATTGTCGTCTGCTCTCTTGACCAATTGTCGTCTGCATGATCAGATTTTGTGAATCCGATATAGTCGACTTCATTAAACCCTCAAGATAACACCTGATGGAAAATGGTCGCTAAGGAAGAAAATGAGTATGAACTCGGAAAAGGGATGAGGGAGAAGTAATAAATGATATACTATTTTGGTTTCCTTTCCTTGTGAACAAAGGTAATATTTGACCAGCAAAGATTCAGATTAACTTGTCGAATTCAATATTCGTAAGATGTTGTTGATGATATGCCATTCCTTGTGGAAACATATTTCGTTATTAATAATACGTCAATCCTCCAGGAAACTTATTTGGTCCTTAGTAATATAACAACAGTTAAGGAAACACCTTTGGTGCTAAGCAAGATGACACCCGCTGAGGAGACATCTCTGGTTATTACTAATGTAACAACAGTTAAAGAAACACCTTTGGTGCTAAGCAACATGACACCCGCTGAGGAGACATCTCTGGTTATTACTAATATAACAACAGTTAAGGAAACACCTTTGGTTGTTGGTGATATGCCATTCCGTGAGGAAACATCTTTAGTTCTTAGAAGTATCGTGCAATATAATTCAATCGTTTAGGAAACATTTTGGTTCTTCATAATATGACAACAGTTGAACAAACATCTTTGTAAGTAATATGTCAATCTTTGAGAAAACATCTTTCGAAATATGACAACCGTAAGGAAACATCTTCTGTGCTTAGCGATATGACAACTTTTTAGGAAACGTATTTTTTATTTTTTGAGGCGAAGACCGTTGTGGATAAATTCTTAATAACACAAATGTCATGAGTTTAGGAACTGATGTTATCAGAAATGAATGTATGTGAAAGTCTGTCGTGTCTTCAAGCGTCAGAGCGTTGAACTTATAGGCCCGAAAACTGTGAAAAAAGAAAAAAACCATGTAGTTTTAAAATGACGTGTTTAACCTCAAGATGAAGCGTTGTGAGTGGGTGTATTGTGACGGCAGGGGACCTCTAGTATGATATACCAATACAGGTCAGAGCGTCCTAACTAGAGTCAACATTTGTTTTGTAATTAAACAGGTTAAACAGTTTTAAGTTTCCGTGTTATAACCAAATTAGACTTTATAAGTTACAATTTCTTGGAATGGTGACTCATGTCACATGTTAAATGATTCATCAACAAAAACAAAATCCGGCACCTGTTTGTCTTTACTTAAGCATGAAATTACCCAATATTTGAAGACTACTTCCTTCTGTTGCTATTTATAAGTCATTGATGTATTAATACGTACCGGGAATATTTGATACGTACATTCTATTGGCAATTGTGACGCATGTTACTTACACAGATTCTTGAGAATCATTCAGTTTGAACAGATATTATGGATGGCTTATAAGGCCATCATTACCCTTACGTCAGCATTTAGGACATATAAACTTAAATAGATGGCGACAGTACAATTAAATCTCCTTGACAGTACAGAAATATTTAAGAAATATACAATCCAGATAAATTAAGATCGAGTGTTGAAAATTATTAAAATACACTTTCGTAATAATTCAATAATTCGTAATCCTCTTTCACGTATCATACCTGAACGAAACTAGTTCGAAGATCATATAAAAATCCTGGATTTAGCTTTTTCTATTCCATACTTGAGATACAGGCATATGCATAGGTAAATATTACGATATATTCTATGTATTTAGTGTTGCTTGTACATGAATAAGTCACTTTAAACTACAATTGTTCTTTTTACAAACAGTTAATACAAGTTCATCTGCTATAATAAAAAAAACATTTTTGAAATATAAATTTCACGAAAAACATGTCTGCAAGTCTAGTATGTTAAGATCTAAGATTATTTTTAATTCGATTCACAAACGAAAACGTGACTTCAAAGTGAAATATATTAACTTGAAAAGATTAAAACTTCATGTTCATTCTTGTCTGTTTACTTTTTACTTCACACCGCCGGTGTATGCTTCATTAATCCTATGTCGCATATGTGACAAATAACGCTGCTTTTATGACTTTGCCTCCCCACAATAGAATAAACAGGATTTTTTTTCAGAAGGCAGACTTTATTCCGGGTATTTAAAAAATGAAAAACAGAATTTCAGGTTTTCAATTCTTCTTCGATATTGGCCTCAATGTGGTGATTCGAATAGCAGTTTGTTTCCCCAAAACATTCAATGTTGAGTCAAGTATCGTATTGACGAAACAACTTTGGATTTTCGTCACTTGACAAATGAACACTTTAGGAATATCTTTGAATCTACATAACATGTGCATTGAGCTGTGGAGGATCAACGTAACATATCAGGAGAACTCTTGGAGGAAACATCTTTTGATTTGTGTAACATATGAAGTCAGTTCTTAAGGAAACATCTGTTGATCTACGGACATGTCAAGTGAACTCTTGAGGAAACATCTTTGGGTCTACGTACCATGTCAAGCTAAGGTTTGAGGAAATATTTTTGGATTGACGTAACATAATTGGTGAACTCTTCAAGAAACATCTTTGGATCTATGTAACATTTCAACTGAATTCTTAGAGGAAACATCTTTTGATTTGTGTAACATATGAAGTCAGTTCTTAAGGAAACATCTGTTGATCTACGGACATGTCAAGTGAACTCTTGAGGAAACATCTTTGGATCTACGTACCATGTCAAGCTAAGGTTTGAGGAAATATTTTTGGATTGACGTAACATAATTGGTGAACTCTTCAAGAAACATCTTTGGATCTATGTAACATTTCATCTGAATTCTTGAGGAAACATCTTTGCATTTATGTAACCTGTAAAGTCAGTTCTTAAGGAAACATCTGTTGATCTACGGACATGTCAAGTGAACTCTTGAGGAAACATCTTTTGGATCTACGTACCATGTCAAGCTAAGGTTTGAGGAAATATTTTTGGATTGAGGTAACATAATTGGTGAATTCTTGAAGAAACATCTTTGGATTTGTGTAACCTGTAAAGTCGGTTCTTAAGCTAACATCTGTTGATCTACGCTCATGTCAAGTGAACTCTTGAGGAAACATCTTTGGATCTACGTACCATGTTAAGTAAACGCTTGAGGAAATAATTTTTTATCAACGTAACATAATGAGTGAACTCTTTAGGAAACACCTTTGGACCCACGTCACCTGTCAAGTTAAATGTTGAGGTGACATTTCTGGATCTACATTACATGACATTTGGTCTCTTGAAGAAACATCTTTGGATCCATGTAAGATGTCAAGTTAATGCCATAGAAATATCTTTGACTATACGAAACATGTCAAGTGGACTTTGAGGTGACATGCCTGGATCTACATTACATGACATTTGGTTTCTTGAAGAAACATCTTTGGATCCATGTAAGATGTCTAGTTAACGCTTCAGGAATATGTTCGGATCTACGAAACATGACAAGTAAACTCTCGAGTTAATATCTTGGGATATCTTGGATTTGAGAAACCATTTTTGATTCCCCGTAACAGGGCAATCCATGATGAGACATCTTTGGTTTTAAGTGTTATGTCATTGCCTTATGAAACATGTATAGCTCTCAGGAAACATCTGTGTTGTTTTCAACACAAAGTGCAAAGTGTTCAAATTAAAGATAGGAAGTCTTTATCATAAGTCATCATTCTTAACATCCGTGTTTATTGAATTCCAAAAATAATTTGAACCACGAAAAGGGGTTATATTTTTAAACGTTTAAACTGTTTTGTTTTATGTACATTTAGTTGTACAACCAGGATTTAAAAAAAAATTACGATCTATATGCAGTTTTGCGTGATTTAGTCAAGTGACATGACTTTAACAAATGATATTTAAAGAATATATATCGCAGTAAGTAGTATCTAAAAGCGTTATCCTCACAATTCCGAAATTCACGGAAAAATAAAAATAGCTAGCGTTACAATGACGTGTTTAACCCCAAAACTGTGAAAATGAGACAACCCGTGGGCGGGCATATCGTGACGGCACGGACTTGTAGTTTAATACTGTTGTATTGGTTGAAGTGACTACTCAAATGTCATATGCTTCGTAATCAGACATGGTTTTGGAAATTCCCTTCTCCCTCCACATGACACATGACCAAGTATAAGGATATTATAATTTCCAGGGAATGATATGACTCACAATATGTTTACTGATTCATCAACACACTTGTATTAATTGTGTTTCTGTTCCGTACTTGATTATAAGGATAATATACTTAGCTTAATAAGGGAAGGGAGTGGTAGTTTCGAATCCCGCCAGGGGCTCGGCAACATTGTCTGCAGTAGAGAACTGTTCTACAGGCAGTCAGGTTTGGGTGCAATGCTACAATGATTTTCAGTGCAGTACCACCCATTGTTCGCTAGTTCCAGCCGATGCTCGTAGGTTTCACCGCAAATTATAGCCACAATTGAGTTGCGGGCTTTCCACCTGTATTAATACTAATATAAGTGAAACACTCTTGAACGCGGCGTTAAACCCCATATCTCCTCATCTCACCTTAGTATAAAATAATGGTGATCGTGCATATATAAATGTATTTATTTTTGTACATACATACATGTATACATTCAACTAAATCAACAATTCATTCATTTGTCATATTTTAAACTAAACTTTCACCTGAGTGGTGTTTAGGTGTTACTCCATTTAAAAATGGGATAGGAAGGGAATAGAATCTACATGTTCACACTGATCTTCAGGTTAAACTATAGATTTTCAACAAGGCATGAGTTCAACGTTATGGTATTAGGTACTGAGAACGTATCCAAACGAAAGAAAGACCTTCTAGTGAAGTATGATGACCCGAGAAGTTTAATATTTATTCATTGTGAGTCTTGTTTACAATCTACTTCACACCAAGGAGCTATGCTTCATTAAACGGGAATCGGGTAGCTGAAAACTAATGCTACTTTTATGACTTTATGTCACAACAATAAAAATGACCGGGCGTTTTCTTCAGAGGGCAGAATCTGTTCCGGGTATAAAAAATGAAGAACAACATTCACTAAGGACATTTATTCTGTTATGCTTTGGAATTTTCAGAGCTTTTATTTTTATATATCATTTTAATGTGTCTCAGAATAAATCGGCTGGATGTCATTAAGCTCTCTCTGGTTAGCAGACCATAGTGCGTCAGTCAGGTGACTCAATTTGGTGTTGTTAAATTCGCTGTATAAAATAAATTTAGTATATACAATGAGCGGTATAGACTTTTTGCACTTTAAGGATATGAGCTTTATCTCCCCTGAGAGGCTTTTCCACTCATTTCTTCAAATCTATACTCTGGCACCAATGAGCAATATTTCATAATTTTTAAATTTTTTTTACTACAGGTGAAAATTTGCAACACTGCGTTTCTCTTGACCAATCATATAGGGTTTTGTATACCCGACTGGCTTCTGTGCACGCCACAGGTACAGGAGCTCCGGTCTTCGTAACGGGTTATGGAAACAGTTCAAATGGAAAATTTGAAACAACGTCACTGATTTCACAAATTTTGTTTTCATTAAACCAATCTGGTTTCGGTACCTCTAGCCCAGTAAGTGCTAAACTTGTAACAGAGTTCACTAGCGAAGAAATGACTTGATTAACCTCTGTTGAAAGAGACTGGCACGTTGAATATAGAGTTGGTACTAAGATAGTGCTCAATGAGACAAACTAGTGTCCAAAAGAAGCGTTACCATGTGTTTGGAGGTACAAACGATAAAGACCAAAATAATTGAAATTTCAGATTGGTGTGAATCTTTTGAGTGACTTTTTCTATCTATCAAGTCAAATAAATGCTTGAGGAAACATCTTTGGATCTATGTAACATGTCACGTGAATTCTTGAGGAAACATCTTTTGATCGACGTAACATAATGAGTGAACTCTTGGGGTGACATGGATCTACATGACATGACCTATGGTCTCTTGAAGAAACATCCATGTAAGATTTCAAGTTACTGCTTCAGGAACATCTTTTGATCTACGAAACATAATGAGTGAACTCTTGGGGTGACATGGATCTACATGACATGACCTTTGGTCTTTTGAAGAAACATCCACGTAAGATAATACTTCAGGAACATCTTTGGATCTACGAAACATGTCAAGAGGACTTTTGAGGTGACATGTCTGGATCTACATTACATGACGCTTGGTCTCTTGAGGAAACACCATTGGATCCATGTAACTGATTCTGTGTTCTGATGTAACTTCTGCATTAATCTTAAATTGTCGTACAGGCACAACCGAACCTTGAAGTCGGCTTGTGAAGCTTGCTGTTGGATCATTCTAATGACTCTCTTTCTCTCAGTGGCTGTCAAACGTGGGATTTGTCTGTGGGCTTTTTGTTGATGTCATACCAACGTGTATGGTGTGCTGCTTTATAAGTTGATCGGCACGTGCAAACCGTTCTACAGACAGAAATGTCATTTTCACAAAAGGAACGTTTTTCTTGGAAGTTATGACATATTTCCGGTATTTTCGATCGAATAAACGGTATTTGCTACTGGAGATACGCGACAGCATGTTTCGTACGAAGATGGTCATATAATAAAATGTGTTTGGACTGTAACAATTAAATACTTGAAATAATAGTGTACCAAAAACGTTTCGCCATAATTTTATGTTGCAAGTCTGATTTCAGATTCGTTACGCACGGTAAAGTTACTTTAAGAATTTAGTAACCAGATATGGAATGTGTAGTTGATATTTAGATATCCTCAAAATGAGATGTTTTGAATTGAAAATTTAAGTACTGGAATGAGTCGTGTTACACAACTTTTGGTCCGCATTTGATCTGGCATTTCAGAATTCAGGTTCGTTAAGTTAAATCACTAAAGAATTCAGTAACCAGATCAGGTTCTTAGATTTATTTAAGTTATTACACTGATATATGATTGGTTATTTGTTTACAAGTACCTTTAATGCATGAGAGGGTTAAAGATTATATGCTGGCCATATCTCTATTGTTCATGCTGATTGTATGTACTGTTACTTATACTTTTTATACCTGATGGGATACTAGTTAGCTATGGAGTTAGATACCTTTTGTTTTTAATGTTAGTATTTCTCTTATTCCCTTTTGTAAATTCATTAATCCAAATGAAAAATGTCTTTTTATCATGGGATAATATGATTGTCATTGCATTTTTCACATTTTTATGTTTCAGATCACACTATCCTTGTGCCGACTCTAATACATTTACTGGAAAAGATGCACCATGTTCAGAGTCAGCCACCAATTGCTAGCACTGACTGTCTCAAAAGTTTACCCACACAATCGCCGGAATCTGGAAGGCGAAAGAATAATGTTACAATTTTCAAAATACGAATGACTAAGCAATACCTTTGACACAAATACGTCATCCCACATGATTTAATACCGTAGAAAATCATATGGTTTGGTAACCTGTAATGATGTATCATATTCTCCACATCAAGATATATTTTATAATGAGTATTGTAGAATTATAAGAAAACGCAATAACATCAAAAGTAACTTTTGTTCAGCATATATTTAACTTCGTCACACATTGACCGTTTTCCATGCTTGACCAAGTGTTGACCACTGTCTTGTCCACATTGTCCATTCATCCTGTTATAAACGAGAACAGTGCTCGATTCATCACTGAAGCATACCACATCACACATACTTGATAAAACTCTATATATGTAGGTAAACATGTAGATATGTAGCTACTGACACCTTGATAGCACGGTCAGCTTTGTTAGGACCTCCCCTTGGCTGTTTTCCTTTCAGGATAAATTGATAAGATATACGTTTTTCCTACTTATTTGATATCATCTCATCAGATGCTAATTTACTTAGCCTCTTGCGGTCCATGGAAGGTGGACTTTTGTACTTAAAAGTATGATGAATTTGTTTATATACTAAGCAAAAACAACATATTTATCTGTTCATATTTACTGTCAATTATAGTATTGTTTATAGTCGGATCATGCCGTTGATTATATATATCGTATATTTCGTTAATTATAGTTCATAATTCATTAGGCACTAAAAGGGGAGTGCATGACGAACGATCTGATGTTATTCTTGAATCTAGTATAACAAATTAATTCACATGACATGTAATGTACATAGGGAGTACCGTTAGGTTTCTAAGGAAAGAGAACATCTTTTCAACATTACTTTTTTGATAATCATTTGATATTTTCTGGCATATCTGGACGTTCCATGTATTACAGTATTTTAACACTTGGATATTAACCGCCATGTCATATTTTTCATTATCTTGCATGAATAACATGTTTCTCAACTCTTTTTTCAAACATTACCAAACGTTTTATACATGAACCTTATCATTTCGGTGATAGTCTACCTTCCCAGATGGAAACTATGCATGGCCAACCATTAATATGAATAAACAATCACGCTTTGTTTGCATTGTAATTAATTGCTGTTACTAACTGTAATTTCTTATAAAATAAACGCTCTCCTTAAAACATTAGCTTGTGTCGTGTCAGTTTATATCATTTAAGCACAGCTGTGTAAATAAAGTACTAATTGATCATCAAATTAAGATTTGTGATCTGATGCTTGGATTCTACAATGGCGCTTCATAATAAAGTTAATAACACATTTTGTCGATGTATGTACGTATTTCGAGTTTATTTGAAAGAGGTACCTGTTCAAGACTGACGTTGTTGAAATTGAAATTAAAGTGACGTTTCATTCATCTGGCTTGAAAAAAGCCCAAAACCTTCTGTCTTGAGTTCAATTAAAATATTGTCCCTAAAAATACTTCTTTATATCTAAATGCCACAATTAGGCTATTTTCTCGGTTTCAATTTTAATAGCGAAAGACCTGTGTTTGAGTCATTGGCGCGCGTCATTGTCCGGTTTTTGATCATACATTACAACTTAAACCTGTTAATAAGCGAGAGTAAGCTTATCACTAAGATAAACATTTCTTGAACTTCCTGTTTGAGTGATTAACACTGTTGGAAATGCCAACTAAAATATCATGATTATAAAAGTAAGTTTCTAAAAGGCAAGACCCTTTTGCATATTGCGTTCATTAATCGTCTCTTATCATCATACTAAAAAAACCAGGTTTAAGTTGAACGAACGGGCACCTGTTCTGCCTACAAACACAATTAGAAGTCAATTAGTTTATCTTACAAATTCTGAATGAATTTCTTTTTTCAGGTATCAGTGCAAATAATGTTATACCTGAAAAGAACCTAGAAGCTGTCTTTGCTATTTATAATCACTGTTGGAAATGTCAAATGAGATAGTATTATTTTCAAGGTATTGATCTAAAAAATATCAATAATATATTGTTTATTAATATGATAAATGATAGATTGATGAATGAATAAAGAATACATTTGAAATATTTGATAGTTTTAAGTAAATGTAAACGAATGTTGGAAATATTTAACTTTCTCACCCCGGCGATACCAATCTTTGATGATTTATTTAAGATGAGTCTACCTGGCTCATTCAGGTACATACATGTAGGTAGTCAGGTGTGGCATGGTGGCAGGTGCAAATTACAGCGTTATGTTTGCATGATATCAAGGGTCTAAAAGCAATGAATACATTATCTGCTTAACATCGAAAACAATGTTTTAGATTTCATGTCATAGAAGATTAAACGACTAATATTCTCTGACAGTACAAAATGTACGTGCAGGCTCATAACATTTTCTCTTATGTTTTCTTTTTCAAGTTGCGATGAAACAAATGAAGCGATTTATTTGACTATAACTTCATTCAAATAACAATGTATTTTACGTTCAAACTTTACTTGTACAAACCAACACCAAACGTCATTTATACCGCATATTAATCTACGGGAGGCTAGACTCTAGTAACATTTTGGACATGTTTATTGTTTGGGTCTGAAGTATTTTTCCTCTTTTCAATTTGTTCAGTGAATCTACAACCGTGAATAAAACCGTCTCCACTTGCCGATTGAACTTCAGTAACCTCTTTAACACTCGGCGCAACTTGTACAGATTTTGAAATCAATACCACATATAACTAAGCATTTTGTATTCCATTCACCTGATTTCTTCAATTCTTAGTATAAAATGTACTTGCAAAACACGAATAGAACCCTTTATTCATTCGCAGAGGTAAAGGTAGTTTTTACCTTCATTGCAATAGATATCAACGATACATTACCTGTAACGTAACATGCCACTGCATTTGTAGAACAATAATCCAGAGAGTAAAAACCAGTAAAAGGTCAGTTTCGGTCATGCGTTCATAACCAATTCGTACAATACTCCCCTGTAGGTCTAAACGCTGTTGCACCTGCGTACAGGTAATTAATTACTTGTAATACCTAGGACAGTTACTCAGGTAATCTGATCTCTCACCTGTTTCGGGTGTTTTAACATTGGTTTAAACTGTGAGGGAAGTATACGTGCATGAAAACGCCCTCAGGTAAACATTGAAGGTATACGCAGGAGAAGAGCGATTAATTTCTTATGAATGCTATTTCGTGTACTTACATTTCTAAACAATTGAATTCATACTTTACATAAATGATGCATAACAATTAGTCTGTTACAATAAAGTATCGGGTGAACAGGTAGGGTTGCTTTCCTGAAAAAAATATTTACCTGCACTGTCCACTGAGCTCGAAAGGTCTACAAAGAAGAATTAACAGTATTTTCCAGTAAGCCTTGAACTGAAGCTCAACGAAAATAACTTCTCTCCTCAGAGGTTACTCAACTAATTTCCTATTCAAGAAAGCTCTGTTTCACCTGGAACACTTTTTGGCCAAAAGTAAAGTTCTGATTTGTTGCAATCAAGGTTGTTTCTCCAAATCAGCGACGTTGTTTAAATGAATTCAGTCTGCTCCTTGAACCCTTCAGAACACTTAATAGTTTGCTTTAATTATTCACAATATAATTATATTTTTATGCTTAAAAAATCGATCCAGTAAATACAACCCACAGGGTGTTCTATTTGTAACAGATGTCTCTGTGGTAAGAAAATGTGGTATTAAGATATCACTCAAAAAGATATGTTTCGAGTTGAAACATTTAAATAATGGTGAGTCATGCTCCACAAGTTTTGGTCCGCATTAAATCTGACATTTCAGAGTTCAGATTCGTTGAGAATAGTTACATCACTTGAGCTTTTAGAAACAAGATAAGGCTCTTAGATTTATTTAAGTGACATATCAGCTTATGTGATAATCGCATAAAACCGAATATCTCACTTGAATGCAGATTTGTTTAAGCTGGTTATAATATGTTCTGTCACTTGATATACATGTACATGAGAGGGTTAAAATAACACGTGGGCTGTTTAACTTATTTTTTTAAATTTCAGTATTCTATCTTATTTATTTTTTCCCATTCTGGAATGAGTCGTGCTCCACAATTTTTGGTCCTTTGATCTGGCATTTCAGACTTCAGATTCGTTGAGCATAGTACAATCACTTGAGCATTTAGAAACCAGATTTGGTTCTTAGGTTTATTTTTACTTGTTTGGCTTATCTAACACATAGTTGATTGTAATGCTAGCATTGACTTTTTTGACACAAACATGAAATATTTGTTAGTAATTGTCTTTTCAACTCATGAGGACTTGAGGACGGTAAATAATTCACATTTACAATTATAGGATGAAAGGAGAATCATTTTATTCGCCACAGTTGATAACAATAATTTCTTGACAAACGTCATGCTCATCTCATCTTGTGAGGTAGACAAGTTATATTTTCACTATTTGATTCGACTCAAATGAAATATTGCAATTTTAAAAACATATTTGAGGTGAAAGGCCCCATTCAACGTTCAACAAATTTATTGAAACCTTCTTCAACAGACTAATATCGTAAATAAAATATTTGGTACCCAGAATTAACAAAGAACAGAATCATAAATGCCTTTAATTTCATTTAAATGTAATATCGTAAATCTAATTCAGAAACAGCGATAGCCGTCGAAGTAGGCTTCCTTCATTGTGAATGTCTTTCCCAAGGAAAACATGACAGCATAGTGACCGTTTCAGACTTTCCCACAGACTGAATTTCATTAATTCAATCTCAACCGATCCCTTGCCTTTTCAGCGCAAGATATGCTTATGAGCCTACACTGAGCCTGCATACCAAAAGTTACAAAAAAGCCGATTAGAAACAAAATCCAGTCCAAGAAAGTTTTTAAAAAATGGGTCTTATGTTGCTCACATCTTGGTGTCTATTATAATGCGTATTGTAGAATGAATAAGTAAGAAACAATAACATCATAAGAAACTTTTGTTCATCCTCAGCTCTAGCGTCTTCACACGTTGACCGCTTTCTATGCTTGACCAAGTACTGACCAGTGTCCGTGACTCGTCTACATTGTCCATTCATTCTATTATAAACGAGAACAGTGCTCTATTCATCACTGAAGCATACCACATCACACATACCTGGCAAAAACTCTATATATGTAGGTAAACATGTAGATATGTAGCTACTGACACTTTGGTAGCACGGTCAGCTTTGTTAGGACCTCCCCTGGGCTATTTTCCTTTCAGGATAGATTGATCAGATATACGTTTTTCCTACTTATTTTGGTATCAACGCATCAGACGCTAATTTGTTCAGTCTCGCGGTCCAGGGAAGGAGGACTTTTGTAATGAATTTGTTTTCTTGTTACTTTCTCTTTGGCATAAAGGATTTTTAAAATTGGCCATTGATTTTATATCTCCTGCGTTTCTTTCACATAGTTATTTTGTAAGGTGGGCAATGAAAATAGGTCTGCATGGACGATTTGATTTCTTTGAGCTTATATAACAACTTCAGTCAGATGACATTTGAAGCCTCCATTCTGACTCCATGGAAGGGAACATCTTTTCACCATTACTTATTTCATAAAGATTAATATTTCTGGAATCATCTAAACGTACCATGGTTCTCAATGTATCACGTATTTACCGTATTTAGATATTTTTCCCGCTATGGAAACTGTGATTTCATAAACATTAATTATTTTGCACAGATAACATTGCAACCATGGAAGATGGAGGAAAACCTTTACCAGTAACAATTACACACATACACTACAACTGCATTATAATCCAGTAACACGTCCAGTGTCTAGTCCATGTTATTATTAATAAGGGAAGAGTTGTGGCCTTGGCGAACATAAGTATACTTTGTCCCTTACGGAACTAGGACGAATATTTGGTCACTTAAGGAACTAGGACGAATACTTAGCCACTTAAGGAACTAGGACGAATACTTGGTCACTTAAGGAACTAGGGCAAATACTTGTCCACTTAAGGAACTAGGACGAATACTTGGTCACTTAAGGAACTAGGACGAATACTTGGTCACTTAAGAAACTAGGGCAAATACTTGGCCACTTAAGGAACTAGGACGAAGACCTGGTCACTTAAGGAACTAGGACGAATACTTGGTCACTAAAGAAACTAGGACAAATACTTGGCCACTTAAGGAACTAGGACGAAGACATGGTCACTTAAGGAACTAGGACGAATACTTGGTCACTAAAGAAACTAGGACGAATACTTGGCCACTTAAGGAACTAGGACGAAGACATGGTCACTTAAGGAACTAGGACGAATACTTGGCCACTTAAGGAACTATAGGACGAAGACTTGGTCACTTAAGGAAATAGCACGAAGACTTGGTCACTTAAGGAACTAGGACGAATACTTGGCCACTTAAGGAAATCGCACGAATACTTGGTCACTTAAGGAAATAACACGATGACTTGGCCACTTAAGGAACTAGGACGAAGACTTGGTCACTTAAAGAAATAGCACGAAGACTTGGTCACTTAAATAGTTAAATAATTAACTTGTTCATAGTTCAATCATGATAAGAAAAGATAATAAGAATTATACGAAAAACATTGACAAACGAATGACAGTGAATTCAGTATCATATTATCATTCTTACATGTCCAGATAAAGATGAAAACTATTATAAGAAATTCTCAGATTGATGAACTATAACATCATTATCATTCAGTATTATGCCAAGTGTCCGTCCCTCATTATTTCATATCAGACTGGTCTGAGAAAGCCGGCAACTGACCAGAGGGCAAGCTATGTGGTCTTGGCAAATATGACTGGATGTAGTCGGTCAATGAAACAGGAATCAGACTTGGTCACTATGAGAACTAGGACATAGAGTTCATAGTTGCATCATCTTACTGAGTATACTAAACTGACCATAAGAAAAACATTGACAAACCATTAGACTAAATTTTTAGAATAACAAAGCCTGGATAGAAAAGGGCATCTCTTGACAATTGTTTTTAACATTTGTGCATAAGGTGCACAAAATCATGACAATGACTAATAAGTGAACCACTTTAAAGAGAATCTTAAATAAACATGGGTTATTGTTTTAAAAATTACGTTGTATATCTCTGGGATACCGTTACCACTGTAAAATTATTGTGATCATTTGTTTATTATTTAATCTGGCCTTTATATGAATATATGTTTTGAATGAAATTAATTTTGCAGATAATATTTTTAAAGTTCGAATCAAATGTAAACTATTTATTCCCAACAGTTAATCTGAATAAACACGTGCAATAATTGTTTGTTTGCTTTTCAATTATTTGTTCTTAATATCTGTATTTTGCAATCAAAAATAAACATGCACCGATAAACATTGACTTGTGTTTTGTCAGTATATATCATCTAAGACAAGCTGAATAAATAAAGCATTAATTAATCATTGAATAAATCTTTGTGATGTAGTGCTTGGATTCCACAATATCGTTACAGAATAAAGATGATAATATCGTTTAAGTTTAAGTTGAACAACGGGCATCTGTTCTGTTTTGAGATGTTAGAATGTAAATAAAGAATTTCAAACAGACAAAATTAAACTTGGAAAAAATATTTGTTTTATATCAGAACTTTTTATTGGCTTCACCCACAAATAAAAGTCAATTACATCCAAGTTTATCTTTGCAATTCTGAATGAATTTCTTTTTTCCCGTGTTAATGGAAAAAAAGCTTATACCTGGAAATAATGTGGAATCTTCATGTCTTAATAATAAACTCTTTTGGAAATGTCAAATGAAATAATTTCAGTATCAAGGTTATTTTCTGAAAGACAAAACTCTTTAGCATCCTGAATTGATAACTTTTCTATTTGAATTTTGTTTGAAAAATAAAAAAGATTCCTTTTGAAATGTGCCACAGCGTAAGGGGAATCAAAGTGATCATAAACGCATACTCGGAATATTTAACTTTCTCACCTCGGTGATAACAATCTTTGATGCTTAAGTAAAGGTGAGTCTACCTGGTGAATTCAGGTGTGGCTTGGTATACAGAAGGTTCAGGTTAAGTTTAGTGGCAGGTGCAGTTTACAGCGTTATGTTTGCATGATCTAAAGGGTCGAAAACCAGTGAATAAAGTATCCACTTTACATCGAAAAGCAATTTTTTGGATATCAAGGTTTGAAATGATTGACTAAAGCAAGTACTCAAAATGAAAATATAATTTATTGCTTGTGGCTTTCAAATCAGAGAAGTTTGAACGTTCAAGATTTCTTGACTATCCTTTAGCAAACCTGTTTGTCAAACATTCCAAAAACTCAATACTTTATAGATAAAAATCATTTTTAAACCTGACACAGGAGTGTTTCAACCATAAAATAAGACTTTTGCACCAATATCTACCAAATATTTATAGATCAATTCAATAAATCAGGTTTTATTTCGGAAAGGAGGATCTTCTGCCACTACAGTGTGAAGGTCAGGATGAGTTGTTACTTGTTGCCTATACTAAATTAGTTTTATTCACTTTGTGATCTGTTGTCGCAAATTGCAATACATTTTAACCCATTTGTAAGCGATAAGAAATAAGGTATTCGACGTGCAGCAATAAAACGTTCAGAATAAGATTATATTTAATCCTCAATTGCATGTCATTTTTATTTCTTATTTCAAGAGGCTAGACATTTCATGTTTTCTTTTCAACTTCCCCCTCTTCATACATGTAACGTGTTTAGAGTTGAAGCACCGTGAGATTCGTAGAGATACATATTAAATTTAACATAAATACCTTATTAATTCACAAAACAGAGCCTACCCACGATTATTTTGCTTCAAAGAAAAGATATTTTACAAACCTAAACTGAACGTCATTATTATCTCATTTTTCTCTACAAGAAATTCGACGCTTAATAACTTTTCCATTCAACTTTTCTTCATTTATAAGTGTTAACTGATTGGGTTTGAAGCAACATGATATTGGAAGAGATACACATTAAAGGCCATCTTTATGCTTGATTAATTCACAAAGTAAAACGCTTCTCGATTTTTGCTGCTTCAGCGAACAAAGAACATATGGATAGGGTTTGCCTCCCTTATAGATTACAATTCTCGCACAAATCTTCAACTTCAACATGCAACGGGTTTTGCGAACCATGTAGTCTAACAATTAGACTCTGAAATAAAATGTATCAGTTCATCAAAATTTAAAAAAATAAATGAAATGAAATGAATAGGAGACTGAAATTTCTTCATTGAAATCAAGCTCTCAAGTCTTTTTATAGACTTGCTTAGGCGTCTAACTTATTTCAGGGTCTGGCCTACAGACTACGACCCATGCAGCATAACGCCAAAGATGTTTTATTTTACATACATAACTGCATTTAACAACTTAGTACAATATATACACGCAAAGCATGATATTTAAATGTGCATAGAGAAGGTTTCATGGATTGTTATTGGGCTTAATTAGAACCAAAATACCTTCTTTCCAGACTTAAGTTCAAATATCTTCCCTAAACTTGCATTTTTATCACTAAAATGGCAACATTATTATATTTTCTCATTTTCAATGGTAATACAAACACGGTCATTTAGATCTTAAAAAGTGAAATTTCTGCATCCAAACTACATGAATATTAGTTAAACGACTAACGACGCTACCAACACATATCTGTCCATGCATCTGCTGTAAATATGTTTAAAAATTACATGTGAGTTATAAGCACCACTGTCCGGTTTTCGATCACAAATTACGACGTAAACCTGTATATTGTCCTTTCACTGAACTGATAAGTATTATCAACCAATATTTCTTGATGAAATAACACCATCTATAAAGTCTGACATATTTGACTCCAGCGACGTACTCTGTGCCCCTTTAATATCTAGTGTTAAATCCATAGGTCTCATTCATACCAGATACTTCACGAAATGAAACCTATCCTCTCTTTTGCTGGTTCAACAAACCAAAATTGCATGCAAGCCTCATCAAAAGTAAAAGGGTGCATTGAAATCATGAAATGAAGTCCTTATTCAATTACAGCGTTAGAAATATATTTTACCTTTACTCTTATAGATAAATATCAAGTATTGCATTACCTGCAACATAACATGTCAATGCATTTGTATAATGTTAATACAGAGAGTAAAAAACATTGTAAGGAGAGTTTCAGTCATGCGTTCATTACCAATTCGTACAATACTCCCCTGTAGGTCTGAACGCTGTTGCACCTGCCTTCAGGTAATTAATTACTTGTAATACCTGGGACAGTTACTTAGGTTAACTGACCTCTCACCGGTTTAAGCTGATTCAACACGTGATTGAACTTATAGGGAGACATACGTGCAGGAAAGCGCACTCGGGTGAATATTGGATGTACTCATTGAAAGGATGGTTAAATTCATTTATTCCATGTACTTACATATACATTTCATGCACTTGAAAACATACATGAATTATGCATAACAATTGATCTGTTACAATACTGTATCTGGTGAACTGGTAGGTTGGCTTGCCTGAGGAAACATTTAACTGATCACTAACCACCTCCAAAGAAGAAATGACAGCACTCTGTAGTAAACCTTGTACTGATGCTCAGATTGCGATTTTCTCCACACATAGGTGACTGAAGTACTTCCTTACCGAGAAAGCTCTGTTTCAAGTGGAACGTTTTCTTTGCTAGAGATACAATCCTGATTGGTTACAATCAAAGATGGTTTTTCCAATCAAGGAAGTTGTTTCAATATGAATTCAGCCTGCTCTTTGAGTCGCTCGGAATTGCCAATATGCTTCAATGTGAAATTATAACCCAATATGATTTACATTTTATGTCAAAATATGAGAAACATAACCACTTTTCATAATGTTGGAAGTAACAATTACTTTGATATTGTCATAATCATGTACACCGCAGCGTTATATTGAAAACAAAATGAAGGTTAAGAGATAAGTGGTTATATAAAAAAACATGTATTTAAAAAACGATGCTCTTAATAAGCGTGAGTATGTTGAACTTTTAAATTTAAAAAAACACACTTGAAAGTAACACATAGCTTTGCGATGACGTGTTTAACCTCAAGGGGAGGTTGTCTGACAACATAGGGGGTTGTGGGCGGGTGTATTGTTACGAAAGGGACAAGGAACTGTGATGTCATATACATCTGTAGGTTAGAGCGTCTTAACTTAGGTGTCAACGTTTGTCTTGTTAACCAACAGGTATCAGGAAATTAAATTTTCCACGTCATGACATAAATTTGACTTATAGCTGAGATGTTCTGAGATGTCATTATGTTTTGGGAGTTTTGATAGGGATGCATGTTTAATTCATCATTAAAACACAGTTTGGATTCAGATTTTTCCTATTCCAACTTGTTGACAGTCTAATATGCATTGGGAAATGAAATGGTGATTGAAATATATATATTGGAAAAAAATGAAATACTTCAGACGACACTTGCTGTAGATATCATTTTAATGATGACTGGATGCGTTTCATTTCGACTAGTTTACAAGTCTTTTCAACAGTGTGGAGCTTTTCCAACATGGCAAATATATAGGTACATAGCTAAACGCTGTAACAATGTATAATGTGGTTTGTAATGTTGGAAAAGCTCCACACGTGCGACCTTTCACCTTTTTACCTATATATATATATATATATATATATACTTCAGACGACACTTGCTGTAGATATCATTTTAATGATGACTGGATGCGTTTCATTTCGACTAGTTTACAAGTCTTTTCAACAGTGTGGAGCTTTTCCAACATGGCAAATATATAGGTACATAGCTAAACGCTGTAACAATGTATAATGTGGTTTGTAATGTTGGAAAAGCTCCACACGTGCGACCTTTCACCTTTTTACCTATATATATATATATATATATATATATATATATATACAATCAATAATCTTCCGTTGGTTTTAACATTTAACGTAAGGGTTAGAAGTAGTTATTCATTTTATAAACGTAAAATCAACATTCCAGTTAAAGTAAAAACTTATAAGTTGAAATATAAATGTGTAACAAGACATGTCTGCAACTTCCTGGTATGTTCAGATTCGTGTCTATTTTGGATAACATTTTGGATTTACAAAGCGAAATATATTACCGTGAATAATTCTTTTTTATAATCTATTTCACACCACCGAGCTATGCTTCATTAAACGGGTATCGGGAAGCTGACAACGATCACTGCTATATGACGTTTTGACACTGTCTGTTTCCTCATGGTAAAGTTGAAGCCACTGTAAAAAAATATCAGTAGTTAAACCAATCGTCAATGTAAACCGTGGCATGTGAGCATGATCTCTCAAGGGAGGCATTTCAACTGATGTCTTCTCACATAACCTCTGTAATAAGTGGGCCATAGTTTTTGGTTCTTTCACAAAAACGGAAACTGTTCAAATTAACTAATTAGTTTGAAACAACGTCGCCCATTGCACAACTAATTTTGAATAAAAGTACCGCTAATTGGGTTATTTATTCCTAGAAAGTGCTCTATTTGGAACAGAGGTTTGACTTGGTATCCTGTGTGGGAAGAGATTGGCATGTGAGTTAAGCAGACGATATGAACATAGTAATGAATAGTTAAGTAACATTTTAATAGTTGAATAGGAATAGTTGAATTATGGAATTCAGAATCATAAAGCATGTTAAAATTAATTTTGCTTTTATTAAACAGAATAGGTTCCTAGGTTTATTTATCTTTGTGTTTTCTCTTTTTAATGGTTCTCTCTTTGGATTTTCTATTATTCACAAAAAAGTGATTATCTTGTTAAAAAAGGATAACATTTCTGATTTCATGTACTGTTCCATGTATCTTTTATACCTGGTTAGGTACTTGATAACTATGTATTGAGGGAGATACATATTTGTGATTTTAGGATTTATCTTGTTCCTTTAATGAAATTCATTCATTCAAAGGAAAAAAAATGTCTCTTAATCATATGACAATTTGATTGCGATTGCATTTTTCACATTGTTATGTTTTAGTTCACACTATCTTTAAAAATACGAATACTTTTGTTCATCCTCAGCTATAATGTCTTCATATGTTGACCGATTTCTATGCTTGACCAAATGCTGCCCAGTGTCTGTGATTTATCTACATTGTCCATTCACCCTATTATAAAGGAGAACAGTGCTCTATTTATCACTGAAGCATACCACATCACACATACCTGGTAAAAACTGTAGGTAAGCATGCAGATATGTAGCCACTGACACCTTGATAACTTTGTTAGGATCTCCCGTGGATGTTTTCCTTTAAGGATATTTTGATAGATAAACGATTGTCCTTCTTATGTAGGTATGATCGCATCAGAAGCTAATTTACGTAGTCGCATGGGGTTTAGAGAAAGTGAACTTTTGCCCTTCTGTGATGAATATGTTTTTATACAAAGGAAAAAACAAAACAATGTTGATGTCATACTTGTATGCTCTTTTAATCATAATACACATTATAAATAGTTCATTTTATTGATTGCATATCTTGTACATTTCTTTTATTGTAGTACAATAAAAAGGGTTTATTTAGTTATACTGAGCAAATACATTTACATGGATTGTCATTCTAGTCATAACTTTAGGCCTCAAGGGAACATCTTAGCACCATGATCTTTCTGATACATATTTGATTTTCCCTGAATAATCTTAAAGTTCCATATTTTAACAGGTATCATATCTTTTACATCAAAGATATCATATATCGTGAAGTCTTAGAATGATTATCGTACAGCCATAACATTACTCTAAACTGAATTTTCAGACATTATCAGTTAATTCATTATCCATGAACTTTTTACATGAATTATATCATTTCAGCGACAGGTCAACTTTCCACAGAAAAGACATTGAACACACTCACATGTCCTGATAAAGATGAAAATCATTATCAGAAAGACTTAAATATATACATTAACTGTATTCTCATTCAGTAACACGCCTCATCATTACATACCAGACTGGTCACGAGAAACCGGACAACTGAAGAGAGGGAAAGTTATCTTGCCTAGAGGAACTTCTCTGGTCTTACCCAAAGAACAATAGGAGACTTGGTCATTCTAAGGATTAGGACTAAGGAGTATGTGTGTTCATATTTGCAGCTTGTTATCTACAATACCAAACAGACTATAAGAAAAAAATGATAAATTACAAATGACTAAATGATATTACGTTTCACATTTATGTTATAAGAAAGCGTGGATAAAAATTGAATATCCTTAAAATTGCTTGGAACCTAGAAAATTGTAAGAATGTTAATAAGTTTTTTTATACTTTTTACTTATTTAAAATTCCAGTTGTTTCTATGGTTTAAACAATTCCAGACGTTTTGATTATCTGCAGATTATCATATTCACTGTATATTTCATGTCCATCCACCAAATTTTTAAGACGTTTCCAAGGTTCCAGTTATTTATTTTACAACACCATTAAAGACGATTACACACATGGAAACTGCTCGAAACGTGCTATAACTGACCTTTTTGGTCGAATATCCTCTTCATGAGTACGATTTAGTTAAGAGAAAAATTTTTCTCAAAAGGAGAATGTGTTGTGAAATCCCTTTGGTTTTGACAACACGTTGACGTAAGTAATTGACCCGGATGTAGAGATTATGACGTGGGTGGCAACTTTTGGAAGGACACATCTGGAGCCTTTGTGGGCGGAATTGGTTTGGGACCGTTCCCAAAGTCATAATATGGCACTCTTATGAACGTTCGATTATCAGGAAAATTATAGCTCGACGCTTTCAATCCGACACACAGTGACGTTACGTTTTTGCCGCTAATTCTTGGCTTGCTGATAACATCTGTTCCATACAAAATCGATAAAATTTTTTTGAAAATTCATCGTCTTTTTTTGGTTGTTTTTACGCTTCCTCTCCAGTGAATTTTACTTTTCATGTTTTTTTTATATGGGGTTGTAAACGTCATCAAATGCTTACTGAAGAAACAAAAAGGTCAAAACAGTTTCTTTACTGAAGCTGTCAACAATCATACAACAATAACATTTTAAAAGGATATTTAATGGTTGTATTGTTATAACCGTCTTTTCGAGATTTCATGATTCTCAAAATCAGCTATGCGGTTTTTTTTATTCACAAGTATTCATAGTATATTCACAAATGAAAGGCACGTATATTTCGCTTCAGAAGTGTTAAATGAATTTTTCTTTCTCTGCGTATCAGCGTAAACAAGCTTATACCTGAAACAATCTGGATTCTTCTTGATTCAGTATGAAACTCTATAGGAAACGTCAAAGAAATAGTGTGGTTATTATTCAGTATCAATAAACCTCTATCATTATAGATTATATCTTTATTTAAATTAGAAAATTAAAAAATTCAAATTGAAATATGCGAGAGCCTAAAGGGAACCAAAGCTGCTATAAACGAATGCCCGGAATTTTTAACTTTCTCATCCCTGCGATAACAATCTTTGATGATTAAAGTGAGTCTACCTGGTTAGTGGTGTTGTACAGGTTGATGGTTCTTGGCAAGTGCAAAGTACAGCGTCATGTTTCCATTAAATGAAGGCTCGGACAAGATTGAAATGATTACTCACTTACATGATAATTTGAATAAACTTTTTTTTTAGTTAAAAGCAAAAAATTTTGAAAGCTCAAATTACATTGGTCGTGGTGTCATTTGTACATCTGACATAGAAATGTTGCAAGTAACAATCAGATAATCATTTCATCAATAGGTATGAAACGTTTATATACCTATATCAAGTTTTATTTCGGAAAGTGTGTTTTTTGCAACTATAATGTAGAGGGCCACTCTGACCTTAGAGTCAGGCCGAGTCGTTACTCGTTCAACTACATGTATTTGATGCCAATCACACTATATGATTTGTTGTTACAACTTATTTACAACTTTTCTAAAAGAGATTTACTTTCAGTGATTATTATTATCATGACAATGAGACCATTATGATAATCAAAGTACAGCAATAATACATTCAAAATGACTTTTAAAAAATTCCTGGCTATACGTAATCATTATCACATTTACTTCACAGAAGTCCAGACATTCAATCCGTTTTCCTTTTCATTTTTCTCAATACCTGTTTATTGATCAGCTTTGATGCACCATGATCTTAGTAGCTATATATCTAAGAGGTTACCTATATGATTTATAAAATAAAATACTTTCCTCAACTGTGCTGCTTTAGCAAACCATGAACATATAAAAAGACATATGATAGGTCTTGTCCCCACCCCAACCCTTTTTCAAATAATATTCAATGACTTCCACACTCTCGGCATAACATGTAAAGGTTTTGAGACCCAATCATCATTACACGTAAGCATTTTTTGTTCATACATATCTGCACGATACTACTTACAAGAAACGTAACATCTCAAATATTTTTTATAATGTTAATCCAGAGAGTAAAAACCAGAGTAAGGTCAGTTTTGGTCATGCGTTCATTACCAATTCGTACAATACTCCCCTGTAGTTTTGAACGCTGTTGCACCTGCGTACCGGTAATTAATTACTTATAATACCTGGGACAGTTACTCAGGTAATCTGATCTCTCACCTGTTTCAACAGGTGTTTGAACTTAGAGGGAGACATGCGTGCAGGAATAACGCACTCAGGTGGACATCGGAGGTACTCATCGAACCGAGTAACCGAATGCTTTCGATGAATGTGCTAATGCTATACGTAAAAATATTAGAATATATGTCAAATCCTGATTTACAATACAATGAATGACGAACGAAAATAACAGAATCATTTTAGTGTTTTTTATGTAAATCATTTTGATATAAAACTGACTGTCTCTGTCTGTCTGCCCCCCCCCTCTCTCTCTCTCTCTCTCTCTCTCTCTCTCCCCTCTCTCTCAAAATATTTAAAAATATATATATATAACATATACAACACTAGTCTCGCTGAACTTGTAATGGGTCAACCTTAAGGACACTTGCGATATATCTATCCTTACTGACAGATGACAACTAGACGTATGGAAGAGCAAACACAATAAACACCTCTTATATCAAGGGCGGGTACACACAACAAACACAGGACACTGACCTCAAGTGGTACTTAGTATGTTCAGACTTTGCACTAACCCAAGAAGGTTTGCCCTAAAGATCAAATTGCTGTTAATTAATCCTATATGACAAAATGCCTGGCATCTGTATCATGTGCATCTTTAACATTCACGGGGGGGGGGGGGGGGGGGGGGGGGGGGGGGGGGCGGAGCATTTATTGACATGGGGAGTGGGTGTCACCCCTACAATTCCTTGTACCCAGCGTCCCCCCAGATCCGTCAGTGTTTCCGTTCGGACCTTTCCTTCTGATGTTCTGAAAATTATGTCCCAACGTGTGAGAAATTCCGTACTTTAGTTTTCATTTGTGAAATTTTTTAAAGATTCTTTTCAGACATGTTGTTAACACCAAATAACATTTAGAAGTAATTGTTTTATCGAATATAGGTGGAAATTCTGTCATAGATTAAATAATCTTAATTATTTGTCCTTTGCATTAAACCATAAGAATACATCCCAGAGAGTGTGTAAATATTGTCTACAGAAATGTTCCCACAAAAAATTCTTCATCCCTTTTTAAAAATCTTCTTTGGAGATATTGAGATGTTTGAATTATAACTATGATAATTCGATAAAATGTACGCAACCATGCAATCTCATTGAAATAAGATAATAGGCTATAGGACGTTACGAGCACAATAAAAGATCTTAATTTATTGAGATTGCAGAACTACACGGCAACATATATAGGTAGCACTGGTGAGTTCCCTCGCTTTAATCATTGTGTAAGTTCCCTTAGTGCGTGTTAAGAAAGTGTTAATTATAGCATGGATCTTTATAGCGTATCAGAACGTGACGACCCATTCTAAACAGCCAGACAGGAAACAGTCGTGTGACGAGACATATAAAATAGCCTAGATATACGTCTGACCTATAATGATAGCATTTGAATCGTTCCTTCATTATATGTATAAGTTCCCCAACACACATATATATCGATCATTTTGCAGTGTTACTGTCATATCTTCATTCATACCATTCCAACAGAGGTGATAAAACTTACATCTTCCTACTTCACAAATTGCCATATCTTTCTTCTCTTTCAATTCACATATTGGTAAAAAATGGCAACATGGAAACCACCCTTTTTAAAACGGAGAAGATATCGTGATATATCTCGGATTAACATCTGTCGTATGAGAACTATGTGCACACCGCAAAGGTAAAGGAACCTAACCTTCTAAACAATAAGGCGAACAAACCAAATGCTCAGTATGAGACGTCACTAACCAACGTTAAGAGCAAAATTAAATTTAGGAGCCATATTTTCGAAGCTCTCTTAGTGCTAAGATTGTCTTAAGCCAATGTTAATGTGTGGTACTCATGGCTATCTGCCACTAAGAGAGCTTCGTAAATCTAGGCCCTTGATTTTAGCTCCGAAAGATTTTTAATATAGGTACTGATAAAGGTATATCTGTTGGGAGAGAAAGTTGTAAATATCCAAGGGCAGTTTAACTGTTAAATAATACCTTTAAATCATGATTTTCACTTACGCAATGTGACAAAGCATTAACATTTTGGGAACTTAAACTTAGATGTTAAAGTGAACGTGAAACCTTGGGGACGTTACTGACAGATTTTCTTCGTTTGTATGCTACAGGTATTTATACCAATTAATAACGGGTTCGTTTTAATTCTTTTTTTAAACGCCAATACGAATGATTCAAAATTGATAAAACAAGTTAAAATAAACTTTTTTGACTATTTCCTTCCCATTTTATTGTCAACTTTATTTTATTGTTCAATTCAGCGTATCCTTTAAGTAGGTAACATTCACATTTAGTTCCTTTATTCCGCCGCCATTGTCTTTTACGAACCTAAACAAAAAGGGTAATTTCTATATCTATAGCAGATACTTGATAATGTGCTATCTGAACGTAGGTAGAATTAACCCTGTTTTTTAAAGTTCACTCTAAAGGATATCAAACGTTATCTTATCGGAGACCTCTTTCAACAAACAGAAGTCAATTCAGCCTGCAATGTATAAATGTTTATCAAGTTGTCGACGAAAAGCTAATGCGAGTATTAGCACCCACGTGTTAGAGGAGTTCATTTCCATAACGTCACAAATCAACCGTTTTAGCATGCATTTCTTAAACGTATCCACCTGTCGGCGCCTGATTTTGAAGTCAAACCAAGGATTAGAATCGACGTGGTGATTTCTCAAACGACTACGGCTAAAGTTGAAAGAGGTTAACCTCCATGGTTAATTATTGCATTAATCTCTGTAAAGGTGAATGCGAGGCTTGATTACCCTCTGACCGGCGTTAACACCTTTGATGTCCCCATGGCAACCAGGTGTGAATCCTGCACTGTTTGAAGGCGTAATGAGGCATAGAAGAGGCTGAGAAACATTGGAACTTTGGCTTGAGTGAAGGCAAACACCCTCATCTTTACTTAAGCTCGTTTTACATCTTTGTGACTGGGTGGATGTACAATGACAATGCGTGGATTATAAGTTTCTCGCCTTTGGGATTTAGCCTAAGTATGGATTTGTAATTTTAACCATGTTGGTTTCATTAAAGAGGACATTCTTGGCGATCTTCGTTTCAATAGATCTACAGATAGTCTTGATAAGAGAGATCAGATCCCAATCTTATCTAGTGATTGTTTTGAGATAAACGGCAACCCACATCGTATCTGATGGTCATTTAGGAGATAAAAGCCGTCTAGACAAACCCTGGTGGGTCCATTATGAGGTTGATTTCCCTAATTGAAAGTTAAAAAAATTCTATTAAAATGAATCGGCCACTTGCTAGGTCAAAGCACTTGATGAATACCAATTTGGACATTGAGAAATTATCAGTTGATTAGCCGAAGGCTATATTTTAAGGACATTTGACCACAAACCAGAATATGGATCATCTCTCCACATCAGTCTTGTCCACAATCACCCATAGCCTCTTCCGGGATAACAAGACCGGATTGAAACTGAACACTGTTCTTGAGAGCAACTGGTCAAATGGGCGGGGCAGGTGAGTGGTCAATGTGGTGTTGATCCCTGGTCAAACCCCTCCCTCAAACTCTAATGAAGAACATGTACGTGTCAACATGACCTACGGGTCTGCATGCTGCTCTAAGTATGTGAAAACATGGATCTGTAAACAAGTGGTGCGGGGACAGGGACCACTGTTTAACCAATTATGTGAGATTCCGATAGGGACGGGGCAGAGGGTTGAACCAATAATGTGAGATTCCGATAGGGACGTGACGAAGGATTGAACTAATTTTACATTGAGGGAAAGGGATAGGGAGGAGGATTGAACCAATCATCGGAGATTCCTCGATACGGATTGGGCTGAGGGTAGAACCAATTATTTGAGAATCCGGAAGAGGGCAGGACAGAGGGTCGAACAAAAATGGGAGATTCCGGAATGGGACGGCACAGAGGATAGAACCAATTTGGGGAGATTCCGGGATAGGGCAGGGCAGAGCAGAGGGTTGGACCAGTTATTGGAGTGAGGAAAGCACAGAGCAGAGCATATAACCATTTATGGATGATCCCCCCGGATAAGGACTGAGCAGAGGATAGATACACTTTTGGGAGAATCCAGGATTGGGGCAGAGAGCATAAAATCAATTATAAAAGATTCCAGGATAAAGGCTTGACAGAGCATAGAACCAATTATGGGAGATTCGGGAGTAAAGACAGGGCAGAGAGTAGAGCAAATCATGGGATAAGGACAGGACAGAGAGTAAACCAATTCTATGAGATTTCTGAAAAGGACAAAGAAGAGAGTTAAGTCATTTATTGAAGTTTCTGAGTGAATCCTTGGCAGATGGTTAAAACAATTATATGAGATTCAGTGATCGGAGCAGGACAGAGGCTTGAGCCAAATTGCCAGTTGTGAGACAGGGGCAGGGTGATAGATGATTCAGTTGCATATTGAACATACAGGACGCCAGTATAGCCGATCATTAGTAATCTTGGAGTAACACAGCGAGGTACGACTGAAGGGTAAATTAATTTCTGGCCTCGTCGCTGATTGGCTGGAGTGCAAAGGTCACAAATTCAGAGCAGTTCTCAGATCAAAAACGCAGGAGGGAGCGACTGATAGGTTATATCTCACTTAAACTATCGAAAAGAAAACAGGATTCTTCAGAAAAAAACAAAATGTTCTAGTGAAGGAAACACAGGAATTTATATCCAATGTTATCACCATGAGCTTCATGAATGCAATAGCGTAACTCACGACATATTTGTTCTCCCCCGCTTTTGTACTAATGTCGACACATTTTGTTCTGCACCTGACGTGGGCTTCAGTATTGCTTGCTTATCCGTGGGTAAACTGTCATTAATGTCTACTCCCCGGCAGTCGTCCCTCAACAATTATTCGTTATTTGCCAATGTTTGGAAGGCAAACATACCCTTGTATCGTGTGTATTAGATTCTGAGACCTTGTGGTAGTGAGTGGCTGTTGAATATATAGGTTTATTGTTATTTTCAAGAGAAATTTATCGTGTTGTTAATTTCGCACAATTTGTCATATTATCATTAATTTAAGGGTTCGATATAATCTAGCGTCACTTATGTAACATACATGATACTGAGGCAATACAGTGTATTATATTGTTTATAATGCAATGCAATGCAATGCAAAAGTTAAATTATAGATATACACACACACACACACAGATATATATATATATATATATATATATATATATTATATCTAAGTTCAATCATATATAAAATACATGTACATCGATCGTTTACGAAATGCATGTGTTTTTACCAAAAATATCCAAGGTAACGATAACACACTATAGGCTGAAAAAATATCTAAAGAGTTTATGTGAGATCAAATGTCATATAGGTATATAGACTCCTGCTGTGATGACAGGTGATGTAGATAGGTCAGATCTATTTACAACATTCAGAGCGTGACATGACTATCACATCACTGGTGTGTCAATCACCCTGTTTTTTCCCCCTTTATTTGGCATCTTATGCTTAATGTTTTCCGCCATAAGCTTGTAAATATCTCGGTTACCGTACATGTACAAATACTCGTTTACTGTTCTGTTCTGTACTGTACTGTAATGATATATGTTGTTTTGTTACAGTTTATTTCATTGTTTTAAAAAAAATGACATCTATTATAAAAAAAAGGTATCCCTGTAAATTGAAATTACAAATGAAAACGATTCCTGGCATAGTTCTATTTTCAGATGTGCAAGTTTTTGTTGATTTCTCTCTGGATTCACTTTCTATAATTGATACTTAGGCTTTATACGTATTTCATGGGATGATATTGAAATATGGCAAGACATCATATTTTAACATGTTGAATATAAAGGCGAAAGTAACAGTTTGACATAATGAACATTGAAAGAAGCACTCATAAATGAATCCTTACACTTTTTACATTCTTTGTTTTGATAAAAATATTCTACGGTCAAAACAAAGAACGACTTTGTTTTTTCTTGCGTCCATAGATATGAAATACTAATTTGTTGTATTTATTACAGCTACGGTTTGTTCTTTTCAATTATAAGAATTTTATTATCATTTACTTGAAAACGATACCTTTCGATCTATTGTTCAATATAATGTTCTTATAGAATTACCTCGTATATATAAATGTTGATCGAAATTAATATTCAGATTGCAGTGAGAGAATAACAATCACTTTTAATATATGTCTCTTTATCGGATAATACATAAATGAAACAGAAATACAAGTTTAACAATACAAAACAGTGAACGGATAATTCATACACAAATACCTCAAGGTCAAGACTTCTTTTAAAATTACATTTTTAGGTTCCTAAACAACATTATCAACACACAATAAGAGATCTCGAAAATGTGATTGAAAACAACTTTGCTGAAACAGGAAACTTTGTCAAATTTAAACACTCAAATCTCAATTTCGAAATTTCCACTTAAACTGTTATCGATGTGTAGGCGGCATTGAAACTAGTGATCGCGAAAACAACCTGATCCCATGGCGGATCCAGGAAGTTTCAAGGGGGTGTGTGTGTGGGGGGGTGGGGGGGGGGGGGGGCACCCATTGTATAGTCGATTTTCAAAAAAATACAAAATTGGAGATCGGCTACTGCCTGAACTGTCAGTCACCGTGTACTAGCAAACTGTCATCGCATCTCTCTGTCTGCAATTGCCAACTCAGCAGTCATATTGAAACAGTGGCCCCAGAGCAATGTAATTCCCTGATCACAATACTGCCCTAGGCTGTGTATTTAAATCAGTATACAGTCTCGCCCTCTTTTGGTTGAATTCAGGGAGAGACACAGCATATCACTTTACTCCGTCCCTCGGGCCACGGGTCCTCAGTCCCTGGCACCAGCGGCGTCGTCATCTCAACTATTTAGAGGGGTCGTCATCTCAACTATTTAGAGGGGTCGTCATCTCAACTATTTATGGGGGTTAGGTGAGGAGTTGAGGGGATCGGGGAGGAGAGGGTAAAGTTTGCTGAAGTAGATGGGAGGGAGGAGAAAAGGGCCTGTCAATATCGAGGTCAGCCAATTTCTTTTGGACTATATATCGAAATGGGGTGCGTAATTCCTCTGGAGGGGATCGGGGGAGGCGGCACTGAATTTCGGGTATGAGGGAGGGGTAATCCATGGTTATGATTTGGGAGAGAGGGGTATTCAGTTTCCATGGCGATGCAAAGTGGGGGAGCCGTCAGTTACAGGATTTGTCAAAGGGAAAGATCAGACAATTTCGGTGTGAAGGGGGGATAGGAGAGGGCGGAGGGGGAAAAGGGTGTCAACCATTGTCAAGACAGGAAAGTGAAGGCTCTCACAACTTGATTGGGAAAAGGTGATTAGCGATAAAGCGGTTGATGGGAGGGTTGGAGGTTGGGAGGTTGGTTGGAGATTGGGTCAGGATCGGTGTTGCTTGGGGTCACTTTCAATAGATATATACTACATTTACATATAATATTAAGACCAAAAATTTAATACTAATCTTGTGAATACGAAAACGAGTAATCTTTACCTTTTTGCAGATGAACCTTTAAAACCTTTGCTTCTTGTAATCTCTCCCAATAATCATTATTTTATGCCGAATGTATTATATTCAAAAGGTCAAAACACCTTATTATCAATCAACCAGATCGTTCGTAATGGTAAAGGAAATAATCAATTATCAAGCAAAACCACTGGCGGCCATTTTTGTGTGAACACTTTCATCGTTTGAGGAAGGGAAAATGATTCGCATAGCTTATTTGATCCTGGTAAGTCCGTTTTAAAACTGCTTCCTTTGACATTGTCTTGAAAAAATGAAACATTTATTTTCGTTTTCGTGAGAGCACTTTGTTTATCAACAGAATGCCCCTTTAAACGCACTAGTGCACACCAATATTTCGTTAACACAACGAATGCACAGATTCTGCATATCTCTCGACATTATTCAAGATCCTCACTCATGTAATCTACCTCGTAAGTTATTTAACGAATATTTACGTATTCAGGTAGTAAAGTTGATTTTTAAAGACCGGAAGTATTTAATGTTACGCTACAATAAATCCGCATGAACTACGATATCGGAAATATTAAGATTTTGCTCATAACCAAAAAAGCGGAAACGGCAGCCGCTTTGGTCAATCTAAAAGCAATGCCAATGCTGTGTTATTAAAACGGTTTATTTACAACATTGCTTTCATAAAACATAATTTATTCTTTGGTCTCAGTTCAGAGTTAAGGAAAATTCAATAGCTGCATATAATAATAGTTCAGCCGCGTTTAACTGTCTTTGAGATATCCGTTTTGTGCGCAGCTAAACTTAGATTTTGTATATGTCCAAGCCGACAGCGGCTGTCTAAATTTTTTCATCGTTGACAGCAGGTCAATTGTAAAGAATTTTAAGTATTTCATTGCATCGATAGAAAGGTTAAGTGAATGCATAAGTCCTCTTAAACCTTGAAATAGCCAATTTAAACCGAAAAACCGTGCACTAGTGCCTTTAATGTGCTAGGCTTTGTAGTTCAGTATTACATTCCCAGGGAATAGAGACACTTGCTTCAAGGATCTCGGCGATATTTATCATTATGATACAGTCATTATGTAAACGTTTCGAATCAGTGATTTTACCTACACTTATATCACTTAAAAAGTTCACATTGACCTAAACAAAATAATTGGAACATCAAACATGTTTTCAAGTACAGGTTGATATATAGGCTGCTATAGGAGGCTAAATCTGCTCTGAGTAAAGCTGTCGCTAAACAAATAAACATGTTCTTTCTTTGCTGATCACAGATTATAAAGTGATTTAAAGGCATAGTATTGACTGGGCATCTGAATTGGAGGGGGTACCAGTTTAAAGAATAGTAAAACAACATCCAAAGAAATAATTTCAAATTAATGTTTTTGTATATAGAGGCTATCATATGATTGTCTATAATCTATTATGTTTACGAGCGAGTGTGAAAATATATTCGATCGAGAGAAAGCATTTCGATTGCAACGTCATGACTTGTTCATGACTTCATGTAACATGACGAAATTATATTTTCTTCGCTGGCATGGTATTAACATTATGTATCCTGATATGAGAGTCCTCGTTGGAAAGAGAAGGTACAAATTATTATCCTTTCTATTATCCTTTTAATAGCAAAATAACATGGAACTGTCCTTTTAACTTTTTAAACATTTATGTTCCTCAGGAAAATTGCAATTTAAATTACATTAAAAAGTTGAAGACGAATCTTCATTTGGGTATATCTATTGAAGAAAATAACATGACAATAAACTGAATAATATATATTTTTTTAAATGAATAATGGTGCAAAGGATATTTGCCAACAATCTCATTAGAATAAGATCGAATATTGCTGCACTAAGTTACGCAGATTCGTAATGTAGTGGAGCATTTAGATTTCATTCTAATGAGATTGATTTGCAAAGGACATGAAACTCCTTAAAATACCTTAAATCCTCTCAATATTGCAAGGAATTCTGGTTTACAGGTTATAAGTATAACGTTTAATTCTTGAATTCTTTTTATACTGCAGTGAATATAGGTATAGCAGTACTTTTCACATAGGCTTATCAACAACGCTTTCTTCAAAAGATAAGACGCTCAATTTTGTCACCAACAGTGTTTCATACTGTGTGTGATCTTAGAGGGGAATGTTTGGTTTATTTGCAGGTATATAAAAGAGGCGAGTTTGTGAGAAGTGGTGTCACCGGCTGATTTATGACCGGTTAGCCCCGCTCTAACAAACACACTTTCCTAAAGATACCTTACCAAATAAATATCTCCGGAAGACCTATGTGATTCGCCCAACTTGAAAGTAAACGAAAGCGCGTCTTTTCGTCGCTGTGAGGAGATCTATATGGCTTGTAAATGACAATGACAGTGAGGCTAGAAAACATGGTATATATGCGAAAACTCCAAGCATCGTTAGTGCTCTATATTTTTACGTTTCGATACAATTTGGAAATTGAAACATTAATAATATGAATATATCAATCGATTGATAATTAATAATCTGGATAACAAAAAAAAGGGGGACCATTATGAAGTGATTTATAATATCAATTTGTCATCCATAAATTTTTGTGATTTTGGTCAGGTGATCATGTATAAATAGATGAGAACATTGCTGATTTCGGAAAGGTTGATTGAAAAACCGACGCTCTTGTTTTTCTTTGAGAAAATTGTGAAAAGGCTTATTTCATTAATATAGTGCAAGAACTATATTCTATACAGGTCTTTGGATGGTTTCAGTGTTTTCCACTTATATCTTTAAATATCAAATGACAAATTAACTTTTCCCTAATTTTCCTCGAATACATAACGTCTTAAATAAACCCAGAGTGATATAAATACCGCTTTACGATCATGGAGACGAGAATCATATTGAAGGCATTTGCAGCTAGAAAGAAAATTAATATTTTATTGGCGCTTCATTGGAATAAGCTGTCGCAGAAAAGACCAAGTCAAAATTTAAAAATCTACAGGTGAAACATCTAACAAATTGCCTTCAATGAGAGTTTTGCCATATAAATGGTTAGAAGATTTATTTTTTCCAAACCTCTTTTCGAAAATATTAGAGACCATTTCCTAATGTTAAACATTGTCTCCCTACAAATTACTCTAACCATAACGTTAATGTTATTATTTCAATAACCAACTCACGTAGGAAATAGTTATTCAGTGACTGTTGTGATATATGAAATAATGACATTCGCTTGGCAAGGATCCAAATTATATAAATCATAGAAACATATAAATATAAACATATTTCTTCAAGGTTAAACCAAGTCGTCAGTTAATGAAACTCAATTCATCTAACAAACAAACGAGTTTATCATTGAACAAAAACATACCATTATCATCATAATCTTAAAATAAAATAATGAGACTTTTTTCTTATTTTAGTGTTTTTAGTTATTTTTTTGTGGTACATGGACGTTACAGTTACATATATGACACACATCTTATACATAAACAACAATGTATATATTTTGATTTATTATTTCCATCGTGTATTTGTTTAGCCATACTGAATGAGTATCTAGACTGTATAAAGAGATCCTATTTTATTCACTGTCATGGATCTCTGTCTGTTCGGCAGTTTATCCATGACCTTTTGGTGAATGCGTAAAGGAAACTTAACACGTGCAAAGTAAAAAATAATTTTGGTGTCTTAATAATTTTCAGTGTATATAGAACATGAGGAAACTTAAATTCATTTTGAGGTTGCAATAATTTTCAGTCAAAATAGAACATGGTCAAAAGTCAAAATTCATGTTTGTATAATAATAGTTTTCAGTGTCAAAATTCATTTGGGCGTTGGAATAGTTTTCAGTATATGCAATTCATTATGCAATTCAATTCTTCTGTTATAGAAATATGTTTATTGTCTCAAGCACTATGAAGGTGAGGAGATGTTCACCATGCAGGAAATTGAATCAATATGTAATAGTAAATGAAATATAGATGATAAAATGCCCTCCGTACACAAATAGGCTGTTAGTGTGGGAAAGGGTGTGTGAAGAATCTCCCAATGTTTCTTCTGATATCACATACATCAACACGAGTAGATAAAATTTAGCCGAGAATAATTTCACTTTTATGAACGAGTGTAGTCCTGCTTCATAACTGTGTATATAAAGGAGCCTTTTATACAGTCTAAGACCACATTCAGCAAGTCCAGATTGACCGAATACACATATAAGACATTAAGAGCCCAAAGAAAAAAAAAATTATGGATGGAACAGTAGATCTAAATTATTAAAAAAAAATCATAGACTAAATTTTAGTCTAGAACGAGTGTTGATATATGTGATATCAGGAGACACGAGGGTAAATTTATCTTATCATTAGACTCATTTTTCATTATGCTTCCTTGGAAAACAGTTTAGGATTATAATTATTATCTATAATTCATATAGATTTAGATAGTGACTTATCACCCTGCAGTTGAGCTGATCTGTCCCAGGCCGAATCTACATAACCATCCCATTCACAGTTTATTGGTGCAATAAATAGATCTGTTATGATTATCCCTCACTGGGCCAATAAATGAACTAAATGGCTTAGAAGATTGTAAATCATATATAGGATTATGAGAAAGTGAAAATGTGTATTTACCACGCCAGGAAATTAATCCGAATGGTTTCCTTGTATGCTCCTACGTGGTGAAAGCGATTACAGAATGAAAGATTGTATTGAAATTATGATATTTGAGAATTCACGCAGTGTCACTTAAACTCTCTGAGAAATGTATTTAGGAGGAATGTCCATGCAAGGGCATGTACAAAAATGTCTATAGCAAAATCAAGATATCGCCGAAACTCAAGTAGTAGACTAAAATCTGTCATACATGTATGACATTATTGAAATAATTACAGTAACTTCATTCATCTTGTTTTATCTAAAGAAATTCGAGAAATGTATTTACTTGATAACAATTTGCACGTAAGGACTTTACAAAAATTTTTCTATCAAAATAAAAAATCAACTCAAGTAGTATAAGTAAAATAAAAAATTGTCTGTGAAATTTAAAAATACTTACTGTAATTCTTCATATCATTTCATTGCATTAGCCTTATTGTGTGTGTTTCATATGCATGTAGTCATATCTACCCTTGCTGAATGAGGACATAGACTGAATGAAAGACTCTCATTATAAATATAGTAATGAAGCAGGACTTCTCAAGTTGATATTCCCCTTATAATTCACGAATCAGCAAGGAAGATGGTGACTGAAGGATTTTACAGGCGTTTCAACATCTAAAAGGGAGCTAACTCGACCTGACTTAGTTTGTGTTCCATATGTCTATCAATAAAGTTGTCTAACGATACTTTTTCTACATCAAAGAATGATTAGCTAATTATTCAAATTTAACGTAGGGAAGAAGAGGAAGAAGAAGAAAAAGAAGAAGAAGAAGAAGAAAATGTACAAAATGTAGTCCATATCATATCTAAATAAAAATATATATGAAATGAACGTTGTTTATTTCAAACGTCCAATTCTTTTAAATATTGGGGAAAAGGACTTTTTCGTTTCATTTCAACACATTTTTCTGAAAGTGATTTTTCCAAATAAAGAATGCATTACCGTATTTTACCTGGCGAACAAATATGGATAATTTCTTTAAAACATGCCGATTTGAATTAACGGAATAAATAACACATTTCAACTGAATCACAGAATTTTCCCGCTTCCGATTACACTTCAGTTTTGCCGTGTCAGCAATTTTATGAAGGTTTGGGGATGGGAATGCGGTTAGCAGGTGTCACGTGATCCACATTCTCCCCAGGTGCAAGGGTTGACATTTACATCAACTGACATTCTCTACGCATGTGTGGCATGCGTTACGTTATACTGTGTTTCTAGTAGAAGTCAAGGAGATGTGCATTAGACTAAAAGCTTAACTCATTAAGAATTCGCGTTTTATTTACATATTTTGTAAAAAAAAGCCATCAAAATCTAAAATTAATGATAAAACCAATTAAAGTTATGACGCTACAAAACTGATTTGAAATAAGTTTTTCCCTTTCGGCTTTACGTCATTGTGTAATTCATTTAATAGGTATTTTAGAAGATGGTTTTGTGAAGAAGAAAATGTTCATAAGGATAGTAAACTTCTTTATTGCAAGAACCAGTATCTACACAGAAACGTCGCAATAAAGAATTCTATCTATAAGGAATTGTTCTTAACTACACACCTTGAATCAAACTTTATTTCTAAGGATATGCCTTTTTGAAAGAGGATTTTGGAAATTGCTATATTATCTTTATCTACAGGATTTAACCATGATTTTATATTCACATGTAAGATTGTTGGCAACTTGTCCATGGTATAGATGCATGGTTTGTAGAGCTAAAATGGAAAATACGATTAGGTCATCGAAGATTTTTCCTTTTATGATAATCCTTTCCACAATATATGAAAAATTTAAAATTCTTCAACTAAGAACTTATGCCATGCTTGAAATACTTCATAACAATTGGTAGGAAAGCTATATTCGACGTTATTTATCTTTCATACAAGAAAATACCTCGGCCTCCGAACATACAAAAACGGTAAACGTATATTATAGTTTTAAAGATTTTATTTATCAAGAAGATAAATTTCGGGTCAACCCTCCTTAGTCTAAAGTCGGGTATCTACCTGTAACGGATGGAGCGATAAAGGTGGAAATTAACACTTTATCTTTCTTCCGTTCACACCTGGTTTCAATGTTAGTCTGTATCATGGGCCAAGTTTAGCGTTTCGCAACGGATATAAAATGACCAGTTTTCCTTACTCCGCGCATAAGAAGACTAGCTATTTCAAATCCCCAGCGCAAAACTAAACTTTGTCTGGAGTCTGGAGTTGAGTGTGGAAGATTGTCAGCCTGCTTTCCCGGTAATTGAACATTCAGTATCTTGGTTTGATAATGAAACATTATATTTTTTCTTAATACACAACGATAATTGAAGCTTAAGTAAAATCGAAATAAATTAAATTTTAACTTATTGAAATGACAAAATTCTTAAATCTGAAGGCAATGGCGTTTTATGCATATCATATTTCTTCAACTTACCCAATTAAATAAGAGTGTACGCAAAATATCAGAGGGTAAAACATCTCTTAGTCAACTCATTTATCCATAATTGTAGAATAAGATGTCGGATTTGGAGCAGTCCTGCATGGGGCCATTTTTTAGTGAACGCCTTTTAATCATTTAAGTTATGGATATTGATCTGCATAACTGAACCGAACTTGGTACGTTCTTGAGGAAAATCATCGTATTCATCCAAAACAGATGGTCTTTCAGTGGATAATATTTGATTTTCTTACCTTAAGATACAGGAGGAAACTTACTGTATGCCTTTTATAAATAATTAGTTCAACAAAATCGTGTTATATTAATATTTTTCATTCTAAAACATTAACGTCGATAATGAAGACACTTTTTCAGATATAGAAAAATTAAATCAATGAGAGCGTTAAAGTTAATTTTAAAAGCATATTTGGAATGTTAAAACGAATCTATATTTATGAAACAATTTTAATTATCGAGCATTTAAAGCGTCCCCTATATGAACTCAAATTCAAAGCGTATCTCAACGTCTTAAAATTGGTTTCCGAATAAAACAACATACGAATGATTTCAAACAAAATAACTTTATTCATAATTCCCTCTCAAATCCGATTTTACGTCAACCAGCACATTTTCGATGTAAATTTTGACAAATCTAAATCTCCTTGACAGTCAATTTCAATCAAAGATATTTATCAATTGACAGTCGTGAAATGTACACCTCTAAAACAATACTTGACCTTTAAAGACATATATCCCAGAGGTGATATTACCGTTTTATACCGGTTACCCTTGGGGTCAAGCGTATGATAAGCTTATTACACCTATAGGCATGAAGATATTGATGCGAGCTGAAAACCACACCTAATCCTAACACCCTTGATGCGGATTAGCAAATAATTACCAGCATAAACACCCCCTGGCCTTCTCTCACATTATTCCGCCACTTCTCTAACCACACAAAGCGATTACTGGTCAAGTTTGTGTCAGTCATATGGAGGCTGTTAAGTTTTGATAATAGACCACAGTCTTACAGTTTCATGTCAAATCTACAGACTGTAGGTCATAATATTTTAACCTTAATTTCACCCTAATCCAGAAATCAACCTTAGAAACGGTTACAACGGTGTTAAGATCTACACAGAAACGTCACAATCTTGCAATAAAGAAGTTGCAAATTTATAGCTCTCCATTCAAGTCTTGATTTGGTATGAATAATAATGTATATATGTTAGATCTATTTTCTTGATGAAATAATATTTTAGAGAGTGAGCTCGAGTGTGAGTCTATAGGTCACATAAAAATGTATAGTATACATTGACAGTTATGATACCCAGGGAGCAAGTTTACGAAATTGAATTGAAATATATATACTTATATATCAACTATAACATTATAGAATGCACTTAGTCATTTAAAGCCTACGGGTATAAAAAAAGGGTAAACTTACAATAAAATTATCTTCTGAAGTGATGTAAATTTGATAAATGAATAGATTTGATTGATTTCGAAAATATTTAAAATAGAACATGATCAACAATGCCCTTATATGGGTTTGAGACACCTGCAGAAAGAAAGTCAGGTATTTTTAAATGACTTCACAGGTGCCCAATTTTAAGCCAACGGGACAAACAGTGTCTCTTAAATTATATTCACCTTAGGAATTTAAAAAGGGAAGTCAATAAATCGACAAACTTGGCAAAGAAGGTGTCAATCAAAAGGGGAGGTAACTCTTGTCGACTTAACGTCTTGCCCGGCTTTCGCTGATATAGCCTCGCTGACAGTCTTTAAATCAAATATGACTATCTTAGCCATAGTAAGGCCACATTTCAAGGAATTTCTCGACTTTTTATTCTTGCAATGGGTTTGTTTGAGGTTAATTTTAATTTATCTTTGTGTTTTAAAATATACGTTAGATTATAAGTATACTAGAAGTAAGGTTTTTGCGAGCTGCAGGATTAGGCCTGGAGGCTTTATCTAACGATCAAAGCATTTTATCTTCAGGTAATTTCTACATTTAAAGATACGCTGATCTAAGCTAATTTCAATTCGATTTCCTGTAAAGTTTTATTTATAAAAATAGATGTTTCGGAGGTTAAAAGTAAGTTTATTGCAAATGGTAGGATTACATGTTTAATTTAACGATCAATGCGGCTTGTCACACGGTAACAGCATGTCATTCAGACAATATATCTGACACCTCTCTTATAGAAACTGCTTCTACTGTTTTTGATAACCAGTGCTCAATCATTTCTCATATCCTAGATACCGCCGATCTCGTCTCAAGGGTAGACTGTCTGCACTTGATGGCATTTTCCCAGTTAAAAATCCATACATTTAAAAATATTGGAAATGAATTACCCCTTTCTTTATGATCTGCTTTAGGAAACCGGTTCATCTCAGTTTGATTAGAATATTTTAAAAAATTGTGAATACATTTTTCATTTTCACGCAATAAGGCATGACAATTTACCATATAATAATCATATGGTAACAACTTGCACTGGTTGTAGCATGAAAAATTATCCTTCTATTAATTATAATTTGAAATGTAGATTTACTTCTTTAAGAAATGAAATCAACCTGGAAACGAACAAACAATAAATTGTCACGGATTCACGTTTGATACATGTATATGGCCACTCACGGCTCCCAGGACCTATCTACCTAATGATTTAATACGAAGGGTCCCGAGTAAAGTGCTGATAGCTCCATATTTATAACTCTGTGTATTCCTATAGCACTAACTAATGTTGTTTTGATTGTGTGGGTTGTGGCCGAGGCACTTTAATATCTAATCTCGATGATCCTGCCCGGACCTGCTACCCGCTTCTAGATGTATATTTATCACACTTTTCATTGCCAATAGAGAATATACAACTACATTGTCAATAAATACACTCTCTGCAAATATATATTTATTGGGTATGACTTGTTATTGTTTTCATATCTTTATCAAGTAGTTGGGGATAAATTATTTGAAGGGTTTTAAAGGTCGAAGATGATATCATATTTTTCTCAGTGGGTGTATTCACAGCCTTCAAAGATACATCGAGAAGAAAGGGATACATAATTTACAAATAAACAGTTGTAGTCATACAGAATATACTAACTAAGTCTCTGTTTATCTAAAAAAAACTATATCTTTTTAAACATTTAATTTTTCATGAGATTATTAAAAATGCCTTGTTGAACATTACACTTTTCACATAAAATATGAATTACTCATGAATAATATCTAGTTATGTGTTGGTTAAAACGTTGAAATGTAAATTTACTTCTTTATGAAATGAAATCAACATGGAAATGAACAAACAATAAATTGTCACGGATTCACGTTTGATACATGCATACGGCTGGTACAGGCTCCCTGGGCTTGAATTCGTTTGTTGTTGTTTATCATATCGATAAAAGTTGATGATAAAGTACTGGCAAGGATCTTAAAGGTCGAAGATGTTATCAATGTTTTTTTTCAGTGGGTTTACTCGTCGTCTTCAAACATCAATCGAGAAAAAAAGGATAAACAAATAATAAATACACACCATTCATAGCCAATATAGAATGTAAAAATTGTCTCATCTGTGAATATAACATCCAAAATTTCATGTATATTGATTTGATTTGTATTGTTTTCAAATCAGTATGATATAGTAGTTCATTGTAACAAATTTAGATTTTTTTTAACATCGAAGATGATATCAGCATTCCATATTCCTTTTCTTGTGGGTGTTTCGGCGTCATTAAAAGATCAATCGAGTAAAGGATAAATAATTTACTAATAACGTAAAGGTAAACCGATTATCCAGTTAAAGGTAGACTGTTGAATCAAGAGCCGGCGGCTAATATCAGCTAATCGGAGTTGGCGTACATCACTCTGTTTTCCCGGAGTCGACTGTAGTCCGTGGATCGCTGTCAGTCAATAACGAATCGCCGAGTGGGGCGGTCGACGTTTTCAGCGGCTCGACTTGGTAAAAGTGAAGAGAGGAGAGCTAAGTTCGTTGTCAACTCTGTCAGTCTGCCTGTTCGTTTATACCATCAGGTGATTGGAGACACTCCGCCTTTCAAAGTTATTCAATTGTAGCAGAAGCAGACGACATATTTAGAAAGGTTGGAGAATGCTTGCGAGTTCGTCTGCTCCATTGAAAAGAGTAGAGGGGTACTCGTGCGATTGAAAACACTTAACATGACGTCACAGTAGCAGTCTAGAGGAGTATTGAGGGTATATTTGGACTTCACAATACAACGCCTTTTGTATGACACCTTAGTGTGTTTGGGTGTAGGTATAACACAGTGATTCACGTTCCGCTCACCTGGAGGATAGGAGTCTTTAATTTTCGTTGTTGGCTGTGTAACTTGGCAACATTTAGGGACAACATCAACTCATCTGGATACGTTGTTGAGAAAGAAACAGTTCATGGATTTTAAGTAATGAACTACAGTGACAGACCGGCGAGGACACGTTGTGTATAAATATTACCCAATCTTGAATCTAAGTTCAACAAAGAACACATGTGGTATGGTATACAACACAGCTTATCTGAATGTTATTGAAATCAGTGGCATACCTTGCATACTTGCCACCGATTCTATCAGTACCTCGTTTAATTAATTATTTACCTGGGTAGATTCCCGAAGACTGGGCACCAGGTTTCAGGTGTACAGGTACCTGTTCCAGTCAAGAACACCAGGTGATCAGCTGGGCCGAGCAGGAGCCTTAACTATTGATGAGCTTCGACTCGTAACGACGAGTCGGCCTCTTTACGTGGCAGAGGAAATTAACGTTTAAAAATTTGGCACGTATTGTCTTGAGCAGACGACAGCTGCAAATCTGTTGAAGCAGGCTTCTTAAGGATCTCGTTGTTTCTTTGTTGAGGCGTTTTTGTCTTGAGAAAGTTTCAGGTTAACTTGTTTTGGGAATTAGCAGTGAAGGATATATCGGGAGAGAGGAGAGTGTTTGATGTCTCTGTCATAGTTACATCCATTAATGACTTTGCTCTTGTGAATCACATAACACGCCAATGATTATTGAACTGACATTGTGTCGTGCATATATATACACACAATAAATTACATGTGACAATCCCTATGCTATGCACCTTGGTGATTTCTATGAATGTGTGAAAGAGATGAAATCAGCGTGACGTGGACGTCGCAATGACAACAGCGATGACCAAAGAACAGACAAGAGACCTGACTCCACGGGGAAGTGCCCCATCCTCCCGGGGCTCTACCCCACCCCATCGCTCTGTCCAAGCCCCTATAATGAGACGAAGCCGGTCCCTGAGTGAACTACCCGGGAGTGTGAGGGTACCCATCCTGAAGCGACAAGACAACGAGAGGATGAGGGCACGGCTGGAAGCTGGGTACCAGGGTTTGCAGGAACTCAAACTGTTACGTGAACAACAGCAGAAGCAGATGGAAGAAATGAGGACCACTGCACTACAGAAGAAACCTGTCTCGTCTCAAGGGGGTCGCTTCTCTCAGAGTCAGCCTCAGGTATGTGAAGTTGATTTATCATTTTGGATGTCTTTGTTGCTTGACTTTCTACCGATTCTCTCTGTCTCGCAGCACATCTTTAATTTTAATTCATCCGTTGGGTGGCCATACATGCAAATCATGTATATTGGATCACAAATATTAGATCAAACATATTGGATCACACATGCTGGATCATACATATTTGATCTTGCATATTGATCATGTATTTTTGATCTTGAAAATGCTTTTAGGGACCAATGATAGATACATTTGTGATACAGTGTATAGGATTTGATTACCTCAATTTAACATCTCAATGAATGTCAAAAGGAAAATACAGAGGTAATTTTTTTATAGAATATATTGGTCTCCTCTTAGTTCAAGCCTTGAGTTCAGTCTACGAAAACATGTATTAGATATCCACGTTCTTATAATTAGCTTAACTTTCAGGGTCAAATATGTGAGGTTTTCATTGCTGGTTGTCTACGTCCATGAGAAAAAGTGATTGTATGTATCATAAAGTTAAAATAACGCACATTTTTTAAATTCTCAATCTTTATATTGACAGTACCTAAACGCAAGTTATATAAGTTACTATAGCGAACATCTCCATATCTTCTATAACATGTAAATTAGACGTATCCCAGAGACCATAATACAAAAACGTTTGGGTGAGTCCTCTCCCATCCACATATAAGATAACGCTTAGTACCCCCAAATACGATAACACTAAACCCAGTACTAGACGTCTAAACGCGAGCGGATCAAAGCACATTTGCTCATTTGAATAGTATAGTCCACTTGAGATTTCTCATCAAACCTCAGCATGCGTCCCTAATATCGCTTCATAGTCTACCAAGCATTACTTCACCATTGTCACACGATGACCGCTTGACCTTGTATACCTCTAGGCTTCAGATACCGGAACACCTCACCTTTTGTAATTAGCAGCTTAACGCTACCTTTGTTTCCACCAGGTGTGGTAATGCTTCAATGTATAAGACATCTTAATGGCTTTTTGGTGTTTTATTGTGCAGGTGTAACACTGTGCAGGGAGTATAGTGTTGTATACAAAAGGTGTCAATTGTATCAGGAGGTTAAGACAAACCTCGGGCGGTGCAGTGTTCCTGTACGAATTGGCGTGTGGTGAACGAATTCTGTATCGGTTTACCTTGATGTATTGTTCTGAGGTGGTACAATAAGTGTAATGGAAAGTTTCCTTTTTGAAAGTATTTTATGCCTGTTTGCAAACGTTCATATTGTAACTTGCAATTTTGAAGTGATACATTATTCTTTTGAAATCATGTGAGGTGTCAACTAATGAGGCGATATACCAATGTAAAAAAGTTTTCACGAATATTCAATGCATTTCGTAACATGCAACTTAAAAGCGATGCATCGCTCCAATGAAAACCATCTGAAGTGTCAACTTATGATACTATATTTCCATGACGATACCACAAGGAATTAACTGATTTTAAATGTTTTGTAATATTAACTTTTTCATTGATGCAATATTCTATTGAAAGCGTCCGCAGCATCAACACATGATGCAGTATTACATTTCTTGAACAACAGTGCTTTCCTCGAGAGCCTGAGTTTATCTTTTGATATCAAAGTTTACACACACGGTGTAGGATGGATTGCATATGCATGTGTCAGTATATTTATCTTACCTGATATCAATGGACTGGGTAAGAAGGCGTGGAAACTAATAATTAGGTGAACACTGCCTGTGCAATTGAAAGCAGGTTTTTGTGTGCATTTCATGACAACTTGCATGGTATAAGAGTGCAATCACGTCACTAATAACACTTGTTATGCAATAGACCGGTAGATTGGTGTTACGATAATGGAAATGTTGTCTTAAGTGCTAGTTAGCATGTGTCTGGAAAATCACTGAAATAAATATTCTATCACACGATGTTAAGAGGGACACTATGAGGGAGACAAAGAACATGACTTCTATTGGGAAAGTCTATGGTTAACACTGTCTCATCGTTCCTTCAGTCACACGGACCATCTCTGCAAGATCTCTTTAACTAAAAAAGCAACGTTACGTGCTTAGAGAGAAGGTAAAATAGTTTGAATAGGTTGAAAAGGTATGTGCACTCAGCAGAGAAGCGGAGGTACAGTTCTCAAACCGGTAAAATACCATGTTGTTGCGTATTGCTCGCTTCAGTCCAGTGGATTTACGGCTTTGACAAGTATGCTTGATATGCTAGCGTATTGCTGCAAAACCTGGTCAGTATTAGACCAGGATTTAACCAGACTGTCCCTTGCCAGGAAGTTTTTACGCCACCCTGTTACCACGCCAGATAGTCAACTCAAAAAGCAATCAACAGCATCAAGAATCCGAAATGGCTTTGGAGGATTACGGAAATTGTTTGAGATAGGGGAACGGGCAGAACACAGAAGCCTTACTAATCTTTGGTCACTATTGATGATAAAAAGATTGGTTACCTCAAACCTGTTGTCTAAATCAGTTAAACCATTGTGTGCTTATATTTCTTCTTCATGAGCAGGTTTTTGGGGTTTCTGAGTTCTTGAAGGTGTTTATTATGTTTGTTTGGGTTATATCTGTTTGAGGGAGTTAATCCCTACGAGGAGAAACAAGTATTTTAGAGATTAAATCCACCGCCAGACGGCTCGCTTTAGCAAATGATAGAAGACTCTTCTACAATTCGTCATGCAAAATATTTTAAAAGCTCCACTGTTTAATGAACAAACAGGAGTTATTCGGTATATAGTTTTAGTTCAACCTACGTGTTTTGGGGACGTTCCTTCTTCTGAAATTCTTCTGTTTGTTCAGAGTCTACTGTCACCGACAAGTGAATTGAGTAATGCGTGGGTGCTAGAACAAGCAAAAATTCCCCAAAATATTTACACTTTTAGACTTTTTCATATCTGCTTTTGTAAAATAGTTGAGCAATTTGTAGAACAATCTTTACATAGGGCCAAGAAGAACACGAATCAAACAATGGATGTTAAAACTATGTGTCTTTAAAACACATTTCAGCGACTTTTCTTATTATACTTCAATATAGCACATCGTGTGTTCAATGTGTTAAAGTATATATTGTTAAGAGATAACATCACGGCGAATTTGTTAACATTTTTCAATTAAGCACAAACATTTTCCAAATTCTCATTGATACAACATAGTTTTTCTTTATGAATTTAATTTTAAACGCTTTTAAAGGATTTGCCTGTGCATTTTGGAAGCATTGTTTTTTTAATGAAGAAGAACGAGCGTCTACATGTATTTGTACAAGTTGGCGTCTGTTTGTATATTAGTGAATGGCATCTGACCCCAAATGCATGTGACACCGACCTCAATGTCAACGCGCCGAGTCACCCGAACCTCATCCCTTAAAGGGACAATTACGTGTGATCACCTCTTCAAGGAAATAATTGAAAGAATCCAAATACATCCCTATGTTTGTTGATACTGACAAATACCTGACAGAGTAATACCAAATTCATTGGGATAACGTGACCCTACCTCCCTGGGTGGTCAAGTTGATGAACCGTCCGATAGCTGGACACATACGTAACTAAGTTCGTACCCGTTCAAACTTGACTTTCTTGCCCTTAATGTTATCTGAATCGTTCAGGACTGTGGTCCATTATTTTAGTGAATGGTCTTTGGTTATATTATTTTTGTAGTATTCGAAAGAATATTTTCAGGGTTACATATTGTTCAAATATTGTATTCCGTACAACAATGAAATGTATATTGAAGTTGGTCTTCCCCAAGGATGTCATTTTTGCCCCTTTGTTTTAGAACCTAATAGATTCTTTTCTTGTATAATTCATATAGACACACATATGAGCTAAAGTGCAATGCATTTTGATAATAAAAAATGCTGTGTCTACAATTATTGGGCACGACACATGTGATTGTGTGTATCTCATACCAGTATGGCTGAATCAAGGTTAAATTTTAGGTTATTTTAGGTTATTTCTTGTGTTAGTTTTCCCCTAAGTTTATGATCTCATTAATGTAAACGATATATTCAAGGCGTAATACTGATTAAAATACTTTGCATCATCTATCTAGACACTAGGACATATCTTGGTAACTTGAAAACAACTTTTAAAGCTGTAAACATGTTGACAAGAAGAGCGTTCACCAGCTGGTGCCATTATAGTCGTTTTTTGGCGACCGTTATCATGGATCAAGCGGTATGTCAATGCAGATAATGCTTATATAATGTATTTGACAGACTAGGGAAGGATGTGGTCAGTGAAAGGTCAATTGGTCACGTATAGACTCGGATTAATCTAAATGGAGCACTCTCCACATAGTACCAGTTTATCTGATTAGAACAGATGAAGCAGGCACCTGCTCCCATAATCCCCCTGTTTTCTTTATGAATGTAGTCTTTATATGTTTACATTATTTACCTGAATACACAACTACTTTCATTACAAACTTGCATTAGGACGATATGAAGACCAGGTTGTGCCTAGGCTCTCGGTTAGGGTTATGTTGACTCGCAAGTACTTTTCTACTATGATATCCCTGAAATTGTATTATTTTCATATGACCATCAGAACATTAGCATTAGGGCCAACCATACACATAATATCAATTGGCATGGTTCTGTACGCTATTTAATGACATTATATATACAAAATTGCAATGCGTATCATTGTTGAGTGGTTATGTGCTGATTGGAAATTTTACGTAAGGTAAAATAATTCAATCATTCAATAACAGCGCATATCATGTTGCACCTAATGTTATATCGTGACCTTGTTGAGTAAATGATTGCGTATTCTATTGTCAAGCTCCTTTGCAGTATTTCTGCCGAGTAAATAACTCTTGTTTCGGAAATGGTAAGCTCATTATCGCGAATGAGCTGTTATATTTGTTCATCTGGCACGACACGATGTGACGTGATTTGACGTAATTTGACGTGGCGTGGAATAGCGCTAATAACTTCCAAGGTCGTTATATCTGAAAAACCACTTCGCGTCTATTAAGCTCTGCATTTCCTTTTACTGTTCTCTTGATGTTATCCGCTTAAATTTTTATGCTTGATATTATTACGCAACTCAAGGGAATGGCACTGATTGTTCTCTTAAGTGAACGATGTGTCACTTTAATAATGTCAATTTGGCGAAAGGGTGTTATGATAATGTATGTTCGTTTTATGACACGCTAACACTTTTGAAGGGTTATGTTGAGAGATATTTGTCTTCAAAACTTTCTCATGTTGAGGCAATATCATAAATCTTTACTTTGTAGTTACATAAATAAACTTCTCTCGTGTTAATGTCAACATTCGCTTAATCCTTTATAGTGGCAAATCAGGGCAATCTATACTTCTATTACGGGATAATTATATTGTTTTACAACAAAGTGATATCTCCGTGATTGACAGCAAGATACGTATCATAATTGCTATGTTTAAAGGTGCCGCTATTAAGCTAATGTAAATTTCATATAAAAATGAGCTTTTCCTTGCTGATATTACGGTTGAGAGATTTATCTGCTCTCAACGTACTTTAACCTGTCAGGTAAAGGTAACATCACGCAATCAATAACTGCCGAAGAGGACTTTAAGATAAATCACACAGAAGCTCCGATTGAGCTATTATCAGAAGTGTCACTTCTCGCTATGGTTTCTATTTGGGTTTGTGAGATAATCTAACACCTGTTGTTCCACTGTAGCACTTGATGCAGTTTTTCAGGATGTCAATTCCGGTTATGTCATTTTTGTAGGTTTCCTATCCATCAGCCGGAAAATTGTCAATTTTCCAGGTAACAATTCAATTACAGGGCCCTTTGAGACACCTGCACTGACGTTGCACTGTAGATTACGTAACAAATCAATTAAAACCAATTGAGTTAACTTAACGTGACACGATGTTACGTGTCTTTGGTTTTAATGAGTTCTTTGAGTCTCTTCAGATATGAGGGCCTATAGACTAGCAAGTAGGACGATGATACTCTAAAAGTCAACATTTTTTGATTATTTTCAAGACACACACTACACAAAGATCATTCATGTAATCGGTAATTCCTTTCTCAAATATAGAGGCTAAAATTGCGTCCAAGGAACCAAGTTTACGGTTTGATTATCAGATCTTTTTATATTGTTTTGATAAAACATAACAATATGGTTGTTTTAAACGCTCACGAAATTTGAAATATAATATAAAGTATATGATAAAGAAAAAGGAAACACTGATGATCAATTATGATACAAGTACACAAACATTACTTATTCTAGCTGCAAGGCAAAGATGTAACTTAGATACGAATATACCTCCAGCCTTATCCAACTTCTGTATATTTTAAGGAAGTGCTCACGTGTTTATAGTTATAGTTTATTGCAATTGCCGACACACGTTATGAAATATTCATGATCCCGTGGCAATCGGAGAACATCAAATGATCAGGAAATGTTTAAAACCTCGGAAACGTCGAAAAATATATTTCAAATCACAGTAACCGGAAAACAATATGATTGGTTACAGCTCTATACTCGTAAAAAGGTTAATGTATTTTTTATGACATGAATTTTTCTGTAATGTCTTTGGGTTTATATATTGTCAAAAGCTGACAATATGTGAAGATGAAATATATCACACTTACTTTTATAATGCTGTGAATAGATTTACTGTAATGATTATGTTTTCATAATCGAGATTGTGTTTTAAAAAGGTTATTTTTTCCTGAATATGACTATTCTGTTTCAACGTTAGTATATAAATGGTAATGTAACAGAAAATGGTAACTTTGATGACTGTCAATGTTTCAGTTTTGTTTGTTTTTGTTTAAACTATTTTCCGTACTTCTCACTGTATTTCAAAATGCGTCAAATTTAAAAAAATACACTCGTATATACTTTACATATAAAATGATAATCACATTATAAAAGGACTGCTGTCCTGTAAAGTCATTCGACAAATTCTATAGTTCGATAAGGTAATTCAAGTCACTTTAGCAGTGCAGCTATATATCAAGCTTTACAACACATATATTTAGATTCACAAGCACTGTCAATAAATTAAACCTGAACACAATCAGTACCAAGTTAAAGCTTTGAGTATTTAAATTGCTCTTCGAGAACTACTATGCTTTTGTACGAGTTGAATCATGAACATGTTTAGCGCGTAATACTAGGCGCTGTAAATGTTATTTACCCCAATTGCGTCAGGTTGTCGATATATTAAATAGTCTGTGCGGTACAGGAGGTCAAAGAGAGACAAAAGTTTGACAGGTGGTATGCAAGGAACTATGCTATTCCCTTGTTCTTTAATACACCAACCAGATTTTTATTATAAGCGTGTCATTTTCTGTGAAAAGACCTGTGAATAACACAACTGAGTAAGTAGATAGTTCATTATAAAGTCCTTATCTATGGTCGTGTTTGGTTGTACCCCTGCTGATGGTCACAAGAGAATAAATGATGAATAATTGATGAATTGTTTTGTATTGATTGACACTATAAGAATCTATAGATTGAATTTTGTTTTAAACATAATACTAGTAGCTTCCACATAAAGAATAGACTCTTTATTACTATGGTTCACGGAGAAATTTTAGGAAAAACTCGTTTGCAGACAATTTATTGGTCTATTTTCCTTCACGACACGATAAGTCAAAAAGATAAAAAAAAAATAATGACATGTCAATCGATCGTAGTGACGTCCATCAGGAATGTGTTCAATTCATTATGACCCAGGTCAGGTGTTAGGTTAATTAGCTCTCCTTAGCATAGGGTAGCGATTTGATACTTAATTAACCTCAAATTTATAATTAATTTTTCATTTAATCAAATTCCTGATAATAAATGTTCTCAAAATACCATAGTTAAATGATATTTGATATGATATGAATTGTTTTCGTTATTTTTGAATACATAAGTATCAAATTAAACATGATTTTGTAGATGTGATGTTTTTTTTAGCAATAGTAAATTTGATTTACCTATGAAGGTATTGATTACCTCATTATGTCGGTATGGCTTCATATGATAATTCCTCATTTCGCTTAGTCGGCTGAAATTGTGACATTTGAGATCTATGTACTATCAATTGGAATGTTATGGACATTATATTCATTCTGATAAACTGATTCATAGTTTTCAATCATATCACAACTTTACTGCCCATTTTAACGCATGTATATGTAACTATATTAGAAATGATAGATTACTTATCAACAACTTTACTGGGTCTTTAATTTTTGTGATTATATGAGGTATATAAAGGTATAAGCTACATTTTACATGGAAAGTTGGGTACCATTACATATCAAATCTAGACATACAAATAATTTGAATCAGAGAATTGAAGTAGACGCTTGTGTTTAGATAGGACAGTATAATATTTTATCCTTTCAGAATGTGAAAAAACGAAAATCTGACGTCATAGAACTGTAAAAAACAAAAACATTTTGGGAGGACATTTCACGTCAGCCGAAAGTAAATTTACCTGTTAAATATATTCTGTGAAGAGAAATCCGTGATCCAGCTTTACATACAAAGTTCTAACGGCATGTTGCAGCTTCAATAACCCAAACATGACAAGGACCTGTTAAGGAAGGTATGAAATTCCACACATGAGGGCATATTTCCAAACAGTGAAAAGCATATTTACCAATAGGCTGGCAATAATTGCTTCCCGAGATCTATAAATTCCTCATTTCAAGATAAACCCTTTCTTTTCACCAGCAAAAATGTTCTTATTCATTGAACAAGATTGAAGCGATTCTTGCACATGTTTACCTCTCTATGGGACTGAGAGACCACCAAATACAGATGTGTGTATTTAGGAAGCACAATTGACAGCCTTTCGAGGGCTTCAAGAAAGTGATTTTAGATTGTGTTTGGACAGATCGTTCATTATAATGTATGAGGTAGATAAGACAGCTATGTTAGCCCCCAGTAAGGGTTATGGGGACAAGGGTCCTCGCTCCAGGGTCCTGAGTGAACTGTAACATCAGCAAGACGGATGGACCACCGGGCCCTACTGGAGATGATACTGGATACTAATCGGGGTTGAGCTAGCACTTCACCCTGTCACATCCCTAAGCCTGCGATCAGTCCTTTAACCTGATTGATGTTGTCATTGTATGGCAATACGTTTGTACTCGGCTTGACAAGGATTTATATGCATATTTGTATAAAAGATCATGGTCGTTAATACTTTTCACTTTGAATGATTGTTTTCAGTAAGTTATCATTTTGTGATGTTTATTTAACCTCCACCTATAAAGGATAAAATATGGTTTCGATCTCTTGTTAAAAAAATGTACATGGTTATAAAGCATTTTTTACCTCTACGATTGAATAATTGAAACGGTGGTTTTGATTTCGTTATACAAACATACATTGGTGTTCAACTAGCATTTTATGGTGTTTATTTGTTCGCCCGAATAAATAATGGTTTTCATTTCATGACATACTCCTTCATTGGTATTGGTATTTAGATCTTAATCGAAAGGATCAGAATTCAATACTTATGATTTTATCATTATAATCAGATCAACCTTTTTATCGGAAAAAGTAAATGTTATTATTTCTCTTTTGAACTGAATTGTATATTTTGAAATAATGTTTATGTATATTTTTTAAACATATTACCTAACATTTTCCGTATGGAAGAAAGAGTAAAGTTTATGGCACATTCATATCATGAGGCCAACTCATTTGACCGAAGCATTGCCTTTTTATAACAGAAAGCGTCTTAACAGTCTAAAGCATGTCACTTAAGAATATCATTTAAGAGGTATGTGTCTTTACGAATTTCAACCTTCACTTAAGTGGAATTAAATGCACTCAGGATATAAGTATATGAATATTTTATTAAGTGGATATCTCATTGAAACACATGACTGAAGTTTCTTAAGTTAAATGAAAGTTATTTTGTTTGAACTTCAGTATTTACATTCCTGTGTTCGTGTTATGAAGATGTGATCTGCTTGAATTATGCATGGTAAGCAGTTGGGTGATTATCAATAAATGATACTCCTATAACTATAATTGCGTACATTTGATTAATATTTAAATGACCTTAAAAGAGCATGGTTATCTTATATTCGTATATTGTTTAATGATTTTGTTATTGATACTTCAAAGTAAAGTACCCTTTTAATTACTGATCGGTCAGTTATTTATACAAGAACAGACAAATTAAGCTAGTGTAATTAATTTATATGAATTTATTGGTCATTGTTATAAAAAATTGAAATTCTGATAATCTATTATCAAAATTATTTCACATGATTTGTTTATCATCCATACACTATTTTTGCTAGGTCGCCTTGATAATCTCAACAACAAAATGAATAAAATTATAAAACGATTATTTCAAAATATATTCTTAACCAAGTGAAAGACCAAACTGAGAAAAAATGCGATCTTTTTTTTTCAAAAATACCAAGAACTTGTTTTAATTATGATAAGAAATTTGATCGATGCACTGTACTTAACATTTTGAAATATCAAGAGTTTACGCAATATTCATGTACATACCAGTTTGGTAGACGAGTAGGTGTGTAATAGATACTTTATGAAAAATTTATCGAAATCCACCTTCAAGTCGCAGAATGACATTCAAGCATAATGGCAAAAGTTATCGTTTGTCAAGGTAATGAATTTCAATTTTGTAAAAAATAAAACGGTGAAAACAATCAATAGTATATATGTGGCATTGTTTCTGGTTGTCTGGTTGCAAGTAATCATTAAAGAGTACACATGTTTCTATGGTGACTGTTCATGTTCATTCTACGGTAAGCATCTTCCTGTCTACTAAAGTCTTTGGTTTCTAAATATGCAAGGAATAGTCCACATGGCAGGAAGGTGCCAGCAAGAATACCGTCGTATACATATATCAAAATTGACTCTTCCTATTATCATAAATATTCATAAATTTACGTAAGTCATATATGTTTGCATTTATTCAATTTTGCAATCAATCATAGTGTAGAAATTGTTAAAGAAATTCAACTTTCTAGTTTCTAAGCTCGCTAATGTCGATGATCTACTTTTGGTGTTCGAATTCTTGTGGTCAATTGCGGTCAGTCGTGTCCATACTGTGGTCAATACAACATGTAACTAAGAGCAGACCCTTGTAGTACTCAGTGGCCCAGTTGATAAGTCAAACACGACGAGCTTACACAGATATTAAGCCAATATTTATGAGCCACAAAGCCAAATTGTGTTGTGTTTGACAAATAGAGCAGAAAGTAACAAGTGATTTTTCTAAAAAAGACCACCTTAATTTTCGATTATCAACATTAGAGACTACATATCTTGCTGAAGTCATAAAGGGATCATTTGATAAGTAAATACACTATTCGAGTCAAGAGATATGAAAATAAACGTATGTCATGAATATTTTAGAGCATCCCTTTGAGTAGTTGTATACGTTATGATATTCATAAATGTATAAAGGTAGATACAAACTGTTAGGTGACTCTATCTGCCTTTCTGGGGGTCATTGATTTGATATGATGGTGAGAAACAGTGTCAACTTTAAAAACAACAAGTTTCAACTAAACCGATATGTATCTTAGATGTAATCAGAATTGAATTTCGTTAATTTTAAACCGCACCAGGGTTTTTGGAAAGGCATAATTGATTCAATGTTTATTATAAAAAATATCCTAAACATACTTAAACCGTGTAATTAATACTGAGTATTAGACCGACCTTTCCACTCTGATGGTAAATTATTAGCAAACCTTTATGAGGACGAGGAAATATTAATGAGCGTTCAAATTGACCTTCATTTCTGAACATGTTGGTTTGAGGTAAGACCGGTATAGCATAACTGTCCATCAACGTAACTTGTAGCAAGAAAGTTCCTTTAATTATCAAATTTGGGAAAGTTGGGTCTTAAGTTTGTAGCGTAGCCTTCAATAGATGTATGTTCTCTCACATTCCAAGGCCGCGTTCAGATGTGCCCAACAAGACGACCCCAGTGTCGTCCTATACAAAAGGGCAGTGTTCACACTGGCGTGATTTCTAAGTGAAATCAGTCAGGTGAATCTGGCGACATCATCTGAATGTAGTATCAGATGACCCGGCCTTCAGCTCTGTTATCTGACAAAGCAGAGTTTAACGAGATTTACGATTCTAACGGCTCCATATCCTTACTGATTTGTTTCACTCCTCAGGGTCTTCTTTGCCCTTGTATTCGGAGTTAGTTGTTTTAAGGGTTAAAGTGCTAAGGAAGAGGGATGTTGTCTTTTATGCTAAGCTGAACGTGATACTTGAGAGAGAGGGGGAAAGGTGTTGTAGATTTCATGGATTATAGACTATAGAGGTGGTTATCAGATTTAGGATTAGTGTGAAGTACAAACGTTTTGCGGGCGAGTTTTGATTTAATATGCTTGGTGTTTTTGTATCTTATCTCAGAACTACAGGACGATTTACTCCTAAGCTGTTGGCATCTCAAATGCCTCCATTTCAAACACAAATTAAGAACTGGAAATATTTGTGCTTGGCGTGAATGGCAGTGTTACAAATTCAACTTAACTTGTGAACTGTAGAAGCAAATTATACGTTTCACACTAAAATATAATCCGGAACTTCACTTCGAAGAAATAATGTTGAAGATTCAATATTGAAAAAATACAACAACAAAAAAACATGAAACGAGAAAATCGCCTTTTTGGAAAACACTTCTTTCTAGCAGGTAGCACTTCCTGATTTTCCAAATTTAAAGGGGTACTGGTGTCGATGTGACGTGAGTTGTAATGTGACACCATGGCTTCGGTGACAATACTTACCAAGGAACAGTGAGTGTTTAGTTTGTTTCCCTATCAACACTTTGACAAAGAAAAGATTTATCGGATGAAGTGGAGCATATAATATTGGAATCTACCTCTAGATGAGGCTCCACCCTTTGAGTGTGATGTCAGGTGGTTTGTGGAACCAATTACTATATTCCCTTTAGTGGATAATGCGAAAAAATGTGTCTTAGTTTTATAATAGATTTTTACACGTCGTATTCTGTATATCTCCTTTTTCTACACGTCCATTTCATATAAAGGGTAAACAGAGTAAACAAAACAGCATTTTTCTGTTGTCCATCTTCCATCATATGTTGTAACGTTGTTTTCGTTTGTTTAATGCATGGAGTGCCTTTCACATTTCTTTCACTTTTTATTACTAAGGGGGTAAATCATTGCATCTACCTAGGTGAAAAGTTGAACTTCATCAAATAAATTACCTACTTTAATGCCAATATCTAATGTCTAACTGTCATATTCTTTAACACGATAAATTATTCAATTAACAATAACGTACAGTGCATAATGTATCAGCGTAATATTTATTCATACGGTAGTTTTGTTCGTAAGACCTCTTGAGTTAATGTCAAGTTTCCATAAAATTTAATGTGTGTTTCCCCCAAAGCATGTTTGTTTCACATAACTGTGATGTGTTTTATTGCACGAATCTCAATTGATCGTCCCTTTGGCGTCAAACTAGTGACGGTAAAAAGCTTTATCCAAGTTTTCCAATTAATACTGTTCCCTTAAACTATTTATGTGCATTGCGAATGTTAGCCAGTCTCGAACAAAATACCGGCCAAGCGTTTGCTGAATATCGTCATGCTTGGGTTAGAAAATAGGATTTTCTGAGTAGAAAGTTACAATATTTAGAAGAAAGCTAGTTACATGAGGTAATTACTATGATCGTTAACCTTTCACACTGTGAATATTTAGAAAATCATTCGAAACTGATGAAATGGAATAACATAATGTCACTTTACTAGATGTTCCCTTACAAATACCACGACAAAAATGAACTGAATATGAATAAAATAGTTTGCATAAAGAAATTAAAGAGATGGATAACCTAGTCAACATATTAATATTTGGAAAAAAAATTGGAAATTGATGAAATCTTATACCAAATACCAATCGTCTAATGTCCTACTACGGCGTCAAAGAGAAGGGAATTATGAATAAATCAGACATAAATAAGTACTTGACCTTGACAGCATCTGAAGTGTAAGCGTGATTGATTCTACATCTTCACAGCTTTACCTATCCGTCGTCGGCTCCGATACACATGCATGTACTCATATAACACTGTGAATTCCCATAACAAGAAATATGCCAATTCGCCAAACCACACACATCAATCACAAACAGCAGTCTTGTCAGGCGAGTTATCTACCTGTACCTACAGACATATATAAATTAATTCCTGCTGATATTGGCCAGGCAAAGAGTGACTTTATGACTTTCTCTTACCACAATGACCATTGAATGACCATAAAGCCATATCCCCCACAAGGTTCGAGAGTCCGGCACACGACCCCCGTGTTCGGCTGTCTAGATACTGACCATCAGTTAGCCAATAGCTGATCTAGGGAGCAGGAAGAAATGCTAATGGCTGATGAGTGAATGCGGAATGAGAATCCTAGGATATGTTAACTGCTGTGCGATCATACGAAGATTATGTACCCTGCTTTATTATGATATATACCATTTATGTCTTGGCATCTCAAGTTAAAAGTTTGACAGTATAATCCAACGCGATTTTGGGGTTAAATCTCAAGGTTAATGGCTTCGAGATGATGCTTCGTTCATGTTGGGAAATGACAGGGAGATCTATTCCGTCCAGTCTTATTTCCTTTACAATGCTGTACCATTCCATGGGAGAATGGTCTAAGCTTTTTCTTGGTGTCAAGCGATGAAGCATGAGTCCAATATACAGATTTGCTTGAAATTGTATTGCTTGTCGCAAAGTTTTATATCATTCTTTACAGATATTGACATTCAGGTCCAAAATCATGTCACCCAGTTTTTAAGTAACTGATTTTTAACTTTTTTTTACATAATTTTAACAGATAGACTGAAGATGAAACTTCAAATAACTTCATTACCAACCGGTTTCACAGCAAAGGGATCATCAGGGTATTATCGGCCCTTGCCATAGTTAACGCTTCATAAGTAACAACGACTTGATTATACATGCATGATCCCCTTGTTGTGAAACTGGTTGGTAATGAAGTGATTTAAAGTTTCATCTTGAGCCTGTCATTTTTAAAATGGCATTATATGTAAAGATGAAAAAATAACGTCAACATCCGTATGTATATACATATAATTCCCCTTAGTTCTGACTCACTAATCATAAATCAAGTTAAGCATTCACAAGCTCTTTTTCGGCAGGATAATAAAAATGTCTACATGATTCAATAAATCATTTAGCATGTAGGTCGTCTATGTAGACATCGATACGTGGTTACTTTTCTACGTGTTTTGTTACTTAACTTACTTAACAGATTAGGTAGTCAGGTAAAGTGATTAATTGCTGTACACGTGTCGTTTTATGAGCAAGCAGTTAATTCCTGATGCAAAAATATCTCCCTGACAGAATGCCTAATGTGGAAGAAACCTTGTTGCTGGTTACGTAACGTACGTAAATAATCAATAAGTGTACAAAATCAGTATATTTCTTATATTTTCTGGAAGCAAGGAGGTTCATAAAAATGATATCGTCTTCCAAATTGACTTTTTGAATATTGAAAGACTTATACTAGAACATTAGTCTCATTTGATTGAAATTGCAAAAGTAGTTGAAGCATAACAATTTATGGATTTACAACTCCTTCAGTATTGGCAATGACCCGTCATATATATTCACTTTATTTAAATCAATCAGTAAAAACTTTGATTAAACATCGCCAGAATAAATATATTTTAAAAATCTTTTACCAAATTGTCATTCGTCAAATTTAAGATAACTGATTATGTTTTCGATCGGGAAATTATCTTAAGTTTATATTCAGGAAACATGATAAAACGAGGCCTGGAATACACAGAATAAGATCAGAATAAAAGTGTTTCTATTTATAAGAACTTCAAGGTTATCTTCATCACCTCGCACTACAACCTCTGTTCAAATAACCCACCGAGAACACAATATGACACTACAATACGGCACCCACAGATAACACAATACGTGATGTTACCTGTTATAGAAGCTAACTGACCTTGTATAACACCTGTGCATACCTTTCGTGTTGTCAATGACACCTCCAATCAACTGTTATCTACTTTACACCTATACCATCATGGAACGGCTCAGCGGGTCTGTCCTGTGATAGACTAAGTTGAGCTTTGTTCAACGGACAGTCACGATTTTATGCCCAAACTGACATGTGTACAGGTAACAGTCGCTGACACGATAACAACGTACGTTCGCGTATCAGTGTTCAAAGAAGTTATCATTACGTTTCTCGTGAAGGTTAGAATGTGTCATATTTCTGTAATTCTGTTAATCCAATGTTGTTTAACATATCTTAATGTCACACATTCTTGTATATCTATTTGATATTTTGAAACTTTCGTGTCTATGAATAAATCACATTTTTAGTCACATAACTCTTTTTGTAACATTTGCCACAAGTTTCAAAAATTTAAATATTAATTTACATATATTTTGTGACGAAACCAACACTACATTTTAAAACAAACTTTCAGATTACATATCTGAAACTATTGTAAGTGTATGTAAAGCATTAACATTGTGTAGTGATCTTTCATACAGATCGTTTTTTTATTTTACAATCCGATACCAAATAAACTTTCAAAAACCACAAATGAACGGTATATACTTGCATTGAAGTTTTAACATTTTTTTTATCCGATATCATATGTGTGTCAGCAGCAAAAGACATTATCAATGTTATTTCAAAATATATATTTGGTACAAACAGCGTATCCCCTTTTTTTCAAACGTTCAGATACTAGACTTAGGTAAATCATTGTTGAATACTCAGAAGACAAGAGGTTCCTGGGAAACAGGAGTATTTTTGAAGTAGTGACTCATATCACTATCTTCATTCAACTCACGTAGCCAACTAACTGGGACTTTTTTAGCACCTAAACTAACACACACCTCCAAACAGAGAAAGTACACAAAGGTAATCGAGACAGAGCTCGCAATACAGGAACATTGAGAGAAGGTAACCTAAGTTCGATAATGATGTCAAAGGGACCTTTACCCCTGTAACACTTCATGAAATTATTGCTAGTTAATGCAATTAAGGAATAATTTTTCCGAATGTTTATATTTGTACCAAATATGGAACTATTATAATAAGTCGTTCATATAATATTTAAAGCCAAGAAAGGGCGTTTTTAAAAAATGTTATTTGTTTTTAGGTTCCCAATTGAAGTATATAATAGTATAATAATAATAATAATAATAATAATAATAATAATAATAATAATAATAATGATAATAATAATAATGATAATGATAATGATAATGAGGGTCAAAGATCTACCTACTCCATCGATTATTCTCAGTGATAGAATAAGATTCACGTATCTAGCAGAAACAGCATGTTGCCATTTTAGTGGGACATTACCGTTTCGTAAATTGATTTACATAGCCTAACCAAACTAGGTACGTCTAAGAAATATTTATATTGATTGAAAAAGGGTTTCTTGCATTTGGTAATGTTTAACTTCCTTTATATATATATTTATATATATTATAGTTTATATATAAAATCGATCGAAAATATATGTCGATGGATAAACTAATAAAATTCTAAACATGTATCGTTTATATTGATAATGCTTCATATTTTCAATACGATAATGAATTAAAAACCAGTCACTTAACAATTGAAGTCCTATCTTATTTTCTCATCGGTATGCTTAATAAAATATGTACATTATTTCTTTCTCTAGTTATGTGACATACAAGTCGTAATTTGGTATTTCCAATGACCTTTTAAATTTACGCCTACTCTTTTTTTCCACATGATATTCAGTACTAACACTGTTTAATGGAACGATGAATGCAAAGCCATTTCAACCAAATACATCGAAATTTTACTTCATCAAAACCACATTTAGCGTTTTAAGTAAAGACTGGATGTACTACTATACAATCCTTGTCTAAATATAAAATTGATTTGATATGTGAAAAAAGACTGGATCTACTACAAGCCTTGTCTATATTGTCAAAGTGCCCGAAATCTTTTATTGTTAAATATTTCCACTCATCTAGAGTAGACATAAATCATTGTATCTAAGTATGTTTCTTACGTCCATTCATTCAACAACATAACATTTGACCCATTCAGCACAAGACGATTACATCTTTAAAAACGAAACGATCCATTTCTATTCAGTATTGTTCGCATAACATGATGCGTTAAGAACTGTTCCTATTTCTATTTAAAACATACAATTCAATTCAAAACATTATAACTTCGCCATAACCATAAAGTTATTCTACAAACGTTGTCTTGTAAATCGGACGAAAAGCTTCTCCATGGTTAATTCTAATGAATGCCGGCACATACACCTTAGTAGAGACATCTTCTCCCTTTGATGTTGCATCCTATTAGGAAGATGAAAGAATGTCCTGAGTACCTTTACCTGAAGTTAAGTGAGTGTCCCTTTACTTACCTTTACTTACCTTTACTTGAAAGTACTTCCTAATGAATCTGATTATACAAGAACTGACTTTGACTAAATAAGTTTGGAAAAGAATGCGGTGTTCTAGAAGGAGGAGGGCAGGGGCGTTATTTTGGGGCAGCTAGTGCTTTATCAATCTGGCAATCGGAAATTGGAACATGGTCCTGGTTTCAAGGTCCATAATCGGAAAAACTAATTTCATAGATTTTGTGTCAAGTTAAGATCCATATTTCTGGAGTTTTGTGTCTCCGATTTTGGCTTGATAATTTTCTCGTGCGTCTTACTTGTGTACATCGAACATTCATACTGTGTACTATATTTCATTAAACTATATTTTTTCCATATGTTATAATAATGTTCCAGGCTATCATCCTGCTGTCTCCGGTTGGGTTTGAAATTCTTTCTTTGAAGTCGTGTTATGATCAGGAAATCATTTGTTAAATGTCATATAATCTAGCCCCATATATTAAAAATGCGTCTCATTATATTGAATAAAATCTAACCCCGAAAAGCCCAGTGAGAATTTTATCTACCTATTTAAACTTTGTCTTAACATGTCAAATTGAATGTAAATCTAAACTCTAACGAGATTTCAGCTCACAGAGACTTGTGGTGATCAGCTACAAAGGTAAATACAAGACCGGAAAACTGTTTGTAACCCTGGGTTTCAGTTTGAATATTTACAATGTCATTATTGTGAAGAGGAGTATCTCGATGTGTTTTGGATAGCAGATTTGAAATTTTCTAAAGCCCCTGTCTTCATAAAGTTTAACACGAAATAAAATTCAAATTCAAATGAAATTCTTTAAATTTTACATCTTTGCACCAGAAGCAAAAAACTATGATTATCGATTGTAACATAAAGATTTTCTAAGCCGTGTCGAATAGTTAAAAACATTATTTTAAAAAGTAATTGTTAAAGTGATGGCCTTCGTGTCACACGTCAAAGACGAGCTTGACATCATATGTAGACGCACTTAACTGAAGCAATCAGGTGTGACGCAGCGTTTACAAGAAATTGAAAAGTCATCTTCCGCAAACCACAATGGACAGTAGCTCCGTATGACCACGTTATTATCCAGTTTTATTGCATTTAATGGTCCATGGAGTCATTAGACGAATATAATTGCTTTTTGCCCTCGGCCTGTCTATGTATGGGAGGGGCCCAGATAGATCCTGTAGAGCAAACACGCCTTTATTATCAGACCGAATGCTTATTTTTGCCTTGTCTCCGCTGTTTGATCTGTCCGGGACTAAATCATTTGCGTCAAATATTGGAATAATACTTATGGATGTCGCGCCGCGTTACGCTTCCTTGGAGAATGTCCCCCAGGCGTTAGGTCAGTAGAGCTAAATCAGGACGAGATTTTTATTTTGTATTTTCGTGCGCCACGAGTAGATTTCTAGCAGAAGAACATAGTATTTCAAAATCAATTTTCATGTTTATTGACGTTGCCTATAACTTTATTATAACCTATCAAATTAATCTCCCTTTATCCAAACTATCGACCATTGATCGATTATTGTTTTAAATATCGAATAAACTATTCTATTCAATTTATTTCTTTAGCAATTTCTCTTTTCTGGAAATTTCAGAATTATTGTCACAAGATAAAACGTGATAATTACTGTTTCGGATCCACGAATTACAACGGTCGGGGTTGGTGGGGAGGGGGAGTTATCTAAACGGAAGAGGAGAGCAGGGTTCACCAAGGGGATTCTATAACCTTTAATGTGTGTATAAAATCCAATAGAGTGGATCAACCACTAATTCATGGATCTTAACTTCGCACAAGATCTTTTACCTTTGCAAATTTTCTTAATGCAGGCCTTAAAATTTAGCGTGTTCGCATTTTCTATTGCCAGATTGACAAAGTGCTAGCATGTCTCAAAATTACGCCTTATTAGTGCGTCTGTGTATGAAGACCCGAGCCTAAATACCTGCACTCTGTCTAGCGGTAAACTGACGTGACCTTGAGTCAACACGCCGTGACCCCGACACGGTCACCATGTTCCTTAGGCTCGCCTTTGTTGATTACATTCTAACACTTCCACACTGTGTAGACGCCGCATGCTGAAACCGTAAACGTGTTACAATATATGGGAGGATGCGTGTCGCCGACATTCATGTACTATGAAAAGCAATCAGATGCATGTATCCTAAATACCTGCACTAAATAAAGCATCGAGCAACATGCATCCTACATACCAGCACTATTAAATCATCGAGTAACATGCACCTACATACCAGCACTATTAAATCATCGAGTAACATGCATCCTACATATCAGCACTATTGAAGCATCGTGTAACATGCATCCTACATACCAGCACTATTGAAGCATCGTGTAACATGCATCCAACATACCAGCACTATTGAAGCATTTTGAAACATGCATCCTACATACCAGCTCTATTAAAGCATCGTGTATCATGGTTCCTACATAAGAGCACCTTTAAAGTATCGTGTAACATGCATCCTACATATCATCACTATTGAAGCATCATGTAACATGCATCCTACATACCAGCACTATTGAAGCATCGTGTAACATGCATCCTACATACCAGCTCTATTGAAGCATCATGTAACATGCATCCTACATACCAGCACTATTGAAGCATCATGTAACATGCATCCTACATACCAGCACTATTGAAGCATCTTGTAATACATGCATCAAAATACTGGTATCACAAGAGGCAAAGGCATGCATGTAAGAAAAATACCTGTATCTTGAATTACAAAGCTACCAGTAGAGACAATGCTCTTCATACAGGAAGGTGTTGGCAAATGAACAAATGAAAGAGTTTGTGTTTCTTTAGAATGTGTCGACGAAAGGATGTGTAATGTTGATACTTTATGCCGTTGTCTTTCACTATCCAACGTTTGCTTCATCATAGAAAACCCAGGTAATAATGTTATACTATCTATTTTATTTTCACTTTTGCTTTTTACAATAAAGACGAATGTCTCTGATCCAATGGTAAAAATGTTATCAAAAACATACAATTAATCTTATGCTAGATTTGTTAAATCAACCTCAATACGAGCTGTTCTCAATCCTAACAAGATGTATGACGTTTCCTAGTCATGTAACAGTGCGTCAGGAGGACTATTTGATCATGACAAAAACGTTCTCATTGCCTTTTTGCTGACATGCATTTCATCAATGGTTGAATCGTCTCTGTTTCCTCGCAACCGATTCACTGATGAATTCCATACGTTGAAGCTGGTTACATTCCTGATTGTGACATTTGCTCACAAGTTAGTGTGATAACTACAGACCATGTAGCCAGGTCGTCTGTATTTGCCAACAGATCGAGCCAAGAACTTAGCTCATCCTACTTCGTGCTCGGGAAATAACTTTCCGAAAAATATACACTTAAGGAACACATTTTTGACATTTTGTAGAATAACATTCACACAAAAAATTGTTAATCGATATGCTTACAGATGATACAAAAACGACACTTTTGTATCGAGTAATGTGTAGCAAAACGAAGCTAAAAACAGCGTGAGACAAGGTGAGATTCTTAGCCCGTTTTTATTTTCGTTGTGTCAACCATGTCAATTCCCGAAGGTCCAAAGAAGATCCACAATGTAACGAATGGACATATTTCATCGTCCCCATGTTGAGACGAACACTTGATCTAATCTGAAATTCAATCAAGATACCTCAGTGAAGAATGTGATAACAAATTTATCCAGATGTTTGCTAGGCGGTTCATCGCCTCGCTGACAAGTGCTTTAGGGGTTAGCTCGAGTTGCCAGAATATTTCCAATCTACAATTGGGATTATTTAATTCTGGACTAGCACACTTTGACATTAGGAAATCCGGAAGGTCATCGGAAGGTGAAAAGGTGTTTTCTGTATTGGCTCATCTAAGGAATGTTGAATATTTTGGTTGGCCTACAGAAGTCGATACTTAGCTTTAAGCATGATTTTGACTAACAGTTTTAAGGTATTGCGAAAATGCTATGTATAGTTCCAATATTTGGAAAGCACACCCCATGATAAGCTCCATTATAAAGTTGATATTTCTCGTTTATTCTTACATTCAGATCTTAACCTCAGGCTTTAGAAAAGATAGTCTAAAGTATTTGAAGGACATTTAGAAATGATGAACATAAGAAGACACGACATTCTGGGAAACAACTTCTTTATTGTGAAATTAAGAACGTTTTGGAGTAAAATCAAAATCCTCCGGGAATTTAACAATAAAATAGAATTTGTTGTCCAGCAAATTTTATCATTCTTAAAGGTAGGCGAGACTGCTTCCTTCATCTTTATTTAATTTATCTTTAGCATAAACATTTCTTTGGAAAAATGAATACCAATATATTTGGTAAGCAGACAATCATGTATCCCATTTCTGTGTATAAGCATTTCCTATTCCATATGTTGTACTCACATTTGAATCCTAACTTGATGAAAGTTTAAAGATAAATAATTATTTTTCTTCCTCCACCAGTAAATGACTATGCTTATGGGCAGTTGATAAAGTAAAACCAAATATCACATACACACGTAAATATTACAATTTAGTTTTAAAATGAACAAGATTGACACTGAGTGACTTTGCGGACAATATTAAGATTGAATCATTGTCTAAGATAATAATATCTTAAAGAAAAACTTACATATTTCCTTTTCATAAGCATCAGCAATTGAGCAGTAATATAAGACATGACCCACATTTATATAGGATCACGAGTATCATTATATATGACTTCGCAAGTCTTATTCAAGCTCAGCAAAGAACCGTGACCCGTGTTTGCATTGCAGTGTCTTCATAAATAATAGCCTGAATCTCATCACGGTTTCAGTATGTATGTTATTATTTCTAAAGAGGATGTGTGTCCTTCCAGGCATAACAAACACATACAATGTAAGATACGTACCATTGTTACATAGGGGGACGTGGTATTTGCATGTTTACACGGGCCTCCGGTTTGAGAGCAATTCGATACTAATGTTGTTCATTAGAGTTGACTTTTTGTAGATATGTGACTATATCGCGATACAAACATCCCCGGTAGCATGGATTGGATCATTATGACATTTATTACCCACTGATTACCTGTTTGCTACAGGTATAATTTTTTCACCTGTGTGCTTACTATATTGAGAATCCTCCTGAGTAATTTATAAACTGACTTGCCATAGTGAGGCTCGATGCGTTTTATGTTACCAAATGAATCATTTAAAGTACCCGATTATTCATAGGCTTGCGTACAAAACAGATATTTAAGACAACGACAACTAGATCTGATATAGAAACATATTTCAAGCAAATCCAATTTCTTCAATGGGAACGCACCTATTTGTAGACCACAGTTATAGACGAAATTATTACATATCTTCTCTAGCCATTATGATCAAACCAAATCAGTCATCAAGTATTCAAGTTGTTTAGTAATGAATGCATTTATCAACATATTTTCATAGAATTTTTTGTTCAAGTATCCAGTGCTAGTTAATAAATACTTTTTAATAAATTCTGATGAGTAAGACACAAACAATGCATTGTATATCTAAAGTATTCCAATTTCGCATCCAAAGTTATGTTTCGTTTCTGATTACAAGGCTAAGCTCAAGTCAGTTCCAATCAGCGATACACGCATAGTTCGGTAATCACTGATCCTCATTTGTGAAAAATATACCCTGCCACCCCGACTAAATATACTCCTAATGTCTCATTATTGTCAGATAGGAGAATACACCCTTGTCAGATGGATACTAATGGTACAAAGATCGGCCTCGTTACCTGGCTAAGGACGCCCATTGCTTAACTGATCCATCTACCTAGGTGGGCGGTGTCTATAACTGTACCTTAAGATCTCTTCATCTTCTAAAACATCATTGCATATTAAGGGTTCTGTCATGTGGACGAAAATTCTTTGTGTGTTGCCCTTTCAGTTGTGAGTGATTCAGTTTATGAGTTTCATTTATTAATATTACATATGCTGTAATGGATAATGATGCATGAATAACGTTGTTGATGTCAGAAATAGGTTTGGAAATAATGTATTTTCTGAGAAAAAATTTGCAGTTCACTAGGAGACAAAATAAACATATTGTTTTCTAACCAGGCTGCTTAATGTCGTTGCGTTTTTATATTCAAAGAAAACTTTTGCAGTTTATTTGGTTTTATCTAATTGTGGGCCACAAATTTAAAATGTTTGCAATGATAACGTTGTACAGTCTAATGTGATAACTTGCATTGGGTTTTATCTACTATCAGTCCTCAAATAAACAAATGAAGATGCTATCAAAATTTTGAATTGAAATTAAAGGTACAACAGCACGTTTTTATAGGGAATTTAGGAGTCTCACAAAAAGAAAAATAAATTTTGTCGTTTGCAAGACAATTTTTTGGATCGATATAAAGATTTCTTGAAAGAACATACCAGGTTCGGTTTAGCTACGGGAATTCATTTCTCTAAGAATTAAGATGTGTTTCAATTCAATGGCCGGATGTATTTTTTCTTGATAATGATTTGTACACCATTTTTCCACTATGGATAATCGAGTTTGATATAGAGAAGTTTTACTCACTGCAGACATATTTTGAATAATATTATAAAATGTGAAAATTTTTAAGAAATAAGATATGAAAACACATCACAAGTCCTTTAAATTCTTATATCCTTTAAAAGAGACACTATTATAAAAAAAACTAAATAAATAAGTTTTTCAAATTTGAAAATATATCCTTTAGGCATTATGGTTATGCTATTCAAAATAAATCATAAGCGTGACACAAATCCTGCAGCACACGTACATCATGCAGTCTTCATAGCTGCTAGCACTGCAGTATGCACTCTGGTGACTTAGTTATCATATATCCATCGTTTCACACAGAAGGGTTTCGTTTTCACTTGATTATATTCTATTAAGTCGCTTAAAATCACCTATAGAAATGCATTGCCACATATGGTGTTGACGCATAGTGCTGAGTATTTAAACGGCGCTTCTTAAGCTATTATGTTCCATCGTTGAAAGAAAACTCTATTTACTTTGTCCCCTTAGCAAGTTCGTCTAGTCCAACAGTTCAAAAGAAAATGGACTATTTTCTCACTGGATTGTCCTGGACTGCGTCGGCATGTGCTGGAACATCGTTTGAAGGGAATTTATGTTAGTCTATGTTAGTTAATGCTATTAATCAATTGCACTGCAAATTTTTCAGGGTCAGTAGCACGTTTTTTAAAAATGATTTATTTCCTCAAATGTTCCAAATAAACATTAGCAAATGTAATATCTTCAGAAGGTAAAACATCTCATTACTCAACCCGAGCATCCGTAGTCGTAGAGGTAATTTATCAAATGTGAAGCAAAATCAACTGGCGGCCATTTTTGTGTGAACACCTCATTTGAGGTAGGGAAAAGAATTCGCATAACTTAACCGATTAGGGGATGTTCACTTTAAAACTACCTTTTTCGATAACCAAACATGTTCTTAAAATGTGAGACATTGATTTCCCTTTGGGTAAGATCACTTTACGTATAAAAAATTGCTACTGCCCGTTTGAACAGTAATTTTTAAAAAATTAAATTTAAAAAAAACGACTTCAAGGATTTTCTCCTCAAATATGTTAATAAATCAGTGTAAAAATTTATATGTGAAATATAGAGATATATGTCATATGATATTGTTATGAATGATATTTATTCATATACACTGTGATAAACATCAATTAATCTTTGAAAATATCCTTCATGTATTGTGAGGCAAACGAGACTAAGACAATGCTGCTTGTTGTTGAAATCATATTGGGAATATGGATTTGACCTTACAGAAGCTGGTTTTGACCCTTAAGAAACTTTTGATTATTTTAAGACACAATCTTTTTTGAATATCTGCCGTGATGACAGCCAGGTGGAAGTGTTTGTAACGTGTGAAAATTGTCAGCTCCTGGATACAATTTGATACATAAATACGCCGATTCTTAGTGATTCGGTTCTTTTACAGGTGTTGTGTCATGATGACCGTATACAAATATTAGAAATGTTTAATCTTCTCAAAATTCTTCCTGAATTCATCCCGATGATGAAATGTTAGGTTTGTTGTTTGTGAATTCTCGAACAAAATAAGAACCGATTACAAGAATGTGCTATATCAATGGAGTTTGATTTATTTATGAAATTTTAATTTTATGTTGCGAAATCTTAAGGGGGATCACTTAAGAACTTTTAAGATATAAAGATAATTCTTGTCAAAGTATTGATTCCAAATGTATAACATTTATGAAGAAAATATATTTAAACAATACGACAAAATATAGAAAGTTGAATTGATTATATTGTTTTACAGGAGGCAAACATTTCTCAAATTCTTTAAAAAGAATACGCAAACTTTATTATAATCTAGTTTACCCTTGGGAATAATTCTTTCAGGCACCTAGTGCTTTCATGACAATAATATAATACTTGGACATATTCCCATGAAGGTTAAGGAATTTGACTGAGCGCGTTATTATTAACACATCATGGCTTCTCACGCAACGCTCGCAAACCTATCAGGTATGCAAACAACTTCAAACATTCCCCACTAAGAGTGTCTGCTTAGGACCCCCTTCGCAAACTTACTAAAGTGACAACAATGTAAAAGCGCAAAGTTTTTCTTTCAAGAAGGTATTCATATTGAAAAACGTTACTTACTGTTATTCAAGTACAATATTTGCCGATTTGTTATGGTTTGTTTTTGGTTTGGTACAGACAACACCTCTAACTTTGGTCCAAGTTGGAACTTATATCTTAGCCAACATAAATGTATTGACCGCGGTCACCGAACCTACATATATATAAACTCTCAAAGGCCAAGGAAGCTTGTAAAGGGCATTCTTGAACGCAATGTTTATAATGGACCGGTAGTCGGCTTATAAGGCAACTCAGGCAGTAGGAACATTCAGCGTTATGTCTTTGTGTAGGATTTATAATCCTTGTCCACTCTTTGCGTGGATGGGTCGTAGATATGAGCAGGGATTAGCTGCACAAAGGCGCCATAACTTCTGGCTTCAGCATACGGGAAAACGTGGCTTCAGGAGCTTTTATACCGTGTCCAGTAGCTCATAAAATAACGTTATTCATGCTCTCTTATACTTGAATTGATAGAGACTTGAACTCATATATATCTTACTATTCTTTGTTCAACGCTTGGTGACCTATAGTGTTCTCTAATGTTATGGTAAGTGTGTGGAAGGATGTTTCCTATCTGTCCTAAATACCAACAGAGTCAAGTTTATATCTTTCAAACTGTAACTAATAAACCTTTCAATTTTGAATGTAAGCATTTTGTACATGTGAATCCCTTTCTCCTCTTGCAAGGTTCTTCAGAAACGAAACCAAGATCATGGAAAGAGTATTTACTACGTTAAAGATAATTCTACTGTTCCAAAGTTACATAATTTTTTGAACATGTTGTTGGTAAATATTTGGAAGCACTGTTATTCTGTTTCAAAAAGATCATGTACTAGTTGAGATATTTTGTTTAGTACAGTGACTATTGCACGTTTAAATATTGATGATAAGCGATATCTTCCGATGACGAAAAAGAAAACCATCTATGCACTATAAATAGCCTATTAAGTAGATATATCATATAGATAATCATACAGTCCGAGACTGACATAATTTTATTGCAACAATGGCTTACAAATTTGTTTTCAGATTTTCTTCAAATAAAATAGCAAACCAAATGCACGACTTGAATGAAAGTAATAAAGTGAGAACTAATCTCTAAATTTAACCGAAATTGAATTGAAGTCGAAGAAACTCGTATTTGAATGCTTGGCACGTAGCTCCACGTAATCCCTGATCAGTGTAAGACAAACCAACAATGCCTCTCTGTTTGTGTGTACCGTGGGTGGCAAAAACAGAATACCCCAGTATCGATTATTGATCAGATAAGGGGGTTGGGAGGGGGGAGGAGTTCGTCAACTTAATCACCGTCCTCTTAAAACTCAAGTTGTCCAAACAGAAACGAAAACACGACACAAAAACGCCGTTGCTACCGGTGCATTCCAATCGAAATGCCATGTATCTGTATGTCCGTGAGGTGTATCACATTAACGTAATGTGAATCATGAGTTGTGGTTTATGTATCGTGTAACTGATATATAATTTCAAGTAATCGATATTGCAATTATTAGACCTCTTTGATATTCTGTTTGAAACCCAATTCAAATGTTATTGCAGCAGGCCAGAATGACATATTGTAATTGAACTTTTATGCTATATTTATTAGAAATGTATTACTCCTTAAACCATATTTATGGGCCTGTGGTTACTACGCGACAATATATGAAAATCTCATATGATATTTTATAAGTATGAATATGGTTATGAAGTGTGAATGTCACAGGAGGTGATTGATAGCTACAATTTTACATTTATTGTCGATACTTCCATAGTTATGACAGATTATCGATTTGCCGTCTCCAACTGTTAATGGCACTTGCACATTCGACATTTTATTGTAAAGCTCATATTTAAGTCCTTTTTAACATCTAGAGTTTTAGTATCAGTTTATAGAGGTAGCGATTTCCAATGAGTGATACATTGAAGGTTAATTCATTGCTATTATATTCCGTTAATGAAGGACCACAGCGAAAATTACATAATAAAGAATTTATTGAATAAGATGTATAGGTTCAGGACATCTGTTGCAGAGTTTAAAGTACAGTTTCTATGATCATTTACCTCTCTGGTCCGTGTCGAGTAAAGCTTGACATAACATATCAAATGATTGGTCATATATCAATGTTTTTAGCTACTTAGAAATCTTTGGTATACCATGAATGTATTTTCATTTTGCTTAAACCCAACCAGTATACAATCATCAACTGAATATCAAAAACAATTATAAGAACTGAATGACAAAGTATTATACGTTATATTAATTTCCCATACGTTTTAAGTCCAATAATGAAGGTATTTACTTTAAAAATGTCTATATGATCTGACATGATACGTTGTTTTGGCGTCTTGAGATATTTTAAGGATATTGAGATGATATGGTTGACCACAGATATGTTGTTTTACCTATGTTTTACTTTGCAACTTCTACATTCCCATTCAACTTAATGACACTCCTGCTAAGTTGATTTAACTGTCCTTAAATTTTTTATCAGCTTCTAGGATACTACTTCTCAAGTATTTATGGTTTAGACCTCGCACCTATGTCTCCCGCTATTAAAAAGCGCCAAAATTACAGGTACGATTCGTATTCATGTATCCTAATAAAAAAATTTAACATCAAAATCAGTAAGAAAATATATTATAGGTCGATAACGTCAAAACGATCCAATGCAATATCACACATTTGTGACATTTCTAAAAGGTAAATCGTGACTATTCTTCATTAGTGGATGCTGTGGCCCTGGTCATGAATCCATTTAAAACCTTTTTGATAAATCGTGATAAGAAAAACATCGGCTCCGCTGTAAGTATAATGGAGTCAGCACGACTGGCGATATGTCAAATGGTACCACCTTTACTTACCTGTCTGAATTGGTATCAGAACACAGTTATTTTGCTTTGTCAGGAGACTGTTTGTACGTGTGATTTCATTAGTAAACATCTTTAAAGGTTTATCCCGAGGTCAAGTAGGACTGTAACAGTCGTTACACATTGTACAAGTCCATATCTTAAGTAATATAGTTGTATTGGTCTTAACTCTGAGTAAATATGTTTGAAATATGATTTGTATCTAAATCAATATATACCAGCACCTCAATATATCGTAAACTATATGTTGTTTTTCATATACGTTTAAAAAAAGGAATGCTTACAACCTCAAACAATGTGTCTTTATTGCTTTCATTATGCCAAAATAAGCGACTTAAGTAAAAACTTGAATAAGTGTTGACATACACACTGCTTGAAAACTAAAAGCAAATACAACCTCTTCTTTGAAGTTTTTATACAAAGGAATAATTGTGTGCCAGAAATTATATCACAATTTAGCTCGTGTACAAGATTGGTGGGAGCTCTTTCTTTATCTAGAGCCTTCTATTTACAGTTACAGGCCCGAGTGTTATAAAACAAGTTGCAAGACAGGTTTGAGAATGACATGGTGAAGGTCACGTCGACCCATCAACACAGGATCGAATTTTAAGTACATTTATTAAAATACCACCTGATACAATCTGAAAAAAAAGAGTAAAAGGGGGAAAATTATGAAGTGTTCATTTCGAGTAAGGCGTTTCCGCTTACGGATTCTTGATGTATTCGGTATCTCGAAAAAATCGAAAAACTATTATAAAAAAATAATGCGCTACTTTCCATATTAATTTTTATGACATAAGCGTCATATCCCTTTTCAATCTAAAACGGTATAGATGTTTTGTGTAAGTTCAATTAAGTTTCAACATCAAAGTAACTTTGAATGATTGATTGATTGCTTGGTTTGATGTAATTGTGGGCGAACATAACCCTATTTTTGGATTCAAAGTTTTAAAGCCTTTTATCGAAATCTAAATAAATAATTTTTCTGTAAGATACCAAAATGATTGGAGGAGATTTCCCAACACCTCTTTCAAGCAAAAGTAGCAGTCTGATTAAACGTTTATTTAGATGTCATTGATGTCGTCGATATCATGGAATTTTCTTGGACAGCTATTCTCCTGTTAAAACGGATGGAGGCAAAGTTCTTTCGTTCTTCCATTCATAAAAAACGCTATCCCCATGCTGCATACCAATATTTTTTCTCAATATTTACAAGAGGAGAACTATCACATTCCGAAAGGTTATTTTGAAAAAGAGGTTTAAAGCTTGGAAACCAATGGAAACATTTGCTTCATCCATTCATCCCAAAAATCTATTATCCTGTGGCATACTAAGATTTTTTTCACCAAAAGCTTCAGGAGGCAAATGTCAAATTCCGAAACGTTAGTTGGAAATGAAGGACATGTCTTTTCGAAAGGTTGGAAACGAAAGTATAAGTCGTTTGATTCACCCTTTTATCCAAATAATCCACTCCTTTTCGGATCTGGATTAGAATGTCCTCGCTATTCTTTGCATGCCTTCAGTTACGGAGTATTATCACTCATGAATAAATATCAGAGCAAACACATTTCTTTGTGAGGAATAAAAACGCTTTCTTTTTACCGGTGCCAATATATAATCTGAAACAGCTGTGGGTATTATGGTCCTTATAGATAATTCTATTCTGGTTTCTCTATCCGATTGTGTCAAAAGTACTTTCTGATTGTTATGTGAGAGACATCAACACACCCGTTTGTGGAAATATGTTTAACTATCATATCATTGCTGAAACTTACTTTTTTTTCTTCTTTTGCATACTATAAAACACGTTGCTTGCGAAGAACGGTTTTACGAATATTTTATGTTAATTAAATTCAAGTAGATGATCATTTTCTTTAGTAAAAGTACATGGCAAAACAATTTATAAGTGAATGTCCATTGAATTGGATTAACAGAAACACAAGTTTTGATGTTCATTGAAAAAAATACATGCATGTTGAAGCTTCATTTCTAATCTGAACATTACCAGAGTTGTATTTATGTTGTAGCTCAACCAGAGGCGGATGTCCAATGCTTCGTTAAGACTGTCTTCCCAAAGTCTCGCGAGAATCAACGAGGAAGGTGACGATAATGGTGGAGCATACACAAATGGTCGCCTGCAGGATTGCACCAACCTAACAGACTCCCGGATTCATCACAGAAGACACTCGAGTTTCAACCTGGAGTCAACTAGGCATAGAATAGCGTCAAGCACAGCAGACGTTAATTATTTCGAACCCCATCACTATGGAAACTCTGATGTTTTAAGGAAGGCCCAATCTTGGAGCGCAATTCCTGCAAGTTATGATTCCAGAACGGCCAGTTCTGAGAGTCTAAATGAAGGTTACAAAGAATCTCCAAATCAATTTACCAATTTTCAAAACAGGAAGAATCAACGGAGTATGTCTTTCTGTATCGTTGCAAGATCTACGAACGAGTACATGCGACAACGGGAGAGTGAAAACAGTGCTAACAGCGAGAACATTGAACCCAAGTTGCGTCGAGCTAGTATCCAATGTGATGCCGTATTGACTGGATCAAACAAGAAGAACCAGGGGATATTCAAAGACGTTGACTTATCAAACATATCAACTGATAGTCCAGGGCCCCTCCACGCCGTGCTGCATGGCTTCAAGGCGAACCAGGCTAAGGTTGGTGACGCTAATGCTAAGGTTCAGAACGGCGTGAAAAGAAGTGGAAGTTTTGCTGGATCTCAGACTGTACGAAAGACCGATGGTTTATCACCGAGGTCTGTGCAAGGGTCTAATGCTAACCTCTCAAGGTCAATGCAAGGCTCAGAAACTAACCTGTCTCATTCAACTGTTCAGCATCCTGTGATCCATAGACGGGCGCTCAGTGAAACGGATTCGATTGTCAGGAACTATAAGGGTGTCAGTTTGCCAGGTAATGTTCTCAGTGATAAGACGGAAGCGGTAAACAATTACTTCCGGCGACATTCCGGAAGTGGGACAGCAAGTGTAATAAACGGCAGAACTGAAAAACACAGCCCTGATCTGTCGAAAAGACAGGCTAGCAGAGAGCGGGAACACCATCGTTCATGTGACAAGATGGTTCAAAGCTGTCACAGCCCGTCAGATTCCGAAGAAAGGAGACTATCTGAAGGAAACGTGTTTGTTGATGATAATGAAAACCGACCAAATTCTAGTGAAGATAAATCCCGAGCAGGAAACAACAAATCCCGAGAAGTAAAAGGCATATCCCCAGAAGTAAAAGACAACTCCCGAGAAGTAAAAGACAAATCCCAAGAAGGAAAATACAAATCCCAAGAAGTAAAAGACATATCCCGAGAAGGAAAAGACAAAAACGGAAACAGGAAAACGTCACCGAGGAATAACGATCGTGTGGTTAATCAAAACGACGGAAACATTCGAAAGTGTCCTTCCCACTCCGTCCACAGGAGCGTACCCGATACATCAAATTCAGACTTGCACGTCTCAGCTCCGTTCCATGAGAAAAAGTTCAGCATTGCGTCAGACGAGGGATACGTGACGTCACCGCCCAGCACACCAGTAGGTCGACATGCGCACAGCATCCTCTCAGACAGTAGCTGGATCTCCACAGACTTTGATGACACCGCCTCGAGCTGTGACGTCAGTCCTGTCCACGTTTCGCGTGACCTTGGCTTCAAGGCCACGTCCCTTCAGCTCAAGAGAAGCGATCTGTCTCACGACTACTCGAAAGCTAAACTGTCCAGGAGGTCTTCTGATTATGGAAGTTCTTCAGATTTCGACAGAAACGGGAAGAGAGAGGAGTGTAAGAAGGGTGAAGCCGTGAGACAAGAACTGTTTAGATATGACAGCTGTGAGTCTCTTCCGTTTAGGCAAACTGCTGTGTAGATTCGCGTGTCTGTGGTACTTCTGTAACTTCAAATGTCAGATTCATTACAGTGAATATCAATCGAAAACACAAGGGACTCAACGCTATATTTGATCATAGATTAAAGATTCTTAAATATTACGTTAAAATATACATTTGAATACAATTTTGCTTTGAGTAAATTTGCTTCGTCATTGAAAAATATTTAAATACAAGAACACTGAATTATTTTCCTTCTACCATTGTGTTTACAATTTATTACTAATTATTGTTTCAAAAGTGTACTTGGTATGTTAGTCATAACTTCTGTAAGATGCTAATTTTAAAATCTATTCCAATATTAAGAGTGTTGTGAGGTTAGGAATTCGTCAACATGCCTGTCTGTTTTAAAGTGTCTTATAGATTTAGTTTCCGTTGTTTACCTATGATTAACATTAAATTGATTTAAACGATTTGAAATCTATGTCCAATGTATAGACCCCTGTCTCAAAAAGTATAAATACAATATACATAATCATTTCATATATATTGCATATCCTAATCATTAGAACCAATTTGTGATAACTCGTTTAATTGTCAGTTCATAATGGAGTAGAATCTCATTAGACCACGAATCATTGTTGTATCTATTTAAACGTTTTAGAAGGTTCAAGTTCTAGACAGATCATCTTCCCCACATGGCTTTTAATTACACTGGCTAATTTAAAACTGCCGCCAACAAGTCAAAGTTCGGGTTTCGAGTACAGCGCCTTCTTTGGCGAAAGTTACATGTGAATTCTTATGGACTAACGTGATCCGTCGCAGTAGCCTTGGCGTCAAGCACAGATAAGGGCTAGGCAAGGGCTATCGTAGTAAGTCACTGGGGCTGGCGTAATCATAGACCGTGCATGGGAAGATGTAGATGGATTTGTCATTACACGTGATTCACTGCAAATTTAATTATGCTTTATTCATTTTACTTTCAAGAAAAATATAAACAATCGCACTGTCAACCTCCTGAACAAGGTAACACTCAAACATCACTGGCTAATCCAAGCCTTGCTGTTTTTTGCCAGAATTCCTGGTCTGAATCAAACGCTCGATCAGAGCGTTTAGTTGTAACCTGGAGATTTCTTAAAGGGCCACAGAGTATGTTGACGGAGAACAAAATGTCAAACTTCATAAATGGCGTTACTTTATCAAGAAGTAGTGGTTGTTTCTGAAAATCAGTTTCTTATTGCTTATCAATTCAGTAAACTGACAACAAACAGGTTAAAGTCATGATTAGTGATCGAACGGGACAATATCGCGCGCCAATGACTCAACGTAATTTTCTAACTAATTTACAACAGAAACAAAGACAAATATCAATTGTAGTGAGTATTTAATTACTATATATCTGGTAATTTGATGCAGAATTTCAACTTATTCTCAATGATGGCTGATTTTCAATTATTTTTTTAAACAAGAACATATAATACTTTTGACATTTTAGAGATAAAGAATTTAACTCAGACCATAATATGGTATTTTGACCCTGATTTTAGCCACATGAAAACATCATAAAACATACTCTGTGTCACGTAAATGAAATTTCAAGATCAGACGCATATTAATGAATATTTGGCACAGAAAGTTAACGAAAGGCAGCAAGGCTCTCATCACCCCATGGTTGTCACTGGTGCGAATTATTCCTTGCTGGGGAAGATGTTCATAGTTGATTACAACGCACACCAGATAGATATAGAGTTTGATCTTAGTAAAAGCTTTCATCACTGCTTGTAGGGCATTTCTTGGTGCTATAAACTTTGCTTGTGTTTGAGTATATGACTCCACCTGGTTCAGAGTCGTGTGTAATTCTTGGTCTGTGATAAGAATGCAGGAAGCATTGCTTGTGTGTTATATTGGTCAAATAAAACAATCTTTGTGAGACTTTATTCTTTATTCCAGATTGTGTTACAAATCACGATTTCGCCATAAAACATATAATGTTGCTTTAAAGTAAGTTGTTTTGCCGGCTGAAACAAGTGAACCTGTATAGAAGATTATACACTTCAAACCAAGATAGACTTTTATTTTTTGTACGTATTACGAGAGAAAGTACCAAATGGGGAATTAGTCAATGGAGAAGAAAAAACAGTATACATGTAGTACTATTAAAGATATATTGATTATAAAGAATGAATGAAATTTGCAAATAAAGATTTTAGTAAGATGTTTTCAATAGGTACAATAAGATCCAAATTGTTACTAAGAATTAGTTAAAAAGCCCCATGTGGTAGCAAAGTGTTCCTAATGAGACGCGAGTTTGTGGCGTCGACATTATTGACAGAGGATGTCTTTCTGAGACAAATGTCTTTAGTTTGTGTTACGATTAATGTGAGATTCATTATCATTATCGCCATCATCAAATCCGAACGTAACAATAATATGGCGCTACGAACGCGATGACCTTGCAATCCTACATCTATCACAACAGTCTAAGAGCAGGGTTTAATTCTTCACGTTCATTTTGGAAAATATACCATCGCTATAATATCACATGAGTATTTTCTAATATATATCAGTCAGTATACAAGACCACGATTATGTCCAACACTACCAATCGAAAAGCTACTTGCGAAACTAATTCCACGCAGTAATAAAGTAAAATGTGCATTGTTTTGATCAAGAACAGAAACAATTTTCCTTGCATGGCTTCAAATTGCATTGATCTTTATAACTAGCTAATTTGTACCTTGCTTCCAACCCATCAAAATTTGTTTTTTAAGTGCAGCGCCCTTTTCGACGAAAAGTTTAAATTCTCATATGATTTCTCATTGGACTAATGTACTTCGTCGCATCTGGATAACAAGCACAGATAAGTAAGGAAAATGCGGCAAAGCCTATCTTAGCAAGTCATTGGGCTGGCTAAAGTATAGGCCATGCGTAGGAAGATGGACCATAACCTATATTCAATAAAAAAAGTGTTACGAAAACATTATAAGTAATCAATTATTCCACGACCCTTGTCGGGCCCTATTCACAGGGGCGTGTAGTGATGTAAAACAAACGTCAAAAAACCTTATTAAGTCGAAAATTGAGCAATCATTGCTGTTAAACAGAACCTGTAATTAACATGGCCATCACCACTTGTTCCTTTGGAAACTATTTTCGTCAAATTAGCGTCATATATATTCATATAAAAGATATCATATCAATCTCAACACGTTTAACGTCTAATTCATCAATTAAAAAAGTAGACATTCGTCCACGTTTTTTTAAGTAGAAATCGGGCAGGGAAACATTTGTACCCTGAATTATCAACTTTAAAAACTATTAAAGAATAGAGTCCTTTGATTGTGTTATCGTGTGCTCAATATGTAAATACCAGCTAGGGTTTCAAACCGCAGAAGATTTAAAACATGGCAAACTTTTGAATTGACGCACCTGTATTTCAAGACCACATATCGTGTTCTCCTAATGATTGCGTACCAGTGGTCGTCCATATTGAATGACCTTGGCATTGGTATATATTTGGTAATGATCTGATGACATTGGTTAACTTTGGTCAATCAGAAATTCTAAATTTCTCTCATGGGGACAACTGGAAATAGAGATACCCAGGTATATCAGTGTTAGTATCTGCCGAGCTATAATTCTGGACCTAGATTTTCAAACATAGCAATATAAACGTATTATCAAGAATCACTGACACTTAAATGTTTTAGATAAAGAAAATCCCTCATTTTCCATTCATTCATTACTGTCAGTTTCGTTTTAAGCAATATGTTCATGTAATTCATTAAATATAACACAAGCTTTTCTGAGGGATTTTAAGTGCGCTTTTATTTTTCAGATGTAAAATATATATAATTCTTGTTAGTGCCATATTAGATTGTGTTAAAATGTTGTGATTGAATTATCTAAATATTAAAACTTGAAAGAGTAGGAGAGATATGATTTTCTGGATATCAACTTTTTTATTGTGAAATTCATAAAGTTTCAGAGAATATGAAGGAGAAAGTATATATACATACATATATACTTCGAAACATCGTGAATTTCACAATAAAGAAGTTATTATTGAGAAATGATTGAAATTACTGCGTACATCAATTTTACTTTGCCGTCATAGACTTAAAAGAGTCGGAGATATACTACAGTTCCTACATATGTTTTAGGAGCGACTTTAGGTTTTACGTTGGGGTGGAGTGTTACTAAAGTATTTCAAGTTCTTCAGGCTGTTTCGTCCCCCTGAACCCCAAGTTACTAATATGGGACCAATTCCTTTTTAAATGTTAACGGAGACCCCTTGAACCTCAGTTCCTACCCCTATTTACTTTTAAAATAAGTATATATGTGCATTCCCAATTTAAGACTGTTTTCACCATTGAGCCATATTTGTTATCACTTAATCTTGATATATTTCGAACGGTTTAAGCACGTTTCGGCTGTAGTTCTCATAATTTAAACAATGAAACGGGAAGGTATCATAATGTTCCTAGGAATCAAAGGATATGCACAATATGTAGGAGTAGTAATATTGAAAATGAATATAATTTTTTACTGGTTTGTAACGCTTACAGAGATCATAGAAACCAGTTTATACCTCATAAGTACTTTGTTATCACTTCAATACATAAATTTAACCTCTTGCTGTCCAGGTTTAACAAGGAATTGATGAAATGTATTGCCATGTTTATTTTCTATGCGACTAATTATCGCAAATCTGTGGACCAATGATATATACAATGGGCCGATGGCCTACATGTACCTTAAGGAAATAAACAATGCAATAATCAGTATTATACTCAGTCGAGGTGTCCAGCTTGGATAACCCTATCGGGTGCATGTAGACCCCGGATGGCACTCAAACCACCACAGCAATAAGTTATAAGTCAACTTCTTGAACCATAGTTTCAAGCTATTTTCAATATACCATTGGAGCCCACAAATTTCGCCTAACTTGAACTTTCCTCTTATACGAAGACTTGATGGTAATTTTATGTGCGCTTCGTCCTATGCCATTTAACAGTAAGAAACGTTACCTCACATTGCCGTAAAACAATCTGAAGATGAACCTCCGCTAATGTGTACTGTTCTGGAGTCGAATAACAATCATAAGGAAATATGATAAGAAAAGGCCTCCTGTCTCTTTCGAAATCTTAAACCATAAATTCAGCAAATAATAACTTATTTTCCAGCAACATGCCTACAAAGCTGAAACATTGTGTACAGACTTCTTAGCTGATGGCCGTTCTAATTTATAGATTTAGCGACCTTGTGACCCCTATCAAAGACCACATCGACCACAACATAAAAACCTTTTTCTTCTCTTTTTAGAAAAGACATATAAAGTCAAAATCTTGTGTATAGATTACTAAGCTAAAGAGGGTGAAAATAAATGGATATGGTGATCTTGTGTCTGCTCACATGGTGACCCGGTGACCATTTATAAAATAAATCAGAGATAACCTGATGAGCTACAGAGCCAAAGCTTTGTTTAAAGCTATTTACAAAAACCAACTATAAATGATGAGTGAATGATACGTTGACGAAACACATTTATTTTCAGAATTTCCCCAAACCGTACTTAAAACTTTAATCATCTAAAAGCTCTAAAGAACATGAAAGTCAGTTCATACACTTGTGATTGAATCAAACCTACATGCTCAATAATTTGTTATGTAATCGCCCGTTTTTTAAATTGTGTATTACATATGATTGGAAAAGTTATATTTATTTCAGCTTTATGAGTGACACCTTTTCTTCAAAAGAAATTATCCCTGATGTTAAACAACTTTTTTCATTCTTTCAAGCATAGTTCTTCATGTTTTCTCATTTCATTAAACAATTTGCTAGGACTTCTTTACGAATGTCTGAAACAACTGCAACATGTATGTCAAGTCACTGAATACACTATTTGCGAACATCTTGAAACGCGATTCACTCAACTTTGTTCACTGATTTTGAAACTTCAATAGACTCTGATTAATTCATCGAAATCATCTCAAAACATCCTTTTAAAAAGTTTTTGGAGTAAATTTAACTTCATGAAAAGGCATTCTTCAAAAAGCACAAAAACACATACATGTACTAAAAATTAACAGAAATGTCAATCGTGCAACCAATTCACGGACTGGGACCGACCCGAAATATGCCACCTTCAAGACTCTAATCCCTTATAAAAAGTGCCTTCTGCGCTAATCAAGATAACCACTTGTCATTTCACTGTCATGTACACGGTAAGGAGGGGACGTTCCAAGATGGCGACCAAAACAGTACGACAGAGATAGGTGTCTGATTCCATTGCTCGCCATCTTGGAACGTCCCCTCCTTACCGAGTACACGACAGTGCATTTGCTACATAATAAAAGTCTATTGTACATTGTTACAGCGTTGAGCAAGTGTGACTACATATTTGCCAAGTTCTAAAAGCTCCACACTTTTGAAAAGATCTGTTTATAAGTCGAAATGTGACGAATCCTGTCATCATTAAAATGATACCTACAGCAAGTGTCGTCTGAAGTATCTTATTTTCATATATAAGTACACCTTAACAAAAAAGTCACAAACTATTTTCTTAGGTGCTTATTGATAAAATAACGTTATTTTAGATCTAGGTACAAAATGACATCACTGTTTTAGGAAAACTTCAAATTATCCATTCAATTTCCATGGTGTTGGAAAGTCAAGAACCTGAACCTGACAACTTTAGAATAGTTTGGTTCGGTGAAGAATTACAATGGAGATGGAAAATAACGTGTCCTGCAAATGAGTCACTTTCATTCAATTAGTCAACAGTTTTGGTTGAGACAATTTGGTAGTGTCATTAAGTGAAGAGTGTTGAATACTTGTTCAGGGGACTTTGAAGAAAAAAACCAAAAGAAATTATTGACCTACTGAGGGAGTTGTGCCAGCATTACACACATGCAACATAAGTCATGGTCCACTACCTTACCATTTCCAACGTGAAAATCTTGACATGACCTTTAGAAACACAAGCATAAACCCCTATGGAATTGAAAAAACTCGTTTAACATGCACGTTAACGTAGGCCTAATATATCGTCTTTGGCACATCTGCGAATGGCCATCACGATCAATGAACAGTTAAGAAGAATTTTTAGATTAAATCGATTAATAAAACCCTTTTCGAAATGATGCCAAGAAAGTAATGCTTGAAACGGTAGCCAGAGTAATGACTTTGACGCCACCTTGTGGATTAATGAAAGGAAAATCACAATCTAAGTCGGCTAACGCTTTGTCTATAGACATGTGAATTTTCATCTTCTTTCCGTTAAAATTATATGATATATTGCTCTTTTCGTGAAGAGTGTATTCACTTCTAGTTCCTTCATAGTGTTTGAAAGGTTGAAAAATGTTCAAAGATAAATATCCATTAAAAATACATGTCATGGTCAAGCTATTGGTATGCTCAGCGTTGTCTGACTCTCAGGGGTGTGGCTTTCAGGTGAGGTGAGGTGAGGTGAGGTGACTTAGGGTTTAACGCCGCTTTCAAGAGTATTTCACTTTTATTGCGGCTGCTAGTATTATAGCTGGAAGAAACTCTAAACACTTCATGTACACATCTGGATTGGTACATCTGGGGTGGTATTTTATAAAAAATCTAAAATATTTCTTCAGTTTTGACTTAAGTTTTTATTGTTTGACTTGGTTAAGTCAAAACTTTAAGTATGAATTCATAAAGGGACTGAGTTAAATCTTAGTTAAGTCATTAGAAAATACTTAATTCAATGGTTGCTATGCGTGTGTACCGTTGCTAAGGGGGAAATACTAGCAACAACTGTTACTTCATTTGGAACTCTTTTAACAAAAGAGACAAAAGAGACGATAAAATGAAATTAAGAAGTAGGAATTCCCTCTAATCATTCCAATAAGGAAGAAATGGAAGTAAAAAGAAGCATCTTAGCCTAGCCACTCAATGTAATCTTAGTATTTATTGTTTTGAAATAAGAACATAATAACTTTCTATCTAACAACGTGACTGTTCAAAATACAAGATATTTGTTGAAAATATATAGCCATTTAGATTTAAGTAAGAGGCTAGGATTTAAGCCTACCTAGTTGCAGTTAGATTTTAAGTCAAACAAAAAGAAAAACGTAAGACATAAACCTTTTATGCATATGACTGAGACAAAAGTGGAAACTTAAGACAAAACGTTAAGTTTTTTTAATGCGAAATTGAGTCATTTTAAGACTTAAGTCCTTTTAAGAATACCGCCCCTGTAGGTATATATGTATATCTTATCGTTCAGAGTCTCTGACAAATGGAAAATGACTAGACTATGACTGGAAGTACGTGCCAACGGTAAGCAGGTAGTGCAGCCAGTCACTCTGGGTTTTGGGGTTCGAATTCCACATGGCACTCGCGACCAACAAGATGTCGATAACAGCTTTTCTGCAAAGATCATTTTGTACACACCTTACATAAGAACTTTCATTTTCAGGTAAAATTCACAATTGCAATTTAAAAAAAAAAGTTCCATTGAAAATCTAATTGAAATCTTTATTTTCAATGGAATTGTTATTACAAATAGAATTTTTCCAATGAGATATTGTTTACCAATTGAAATTTTCCAATCAGTAAACATAAAAAAGAAACAGATTTGTGTTAAAAGCAATTAGGGTTTTCAGATACAAAACATTGTAAATATGTCGTAGGTTACTGAATATTTACATGAAAATGCCAGGAACAATTTCAACAGTGGCTCATTAGTAATATTTCTGTTATTGAATTATCAAGAGACACGAAATATTCTGAATAATTATTGTACCATAAGCTTGATGCGAACTTTACATACTTGAAATACATTAATTAGTTGTAAATGAAACATATTGAAAAGTAAGAATGATATGTTAATATGTTTACACATTCATGTTTGCCAGATATGTTATGTTTAAAAAAACTTGATATATAAAATTCACTACAAATTGGTCTCTTTAACTGCTTTAGTTACGGTTGTATCGATCATTAACTGTAGGGCGCAAATAATCCTTTTTATCAGGCGAGAAAAAAGTTTTTCACAACAAACACATTAATAGAGAAAACTAAACGACGTCCCGTGTAGTAACATTTTATGTTAGAGGCGCGGCAACAAAGGTACTCTCGGCGATTTTCATTTTTTCGTTGATACAATTCAGCGAGTAATAAACTCAGTGCCGTTTAATCATATTTTTATGAAACTCGTGAATGGTATTGGTATTAATCTCGTTTAAATAACAATAAAAGAGCAAGTTAAAAATAATAATGACTTTAAAATCTTTAATAGTAATGAATTTAACAAAACGACAAAAAGATAGATTACTTACCTAAAATCCAAAGTTTTTAAAGCACCTAATTGAAAATGCAGCATTTCATGGGTCAAAACATTCATATAATCAAACCAATTCGTATCCGTATTAAGGAAATCATTTACTATCAAGCAAAACTCATTGGCGGCCATGTTTGTGTGAACATTGATTATTTGAGGTAGGGTTATAAATTCGCATACATGTAGCTTAACCGATCATAGTATTTTCATTTTTAAAACCGTTTCTATTGATTTAAAGACAATGTCTTGCTATTGCCTACATTTATTTTCGTTTTCGTAAGATCACTTTATCTATCTATAAAAGGGTGCTACTTCATATGTAAAGATGAAGCTAATGGTAAGAATATGACCACTTTGTCACAAATAATTCACGAAAAGGATTATTAGCTATGCCCTGTTTACAACAGCAATACTTCTCATGCTCGCAGGGCCTACTCTTGGCATTTCACATTACTTTTTATTTATTGCATTACTGTTTGGGATATTTTTTGTCTTGTTGGAAAAGCCCCCAAAATGTTACTCTCAGTTACAAGATGGAAATGTTAGTTTAAACTAATTTGACAATGTATAAACAGGAATGGCGTCTTGAATTTGGTTTCTACAAAATATAACCAAAAACAGCTGTTTTTAAAAGAACGTCACGTCATACTAATGATTAAAAATGACCTTGGTGAGATCTTTAAGTATTTGATATAGTTTTGAATCTAAATATAGATGGGTAAAAAAAATACGGTGTTATATTGGTGAATTAATAGGTTCACACAAGAACATTTGCATGCTTTACACGTTTTATACGATTGATTCATTATTTATGAGCATTTATGAGGTCTTTCTTCAAGTTGTGACGACCAATAATGGTCAAGCACAAAATAATGAGAAGCTCCAAGTGCTAAAGAGTTTTCTAAATATAACAAACACGTAAATTAAATCACTAGGCACACATTTCGAATTGTCTTTTTCAATATCACATTCTCAACATTTCAACTACGAACTCAGAATGGTGAACTGTATTCTAACGCTGATTTGTGTACATCTATTTCATACTTTCTGTCAATGTTCAATCCAAATTCGTTTCGGACGGGACCTCTGTCAAGAAAAGTGCAGCATTTATTTAAAATGTCGTTTAGAGAAATACAGCAAGGGAGCCGATTTCTGTTACCGAATTAAATGGGAGGTAATATGTGCAGCATACGATTGTTCTCAGGTAATTGATCATATTGTACTTTTTCCTGTAAAAATAATCATATAATAAATCAAGCATAGGCACCATACAATCTAAAAAAATCTTTATCTACGCTACGGAGATTGTGTAATCTGTGTAATGCTGTGAAGCAAAATTATGAAATTATGTTAGAAAATGAAATCGATAGAAAATCCATACAAGATTGAAATCAGTTTGTTATAATTTTTATTATAACGTTTCACCTTATAAAAAAGTTTTTAAAAAAATGCTATTACTTCTAATTTTGTTATGTTCGACATATCAAATGCATTCAGAGCATACTTTAATAAATCTTAACTCAGCGTTTCTTACAATATTAATATCTGCTCGTCTCATGACGATTAACTGGGGTTATTCTTCGTTTGTGATTTTTGAATCGGAAAACTATCTGTAGGTGAACGAATATATACTTTTGACACTAATAATAGCTTTAATAGCTTTCTTATAACGCGCATATATCCATGACAAAGCGTGCTCAAAGCGCCATGAGTAAGATTACCCTGGAGGGATAGTACTTTCGGTGCTGCCCATTAACAAGCGCTCCGCGCGACCGTATTTGTCCGTACTTCCTCCTTGTTCAGGTACCCATTTGTACAGCTGGGTGAACTGAGTACAAAGTGGATGAAGTGCATTGCCCAGGGACACAACACAGGATGAGACCCAGGTCATAAATGATTGGTGTCTCCACCGGGATTCGAACCCGGTTCTCTGGCGTGAGAGGCAAGCAAGCTAACCACTACACCACTGTGCTCCAAACTTTTGAATTAAAACGTTCCCAGGTTCATAAATTTTATATTAAACAAGTATTCCCTCTCTCGCCAAAGGTATCTGTAACTCAACTCATTTCTTCCAAGGTTACGTGTGCGTTGCGCATATATATAGAAGGCAGCAGATGTTGATTCTATCAATAAATAAGAACTTTTCACGTCTTGCAAGTACTCAAAGCGGGAACAATAAAGCATCAGCTTATTTTGTTTTCCTTATTAGTTTAGATTTGACTCCATTACAAATTGATTTTAAAGCATTGAACATAAAACGACCAAATAAAGCTTTCCTAAAATGATTATTTTGCATTTAAAGGATAACTCTTTCAGAAGTGCCACGTGTACAGAAATCGGCGGATCAAGGCATTTAGAAGGGGGATGGGTGGGAGTCCAATTTAGTTAAAACTAGATGTAATAATCTGTCAATACATCTAGAAAATTACTGATTGAGGTCATGTTCAACTGACCTTTGACTAATTTTGATCCGACCAATTAAAAGAGGGCAGAAGATCAGCTCTCAATTAATTAAAGACGAGCGGTGATTATCCAACTTCTGCTGAATTTTACACCAAGAAATTCCAAAAGTGTAAGTGTGGTCGATGTTAAATTGTTTCAGTTGCGGTTCCAGTAAGTTTGAAAGGGTGTGGGAGTGGAGGGGGGGGGGGGGGGGGGCGGGGGGGGGGGGGGGGGGGGGGGGGTGGAACTATGGAAAAAAGAAGTGGGTGATCGGCCAATGGGGTTCTTCCATGTCATGGTTGATTGTTTACAATAAATCCAAAAGGGGGACAACCTGACCCCCCTCTTCCAATCCCCGGATTAGCTCTGAATGGTTTAGTTTCCTGCTCCAGGCGAGTTGCAAGCGGACACGTCGAGTGAAGTGTGTGACGCTAAATCCGGAGAAAGCAGAGGTCGAGGTTGAGGCGCAAGGATATTGGTCCGACCACAACCCGGAGAAACATCTCCCCAGCGAACTCAAGGGGCATTTCTGCTCAAAAGTTACAGGTATGTTTCCTCTTCAATTGCACCTTGCCTCTTTGGGCTATTTGCTACCACAATATCTATTAAGGCAAAAGTCTTATATCGCTATATACAGTAGGCCAGCACGTGGTCCTGTGCATGGCACAGATGGCCGCCATAATTATGATTCAGCATCAATGGGCTCGGCTCGCCTTTGGGTTGCGTTACCGCTTCATTGCTGGACAATTGGCGAGTGTGAGGGTGTTCCCCTGCCCCATACCGCGACAAGAGTTAAGAGACCTGTGGTGACTACATTGGCAAAAGATTAAGTTTAAAATGTGCCTCTGTCTGTTCACCAAGCAGGAAATGGGCGATGCGTTGGTGCTGAATTTCTAGCGACAAATTTGTAAGCTTGGTTCAGATTAGGTTAATAATGCTGGTAGCGTCTTGAGCATGCACTAGTGGATGGAATTGTTCGCCCAATTAAAATCAACATCAATATTCTTTATCATTATTAGGACAAGCCTAAAATTATTTTCAGGAAAGATCACACACAAGAATAACCAGTTGTCAGAGGCATTTGTAAAGTTAGATATCAGATTATTTCCGGAGCTTTGATTTTTTAAAAGCAAAGTATGTGGTTAGATCTAGCGGTTTAATTTTATTACCTTGGTAGTGCATATTGGGATGCAGAAACCTTCGATGACATTAATCTCGAAATCTAGTAGAAGGAAACTTGGCAAAACGTTCGGCCTACATCTTCCTACGCAAAGCTTAACTATCGCCAGTCTCGAACTGTCCAAGTTAACCCTTGCTGCCGACCTAAGACTTTTCTGACCTTGCTCTCTAGTTTACTGCAAAGGAAATAGATAGAAATAGAAAGCTCCTGGCAAAAGCTACATCCGGGGACTCGAACAAACACGTCGGCCTCCATGTCGCAGTCCGTCGACTGCAAGATTTGTAAAGAGAAAGTGCTGCCTGTAAAGGGAAAGACAATATATTCAAGTTCATCCCAGCGCCCCCTCTTGCGATTTTTAATAATCTCCAGTTATCTGCCTTACCATGGCCAATCAAAATGGCCGCGCCCATTGAAGTTGACCTGTTTGATAAGAATACAGGCCGCTGTCCGATATGAGGTTCTAGCACAGTACTTTGGCTAACTTGTTAAAACCTGGGATGAACTTAAATATATTGTCTTCCCCGTTACAGGCAGCACTTTCAGCAGCAAGAGTCATCTTGGACTGTTCGAGACTGTCGATAGTTAAGCTTTGCGTAGGAAGATGCTAGGCCTAGTGCTGAAGTGATGCCTTTTGCTACTTAAATTATTCTGAATTTCTCTTTTATAGAAACATTTTGACCTTAGTGAATAAGTGGGGAATAAGGGTAAGATGATTAAGTTTAATTGAAAAGTCGATTGTTTGTTTAACATATTTGTGTCTAATTTTGCTTGTATTAATTCAGAGGTTCCTATGAGGTTCGATGAAAAGACTGTCCATCCGAATTGTCGACTCGAAAACGGAGTGCTTATCAACGAAGCCAGCAAGGCAACATATTCTAGGGATGGCGCCAGATTGCATGCAGTGAAAGGCGCTGTTACTGAACGATCCATTTATGTAACGCGGTCTCCACAAATGTTCGCTCTATCGTTGAACACTGAGCGCCCAAAGAGCAGGACTTATGTTCTTGAACTCGCCATCTGCCTATATGGATATTTTGACCGGGAGGCTTCGTTAATGGACAATAAAAAATGTAGTGGATTTTTTTTCAGAAGTGACGATACTCACAATATGACCCTTATCAAAAGTTGCAAATCTCGATGGCATTATTCTGGTGGAAGAAAAAGTGTAACTATGACCACCTCGATCAATCTCGGTGTTCTGCTGAGCACCAGAAGACAATTCCTTATCTTGATTGATATGGATAACAGAATTGAACTTACCAGATGTAAAAAATTCTCCTTATATGGTAGGTCAAAGTTCGTTGTTAAATTAAACGACACGATCAAGTCTAAAGTTCGGTTTTTGAGGTATAATCGAAAGCGATTATGTTCTTAACATTGCAGTGTATGTAGAACATGAAATTCCTATGGCTTTTAATAAATATTATCTATTAAATTTTTTTTTTAAAATGCGCTTGTTGTATATACCGTAACCAAAAGGAAAGTATGGTTATGCTACAGTTGACATTACTTCTATTTGTCGCCTTTGATGTAACGACCATACTTACAATTATTTCGTGATAAAAGTCGAAAAACTGTTAAGCATTTGTTGTATATTTCTTATTATATGATATATGATTAGCGAAATGAAACTCTGGCATGCACTAGCCGGAAGAGAAAGATTGACAGGTGAAGAAACTTTGTTTTTTTTGCATGAAATTTTAAACTGTAATCAAGAATATTTCATGCACTCTTGCCGGACACGACAACTATGAAATGTACATACAGATATATTAAGAAAATTATAACATGCTCTCCTTCAATACTCTTACCGCAGAGGTAGCTCAAATCAAAAACACTTACACTTACCTCTGTTTGAATTAGAGCCATTCTCGGTCCCAAATTGCAGAGACCTGATTGCACGCCGCCGTTTCATTCGCCATCATTCGAATGTCAAAGTGTCACTTTTGGAATCACACTATCTACAAATTCTTGTACTTTTCGGGTCGATTTGACAAGGCTAAAAATCGAGTTGGTTAGCTGCTGGTAAGCTCTCGGTGTTGCCTTACTCTGTGGATGTGGGTAATGTGGGTCAATTGTAGTGTAGCGTATAGTGTGATCCCTATTACAACACTGTTACATTTGTTAGTCTTCAATATGGCATGTATCTCTAATCATTCAAATAGTACCAGGCATATCCGTATTGTATGCTTTAGTAAATTGGTCAAATACCATGCATACTTCTTCTACTTATTTCGAAGTAAATGGTCACATAAAGGTCCAGAAGTAAACAAAAACACTTGATGACTGTTGACAGGCTTATTGTCAGATATTGTCCTGGAAATAGGTCTATCCTTAACAATGAAAAATCCCCTATTATGCGTTCAGGATTATAAGCAGCGAAATGATGTTACTAGCAGACTCAAAACAAACATTTGATAAACAACTGTTCCTTTTTTATATTTAGAATAAACTTCGAGGACGCCGAGAATAATTCAATCCGCTGAAAGAGATGAGTAAATTTGGTTTAAACGCAATTCTTTATCAAGAGCATTTCACTTGTATCCCGGCAGCTATTACTATTGCAAGGAAAAAGGCCGCTACTCTCATTTGCCTATGCATTGGGGTGAAACCTGCTAGAATCGGCTTTATCTAGGAAACCAATGGTGGTAATGCGCTCAAATTCAGTTACGCATTGCACCCAAACCTAAATACGTGTAGAAATGTTCTCAACTGCACTGCAGACAAAATTGGATGGCGGGATCAGAACTCTGGATCTTAAGGTCCAAATCCGAAAACGCTTACCACTGCGCTAAATCAAATCATTACCATGAGGAATAAAATTATATTGCTCGAGATGGAATCCGATGATGTATACAGTTAGTGAAAACACCTTCGATTTATTTTTGGATATGAAAAAAACGCAAACAAACAGCAAATAAAATCGCTTTTATTACAAAACTGCAATTTAGCTAGTCTTAATCACCTGCTAATTTAACATTTACAGTATTAGAATTAACCAAAAATTCAAAAGAAATTTTACACATTTCAAACTTAAAAGCCTAAAATAATATGAAATCATAATTTCTAGCAAAGTTCGAATCAACATAGCCAAAATAGAACAACGATTATGTATTTTAGTAGAAATTGCAAAAAAAATCAAAAGCAGGCAACCTTTTTGCTGGAACGTGACACAAAAGTTTTTTTAATGAATGTTTGTCACCTGCTCAGTGAAAAAAACAAATAAAACACCAAAAGGTTTCAGCAAAGATATCGTGAATAATCTGTGAAAGTGTTTTCACATTATAAGCTACCTTTGTTTGATCAATTGTCATTGCTCCTGCATTTTGATATGTTATCTTTGTAACAATAAAGAAGGAGCTGCATGGAGTTAGTAATCTGCTCGTTATAGAACACCCTCAACGCTGTCTCTAAGTGACGTCATGGATGGTACACCGTGAAATCGAACTCTCAATGTGTAGACATGTACCATGTACCAGGTTTTTGGTTGTAAGTTCAGGTAAGTTTAAGTGCCGTTAGGCAAAGACCATTCATTGGGACTAAAGTTGTTAATGTGTATGATCAAATTGTATCATCAACACATATCATCATTGTTAAGGTTTTCGAACTGCACCCTAACTAGAAACACATCACTCAACTGAACCACAAATTTTGATACTGATGTTTGAAAAGAATTGCATTTCCCAAGGATTCTCTCTTCAACCACATCTAGCAAGACCAGTTCAGGCTGTTCACTCCTGATCATCACAGAAAATACCATGGATTCCTTCATTTCGATTTCCTCGACAGTCTCATCCTTGTGCTCTGATCTAGGACATTTCGATGTCACGCGCAACATATCTTTAGAAAACATTACAATAAAACCCTCACACCACAAATTCTCCTCGAGGTTTGGTTTCATTTCGATTAACCAGGCTGTGCAAAAGAATAAGCGAAGAACATACTCAATTGACGGTTCCCATACAAAAACTCCAGGATAGAATTTCACCCCAAACCACTGGGATCCTGTTCGATTTGATCTAAAGTCTTGGTAACTGCTTGCACCCTTGATACGAGTGAGTTGTCGTCTGCTTCTTGACCTTTGACCTGATCTCTCTCTGTGACTGTTTCTCTCTTTTCTTCTCGATCTATCAGCCCAACTCTCCCCGCGTTTTTTAATGATCCTTTCTCTCCGACTGGTTTTCTTTCTGTGAAAGGTCACCTCTCTCTGAGTGCGTGTGGCCGACGGCTTCTTAATTTCCAAGACACCATCAACTAAACTGCAACTCTCATGAACGCTTCTCGGATCAAATTCTATAGGGACATCTGAAAGAAAACGTTGCTTTATGTGAATTTCTAAACGTAATGCATTGATAAAATGAAAATGAACCTACTTTAAATTTCCGTAGAAACTCATAAACAACCTATCAACAGATAAAACATTAGAGCCGTTTAATTTGGTTATTACATGTATATCTTAACAAAAGTCAAGTGAAAATGCATTTTAGTACACAAATCATGATTAAAATTCCCAGGGGTTAATTCTGAAGAATATTTGAACATTGATCCTAAATTAAGCATCACTAATTGAGTAGCAGATTAAGTGTATTAATTAAGGGTATGTAGGGACGATTCAGAAGTTGACCCATTTGAAACTCAATATATGTAAATTTTCTGTGGTTCTGAGAATCGGAGAAAGTATCAGCTTACATTTTACACGTGGTTGACAAATTACTTTCCTTACATCCGCAGGAATTGTCTTATGTTTGGTTTTGGTGTTCACGTCTTGTACAGCTTCTTGTACAGCTTCTGGTACGGTAACTGCGGGAAGGTTTGAAGAGGATTGACCTGATGGTAGCAATATCAGACAAACGCAGCTTCTGTTTTGTTTTTGAGACAGGTTCTCTTTCATTCGATCTTTAGTGTCACAAGTTATCTGCAAGAACAATACAACAGCATCGTCTTCTGAATGATAATTAGAATTAATATTCCTCAGAAGAAAAGAAACGGAGAATTTTTTCATTTCACTACATTAATAGTTTCTTTTTTCATAAATACAAATTTTCACTAAATGGCTATGATCACTTTGCAAAAAAAACCTTGAAAATTCAAGTTATGGATAGATATCGAAGGATTATCCATCTTTATGATAGTGGATTTTTCAAGCTTCATGAGAAAATATTTTTGTTATAATTCACAATTCAGGTCAATTGGAATAAACCTCTGGCGGATAGCTTAAAGGAGCATTAGCACTTTTTAGGATACTATTACTTCTTCATATTTCCCCCACTTAACATTATTCTATGGCAAATGTAACTTTTTCAAAGTATCAAACATTTCATGCCCCCAACCAATCATCCGTAGTAGTAGAGAAATGTTCAATATCAAGCAATAACCAATGGCGGCCATTTTTGTATGAACGTCTTTAATCACTTGACCTAGGGTAATTGATGGCAGTTGCTTAACTTAACACGAACGTTCGTTTGATAGTTTCTCTTGACAAGAAAGCCTTGTCTTTCTGTTGCTAACTTTTTTTTATTTCGTTTTCGTAAAACCACTTTATGTATTTGACAAAAACGTGCTACTGTCCTAGGTAAATGTCAATCGAATGCCCACACACATACCTGTTTGCATTTGAGCGTCTCACAGTTACTGCTAGAATCCTTTTGCACATGGCAGGACAGTTTCTCACTCGAGTAGTATATGCTATCACATGTTTTCATTGTACAGCACTTGTATTCACACATTAAGATTCCGAAATAATTTGCATATGTTTCTTCTGTTACATATACAATTACAAACACATAAAGACAGGTTGCACGGCTGTCCACGTTCATGCTTTAAGAATGGTTTGTAAATACTACACTAACTGAAGTTGGTCAAAAGTTCAGTCGTGGTCAGTTAATGTATTAGAATACATAAACATTTAAATGGTGAATTGACATGAAATACATAGAAATTAATTTGAATATAAACATGAAATATAAATACCTGATCATCTTTGTACATTTTTGTCCCTTTTTTTTCTTCATAAACAAAAGAGCTAGAACATACTCAACATGCAAAGAAAGAATTTTGATTTTGAGAAAATAAACCATCAATTTAATTCTCAAACATAAACCAAAATGGCAGGTCGTCAAGAGAATGTCACCATTCATAGGTTCGATTCACATAAGGGTGTTAAATTGGAATAAATTAGGAATTTATGAAGGAGAAAATGAGACAGGTTGTATTGGACGGAGTTACCTCTTAAAGAACTCCTCATTATTACCTTTCGTTCTCTCTATTATCTGCTGCGCCTCTTTTCTCCACTATGGATATTTTCACAAGCCAGATTAATATAAGCTCCTTTCAAGACTCTATCGACTTATTTAACTATAATCAACTGATTTGTTTTTCATGGACTTAAGTGAAAATGTAGCCAGCTTCTTTATTTGGACTAATTTTATTTCAATCTAAATTTATAAGATTATTATATTGCAACATTAAGTTCTGTGATTATAATTGATTGAATTGTATTAAAAAAATAAATCTCTTTGTCACATTTTGCTGATTTAACAAAATATATTCTTATTCCAAATATTCTAATGTAACATTATGAACAAATTCATTTTTTGAAATAATAGTCACGGTGCGTACGATATGATAATATCATTAGCGAGGCTACGCATTCTGAGACATACTCATGCAAACATTTGGGTATGCTTAATGTGCATTATAGAGCTGCATACCGAAAGTTCACACATTTCTTAGTACTATATCCCATAGTTTGGTATTTCTTTATGGCATCATAGCATGGACAAATCATAACCCACACCGTAACGTTATAGGATCATTAGCAACGTGTAATTATTCCAAAACATATTATTCAGTTATGACATTTTTCAGCTCGTTAGATTAACCAGGGGGCCATCACTTCGAAAACTTTTTATTTTACCCTATAAAATCTCTAGTAAATGGTAAACAGCATCAACAATAAAGATGATGATTTTAATTTTTTTGATAAAGGCAATATTAATTCAGGATTTAGAAAATCTTAAATCTCTAAATGGTAGACCGCGTCAACCATGAAAATGCTGCATTATTTTAATATTTTTTTGATAAAGGCAATTATAATTCAGGATTTAGAAAATCTTATTTTTGAAAATCTGATTATCTATCTTTCCTGCTTGCCAAAGTTCGAAAAGCTCCACAGCATCATCATCATCAACATCATCATCATCATCATCATCATCATCATCATCATCATCATCATCATCATTATTTTTTTATTATAATTTTTTTGTTACACATAGACATGAGACGATATTGTAAGAGCAAATCACATTATACAATTAAGTATCACAACGAAATCAAATTACAACATGATCTTTGCGCTAAGATACAATAGTAGAAGAACAAACCTTCGGGGTGCATCTGGAAATACATCTAAGATAATGTGTGTCAATGACGTTTGAACACTTCTCGTTAAATAGAATTTGAATATTTTTGGGGCAATAAACTTTTGATAGAAAACAGCACTCTTCTGTAACCAAAAGCAGAGGAAGAATACATGTTATGTATACGATTTTCATAAAGTATATAGAATATTATAATACATGTAATTTTGTAAAAAATGGATAATTGTATTGCAACTACTTTATAAGTTTGATACCGTTCATAAATTTGCAATATGCCAATAAGAATTGTCAATACCAAATAACTTAGAAAATGGGAAATGTTCGTTCTTAAACTTAACTTGTTTGAAAACGATCAGAAGAAATATGTGTTAATTAGAAAGTGTTGAATATCTCTTTATTGCATTGGCAGCTGGAACAAAATTCTCCAATCGTTGAAATATAACCATTTTACATCTGAACGAGTCTTTCTATAAGTTTACTAGACTTACGTTATGATTTGCTGCAATAGTTTCTCGCCATATTGCGAGGAAATCGGGTCATTATTTACACTATCTACACTACTGCGGAACATTGCTACAAAGTTTTACTTGCGTGTTATGTGTCCTTACCGAACGTGTAGGATATATTAACAATATCTGGCGGCGGTGAACATCGGTTGTATGATGTAGGGAAATGGATTAGTTCCGATCATGGTACATTCGTTTTAAAACTGTATCTATTGATTTAAAGACATTGACTTGGTATTGCTAACATTTGTTTTCGTTTTCATAGATCCCTTAATCTATCGATAAAAAGGTGCTACTGTCAATCTAAAGATGAATCTAGTCGTAAGAATAGGACAATTTTGTCACAAATAATTCACGAAAAGGATTATCAGCTATGCCCTGTTCACAACAGCAAAACTTCTCATACTCGCAGGGCCTACTATTGGCATTTCACATTACTTTGTTGTTTTTTCCATTAGTTTGAGCGATATTCTTTGTCATATTGCAAAATGGAAAGCACCCAAAAGGTTATCCTCAGTAACAGGATTGAAATGTTAGTGTTAATTCATCATCTGTATAACGGGAATGTTAAAAAAATAACCCCAAACACCTGTTTTTGATAAAAAGAAGCACGACATGTGAATGCTTAACAATGACCTTGATGAGATCTTTAAGTATTTAATATAGTTTTCAATCTAAAATATAGATGGGTAAAAAATACGGTTTAATATTTGTGAAATATGTTAATAGGTTCATACATGTACATTTGCATGCTCTACACGTTTTATACGATTGCTGTAATATTTATGAACATTCAACTGTTCTTTCAGGAGTTTTTACTTCAAGTTGTGACGACCAACAAAGATGAAGCATAAAATATTGTAAAGCTCCAAATGATAAAAAGTGTTTAAATACAACAAACACGTAAATTAAATCACGAGATGTATTTCGAATTGTCTACATCAATATCACATTCTCAATATTTCATCTACAAACTCAGAATGGTGAACTGTATTCTAACGCTGATTTGTGTTCATCTATTTTATACTTTCTGTCAATGTTCAATCCAGATTCGTTTCGGACGGGACCTCTGTCAACAAATTGCAGCATTTATTTAAAATGTCGTTTAGAGAAATACAGCAAAGGAGCCCGTTTCTGTTACCAAATTAAATGGGAGGCAATATGTTCAGCATACGATTGTTATCAGGTAATTGATCTTATTAATGTACCTTTGCCTTGAGAAAATAATTATATAATAAATCAAGTATAGGCAACACACAATCTCAATCTCAATCTTTTCCACACTCCAGAGATTATATAATCTGTGAAATGTTGTGGAGCTAAATTATGATATCATGTTTACGAGAATGTCAACATAAGAAACATGATTTAGTTAAATTCAGCAAAGGAAATTTTGCGTTTTAATTTTAATTCATACGATTGCAAATCCAAACAGCAGTGTAATCAGTTTGTTAAAGTGTTATTATAACCTATAACCTTATAGGAAATTGTAGTTAAATATTATAATTGCTTCTAATTTTGTTATGTTCGATAAAGCATATGCATTCGGAGCATAATTTTCATACATCAAAACTAAACTCTTCTCACGCTATTAATATCTACTCATCTCAAGCCACTTAATTGGGGTATTCTTCTTCGTCTTTCTCGTTTGTGCTTTTTGTATAGGAAATTATCTCTAGGTGACAGCGAATGTAATTTTGATGACTTTTGATTTGAAATTTTCCCCAGGCTATCCTCTTTTATATCAAAAATAAATTCCCTCTTCCGCCAAAAGTAACTAAACTTTTTTCCGACATTACAACTTCGTCTTTGAGTTGCGCACATACATGTGACAATTTAGAAAGTAGCAAATGTTGATAAGGAAATAAGGACGTTTAGCGTCTTGCAAGTACTCAAAGCTATTTCGCATACCAAATTAGTTAGATTTGTTCCCTTTACAAATTTATTTAAAAGCATTGACTATAAACATAAGTTTATGTCTAATCTAGTTGAAACTTTTGATCTGACCAGTAAAATGAGGGCAGGAGATATGCCCTCAACCAATCAAAGACGAGTTTCGTTATCATCTTGTTTAATGTTACATGCTGACGTTTGACTATTTATTTTTTCTTAAAAACTTATGTTGATTGTTTGACCTAATTTGTTGTTTTACTTTGGCAAAAATAACAACAAAAAACAACACAAATATTCCGTCAACATCATCTGCACAGAATTGATGCTGTCATCATAGTTTTAAACAAAGTTCTCGGCGATACATCGGTAACATTAGGATTTTGTAATCACATTGACCTGCCATTCAAAGTGCCTGGCCAGCTCTCTTTTGATTGGCGGTCACCCCTTTAGGTCATCCAACTTATGGTGACCCCCTCCCAACCCTCCCCCCCTCTTCCAATCACCGGATGAGCTCTGAATGGTTTAGTTTCCTGCTCCAGGAGAGTTGCAAGCGGACATGTCGAGTGAAGTGTGTGACGCTACTTCCGGGGAAAGCAGAGGTCGAGGTCAAAGCGCCAGGATATTGGTATGATAACACTCCCGAGAAACATCTCCCAAACGAACTCAAGAGGCATTTTTGCTCAAATGTTACAGGTATGTTTCCTTTTCAAATTGCACGTTGCCTTTTAGACATATTCGCTCCCACAATATCTATTAAGGCAAATGTCATATATAGCTGTGGCTTCATCGGACGCGGCTCGCCGATTGAGTTGTGTTACCACATCGTTGCTGGAAAATTTGAGTGTCTGAAAGGGTGTTCCATGCCTCAAACCGAAACACAAGTTAAGATATTTGTGGTGTCTACTTTGCCAAGAGTTTAAAATTTGGCTCTGTCTGTTCACTAAGCAGGAAATGGGCGATGTGTTGGTGGAGAACTTCTAGCGACATATATTTAAACTTGGTTTGGACCAGGTTAATAATGCTTGTAGCATCATGAGCATGCACTTGTGGATGGAAATGTGCGCCCCATAAATATCAAAATTATCATTTTCTTTCATTATGAAGACAAACCAATGAAAGTATATGGCTGTGTTGAGATAATGTTCAAAAACATACACCTAGTAAAAAAAGTCCAAAATCATTTTCAGGAAAGACTTCACGCTTTACAAGAATAACCAGTTGTCAGAGGCATTTGTAGAGTGATATCAGATTATTTTAGGAGCTTTGCTTTTTTAAAGATATATGTGGTTAGATCTAGAATTTTATTACTTTGGTTATTCTTATTTTATATTTTTTCAATCCATGGAAACAACTTGAATTTGCATATAAGGCCATATAATTTCCCAGCCTCTATCTTAAATTGTATGCAAAATTATTTTATATTACATGTCATCTATATATTAACTAGAAGTAGTGGGCTTGTGACTTATGTTATATTGGCGATTCTAGCCTACTGATATTCCATGGAAACAACTTGACCTGATATGATAAGTGTACATGGGAATAGGGACTTTTCCCGGCTTGTATCTCAATATATCTGCACTATTATTTTATGAGACTCGGTTTGTGGTTAAGACCCGATTTTGGATTGGTGCTTTCCTTATTCTGAATTTTGTATTTCTGTTGGTTTTCATGGCTAAATTTGAACCTTGTGCATATTGGGGTGCAGAAACCTTACGAAAATTTGGCAAATGGTTAGACATTGTGCTGAAGTGATACCTTTTGCTGCTTAAAATATTCTGAATTTCTCATTTATAGAAAAATTTTGCCCTTAGTGAATAAGTGGCAAATAAAGGGCAAGATGATTAAGTTGAATTGAAAAGTCGATTGTTTGTTTAACATATTTGTGTCTAATTTTGCTTGGCTTCATTCAGAGGTTCCAATGAGGTTCGATGAAAAAAATTGTCGACTCGAAAACGGAGTGCTTATCAATGAAGCCAGCAAGGCAACATATTCTAGGGATGGCGCCAGACTGCATGCAGTGAAAGGCGCTGTTACTGAACGATCCTTTTATGTAACGCGGTCTCCACAAATGTTCGCTCTATCGTTGAACACTGAGCGCCCAAAGAGCAGGACTTTTGTTCTTGAACTTGCCATCTGCCTAAATGGATTTTTTGACCGGGAGGCTTCGTTAATGGACAATAAAAAATGTAGTGGATTCTATTTTAAAAGTGACGATACCCACAATATGACACTGTTCACTAGTTGCAAATCTCGATGGCAATATTCTGGCGAAAAAAAGAGTGTAGCTATGACCACGTCGATTAATCTTGGTGTTCTGCTGAGCACCAGAAGACAATTCCTTATCTTGATTGATATGGATAACAAAATTGAACTTAGCAGATGTAAAAAATTCTCCTTATATGGAAGCTCAAAGTTTGTTGTTAAATTAAACGAAACGATCAAGTCTAAAGTTCGGTTTTTGAAGTATGATCGAAAGCAATTATGTTCTTAACAGTAGGCAGTATGTATAGAACATGATATTCCGATGGCTTTGATTTGCATTTATGTATTAGAATAAAAAAAATAAAATGCACTTGTTTTATATTCCGTAACCAAAATAAAAATTTGGTTCTGCTAAAGTTGACATTACTCTTCTACTTGTTGCTTTTGATGTAACGACCATAAATACAATTATTTGCAATAAATGTCCAAAAACTGTTATGCATTTGTTGTATATTTGTTATATATTTCATATTATATGATGTAAGCTTATCGAAATGAAACTCTGACATGCACTAAACGGAAGAGGAAGATTGACAGGTGAACAAACTTTGTTTTGTTTGCATGAAATCCTAAACTGTCATCAAGAATATTTCAAAAAGACGAAGTACAAATCAACCGTTCATCCACTCTTGCCGGACAGGACAACTAGAGAATTGTACACACAGATATATTAAGAAAATTAAAACTTGCTCTAAAACCATACACTCACCACATAGGTAGCTCAAATAAAAAACCTGACACTTATTTTTGTTTGAATTAGAGCCAATCTCGGACCACAAAGGTGGAGACCTAATTGCACGGCCGCCGTTTCATTCGCCATCATTCGGACGAACTTACAGTGTCATATTTAGGATCACACTATCTGCAATATGACCAATTATTTTTATTTTTCGGGTCGAGTTGACAAGGCAAAAAAGTCTGGTTAGCTGATGGTATCACGCTTTTGCCTGACTTTGATCCCGCAACGGATTCGACCGGAAAAAGTACAACATTGTTCTTTAGCGAAGAGTGTGATCCCTAAAAGAACACTGTCACATTATTTGCCACAAAAATGGCTTATATCTCTAATCATTCGAATAGCACCAGGCATTTCCGTACGCTCACTGTCCTGGAAATAGGCATATAATTAAGTATGAAAACTCCCCAGTCCTGTCGTTCAGGATTGTAAGTAGCGATATGGTGTTACTAGCATGTTGTGGCCTGCGCAGAATCAAACAAACATTTTGTTGAGAACCTTTTATATTAAGAATGAACTTTAGGGATGCAGAGAGTAAGATGAGTCAATTCAGCTGAAATTTAGTGAAGTATTGCATCAAAACGTAACTGCGTGCAAAAGTTCTCTACTGCACTGCAGACAAAGTTGCCTTAAGGGATTAGAACCCCGGACCTTTAGGTCCGGAACCGAACACGCTCACCGCTGCGCTAAATTGAATAATTTATTGAAGGCTAAAACTATATAGAGATAGAATCTTATGATCTATACATTTTGTGAAAACACCTTGGTGTTATTTCTGAATATGAGAAAAAGCAAACAAACATCAAGTAACATCGCTTTTATTAAAACACTGCATTATAACTAGTCATAATCACCTGCCCCTTTAACCATACTGTATTGGAAATCAATATAAATCAAAAAGAAAACTGTACACATTTTAAACTTATACACCTTAAATTATATAAAATGCATGTTGCTAGTTATAATATTTTGGTTAAATTTTGTAAAAGAACAATATTTATATATTTTGGTAAAAATAACAAAAAATCAAAAGAAGGTGACCTTTTTGCTTGGATCTGACACAAAAGTTTTTATAATCAAAGTTTGTCACCTCCTCAGTGATAAAAACACCTAAAACATCAAAAGGTTTCAGCAAAGATATCGTAAATAACCTGTGTAACTATAACATTATCAGCTACCTTAGATGAATTATCATTGCTCCTGTATTTTGATATGTTACCTACCTTTGTAACAATAAAGAGGGACTGTAAGAAAAAGGGACAAGAAAAGGCAATTTTGTTTTTATTCCAATGTTGCATGTAGTTAGTTATCTGCTCACTTTGGACCACCGCCACCGCTGTCTTTAAGTGACGTAATGGGACACCGTGAAGGTCGATATATCGATATGCAGACATGTACCATAGGAGCTTTGGCCCGTGTAATTAAAGGTTTTTGGTTGTAAGTTCAGGTAAGTTTAAGTGCCATTAGGCAAAGAGCTGATAAGCTTATAAATAACCATCCTCGGTTACCCAGGGGTGCAAGTTCCAATGATCTAACGCGTTAATCTTGTTCCAATGCTCCAATGGAGTGATTGAGGATGCAAAAAACAAACATTTGGACTAAAGTTGTAAATGTTTATGATCAAATGGTATCATCAACACATATCATCAGTGTTAAGGTTTTCGAACTGCACCCTAACTGGAAACATATCACTCAACTGAACAACAAATTTTGATACGGATGTTTTAAAGGAATTGCATTTCCCAAGGATTCTCTCTTCAACCATATCTAACAAGACGAGTTCAGGCTGTTCACTCCTTATCATCACAGAAAACACCATTGATTCCTTCATTTCGATTTCCTCGACAGTTTCGTCCTGTAGCCGTAATCCAGGACATTTTGATTTCACGCGCAACATACCTTTAGAAAGCATTACAATAAAACCATCACAACACATATTTTGAAAGAATAAGTGAAGAACATACTTAATTGACCGTTCCCATAGAAAAACTCCAGGATAGAATTTCACCCCAAACCACTGGGATCCTGTTCGATTTGAGCTAAATTCTTGGTAGCTGCTTGCACCCTTGATGCGAGTGAGTTGTCGTCTGCTTCTCGAACTGTCACCTGATCTCTCTCTATGACTGTTTTTCTCTCCCCTTCTCGATCGCTGAGCCCAAATCCTCCTGCCTCTCCTAATTCTCATCTCTCTACTTTTGGTTTTCTTTCTGTGAAAGGCTCTCTGAGTGCGTGTGGCCGACCGCTTCTTAATTTCCAAGACACCGTCAACTAAGCTGCAACTCTCATGAACGCTTTTCGGATCAAATCTTATAGGGACATCTGAAAGAAAACGTAGCATGTTAATTGCTAAACGTAATGCATTGATAAAATGAAAATGCACTGACTTAAAATTTCAATAGCACAAATTCAATAAATTATCATCTCATAAAGAATTGGTTTATTACATATATATCTTATTAAAACTCAAGCGCGAATAAATTTTAGTACACATATCCTGATTAAAATCCCAAGGAGTTATTTTGGAAGAATATTTGAACGTTAATACTACTTAAAGCATCACTTCATGAATTGTAGATTTAGTGCTAAGCGGTTATGTAGGGACATCCATTTGAAACTCAATAAGTAAGTCAAACGTGCGTGTATATGTAAGTTTGTAAGTTAAAACAAGTATCAGCTTACATGTTACACGGGGTTGACAAATTAAATTCTTTACATCTGCAGGGAGTGTCTTATGTCTGGTTTTGGTGTCTTGTAAAGCTTCTGGTACTGTAACTCCGGGAAGGTTTGAAAAGGATTGACCTGATGGTAGCAATATCAAACAAACACGGCTTCTGTTTTGTTGATGAGACAGGTTCTCTTTCATTCGATCTTTGGTGCCACAAGTTATCTGAAATTAAATCAATCATCTGCTTCTGAATGATAATTAGAATTAACATTCCTCAGAAGAACAGAAACAAGAGATTATATACATTTTCATTCAAACTACAAAAGAAGGTTTTCGTCACAAATAAGATTTTCCAATTTCATACAATGGCTATGATCGCTTTGCAAAATACTAGTAATTTCAAAGCATGGATAAAAACCGTTGGATTGCCATTTTTTACGTTAATGAATATTTCAAGCTTTATGACAAATGTTATTGTTAGTGTTTACTATGAAGGTTAATATGAAAATCCTTTAGGAAAATTTTACTTCTTCAAATCCCCCCCCGCCCCACTTAACATTATTTTATGCCAATTGTAACTTATTCAGGGTATCAAACATTTTGTTACTGACCATCCTTACTAGAAGAAGAAATTATCAAGTATCAAGAAAAGACCAATGGGGGTCATCCCCATACAGTTGAATTTTTGAGGTAGGGGTATGGAGCCCCATTGCTTAACAAAACACGGCACGTTGTTTTGATGGGTTCTTTTGATAATAGAACGTTGTCATTCTGTTCGTAACATTTTAATTCGTTTTTGTAAAATCTGCTACTGTCCTAGGAACATGTTAATCAACTGCCCATACATACCTGTTTGCATTTAAGAGTGTCAAATTTCCTGTCGGAATCTTTTTGCGCATGGCATGATAGTTTCTCGCTTGAGTAGTACATATGGCTACATGATTTCATTGTACAGCACTTGTATTTACACATTAGGATTCCGAAATAATTTGCATATGCTGCTCCTGTTACATATAACACAAACACATAAAGACAGGATACACGGCTGTCCACCTTCATGCTTTGAGAATGTTTGTAAATCAGCCACAAACTGAAATTGAATAAGTTCAACCGTGGTCAGGTAATGTGGCAAGAATATATAAGAATTTTACATTCTTTTCATGTTGAATTGACATGAAATATTAACAAAAATAATGTGAATATTATCATGAAATGAGAATACCTGATCTTATCCTGACATTTTTGTCCCCTTGTTTTTATGAAAGAAGAGCTCTAGAACAAAATTAATTAACACGCAAAGATAGAAATTTGATTCCGAAAATAAAAAGTCGACCTTTGAGCTAAGTTAAGGATAAACCAAAATTATGAGCTTTTGTTTATTATAAAAGTTTGATTATTCATAAGTTCAAAATTCAACTCAAAGGTTTATTCGGTATAAGTCCATAGGTCCAAGTATAAAATCGATCAAAATATATACATGTATAGTGATACACATTTCAAACAAATCGTAACCTTTAAGCTTCTTTAACAAACCAAGTTAATTAGAATATTTACTTTAAGACAAATTAATAATACATAATACACACAAAATGAAATTTGTCCAATTAAAAGGTCATTCGTGGCTAGGGACTGTGGTCACTATATATAAGAATTTTACAATTCTCTAATGTTGAATTGACATGAAATATACACAAATTAATTAGTGTGTTAACATTAAATATTAATATCTGATCTTTTCCGTACAATTTTGTCCCTTTGTTTTTTGTTTAATGTAATAGAGCGCAAGAACATATTTAACATGCACAGAAAGAATTTTGATTTTGATATGATAAACCATATCTACTTCAATTTAACTTTCAAACATAAACCAAAATCTTGGATTGTTAGGAAATTGTAAATATATGTTCAATATCATATTACTGGTTGCATTGTTTTAATTAGTCACTCACTTTTTTCATAATTAGAAACATGTTGAGTTTTGAATATTCTTTCGATCTCATTAAAACCTCAGACAGGCTTCTACTGCCTTGATGGCCGGCTGAAATAAGTCCAGATCATGACTTTTCTTTCTGACTTCTGATTATCTGCTTCGCCACTTTTCTCCACCTTTTTGGATATTTTCACAAGCCGTAGACATCTATAAGCTACGTACATGTGTTATGTGGGGATAGTAGGAAAAAGATAACGATTAATTTAGAAAATGAAATATTGTGTAATGCCTTTCCAAGTTCCGCTTTTAGTCTCAATCTTCGATAGCAATGTTGACGTTCATGAAAACACATTAAATAAAAACTACTTTAATGTTCCAGTCATCCTGCGATAATCTGATAATTCTGATAATTCGTGCTTTGTGGCCAGAAAGGGAACAATTATCTGTTGAGAAAGACATCTGTACCGGCTTTAAGTGTTTTACTAGTCGAGTTTTCGGGTGACTTTAGTCACGTAGTCAAACGTTATCGGTCAGCTGCCTCTTAATTGACCAGTTGATATCGCTTAGTAAATATGACAGCGATTCCACAATTTAGTACGGGTAGAAACGAAAATCACCACTTCCAAACAATGGGCTGGTCGAGATGAAGGCAATGTTAGAAGCTTGGAAAGAGAGTTCGTTCTGGAAGGCGTAGAAGAAGTAGGAACCATCTAGAAGGCCACCGGAGTCGGGCATTCCCGCCGACCGGCCGATCCGTAGGCTAAGAAGGAACCAAAGAGGGAGCCGTGTGGTAATTATGTATCATTAAGTAGAATAAAAGTTTATATAATAAGACTCTGTTACTAGAGAGCACAATGTAGTATTATTACGTAAAATCAAAGGAGGTTAATGGATTTACATATGCTTTAAATGTTTTTATAATAAAGTTGGTGAAAAAGTAATTGGAGTATTTATTTGGAATGTGTACCTCTTGCTAAGCGAGTCATGTTTTACTGATTTCACAAAGGACATCCTTATAACGCTTATAAACAAATTTTATTAAACAATCATGCTGGTACATATGAAAATTCGTTATAAGGATCCCTAAATTAAGGTTACAGTAAGAACTAAGTACTACCGTAAGGAACAGTACTTACAACACATGTGAACATGTAGCCAGCTTTGTTTTCTTGTGACTCATTCTATATTCAATATTAGTTTGTATATTGTAAATTTTAATAATAAGATAAACCCTCTTGTCATGTTTTACTGATTTCACAAAGGACATCCTTATAACGAATTTTCATATGTACCAGCATGATTGTTTAATAAAATTTGTTCTAAGATAATGGTCACGGTATGTAAGGTATGATAATATCAATAGTGAGGGTACGTACACCGAGCCACAATCTCATTGAAATGAAATCTACATGCTCCACTACATTACGCCTGTAGATCTCACCAGGCTCCGTTACGTGAGCCGTCAGGTTTGCCTCTGACATTATTCAAATCAGCCAATCAGCGAATTCGCCCCGTAATCTATGGTGCCGGCGAGTTGCATTTTGCTTGTACGCTTTTCAGATCTCGGAAACCACAAATATCCGAATGTTTTCCGAATGTCAAACTGCCTAAATACCCGAATTAATGTATTTTGTGTACATTCAATTTACCCTAGCTTGGTCTGGTGGACAAACAAGAGCAATTGAAGCTATGGAGTTATCTTTCGCAAAGCAAAAACTGCATTCCTCAACGTTATCCTTTAGTAGGCCGTATCAATCCAAATGTTTTTCTGGAAACAGTTACGTTGAATAAACGTTTCGTCTTTTAGTTTGTAGTAATCGTTGAATAATTTAAAATTTCGTAAAACAAATTAATCATAAACATGCTGCAAAACAAAAACAACCAAAACATGTACAAATACCAATACTAAGTTTCTTGATAATAATATATTAGTCATATGCGACGTTTATATGTTAATGAGATTGACCCTTGTTTCGTCAAAGACTGAAATGTTATAAGTAAATCTGCTGGGTTAAATGGTATTAATAGACATATGCAAATGACTTTAACTTGTTCTCTGTAAAATCGAAAATTTATAAGAGTTTTAACTATAATCACTTAACTTCTTAGAAGGCAACCAAGAGACGCGCATTGTGATTGCTTGTTAGGTATCTGCGGCAAGCCATTTACAATTTGAGGTCAAACTGAAGCAAAGGTTAACCTGACGGCTTCAGTAAGGGAGCCTAGTGGGATCTATAATCTGCGTAACGTAGTGTAGCAATGTTAGTCTTTATTTTAATGAGATTGCATCCTGCTACAACAGCGTATTTACCTCCGCCTAGCTCCATCATATATCCTGTAGTTCTGTAGCAGGATGTGTGCATACCAAAGGTTTGATCACATACTAGACTATCTTAGTTCTTAGTCGTTTATATGAAGCATCATAGCATGGATAAATCATAACCAACAGCGTAACGTTTAAGGCTCATTAGCAGCGTGTAAAGTTTCCTTAACATAATTTTATGTCATTTTATTCAATTATGACATTGTATTCAGCTCGTTGAATTATCCAGGGGGTAAACACTTCGAAAATCTTTTTATTTTCCTCTATAAAATCTAGTAGAAGGTACACAGCGTCAACCATTAAGATGATGATTTTCATTTTGTTGATAAAGGCAATCTTAATGCAGGATTTTGAAAATCTAAAATATCTTAATGGTAAACAGAAACAACCATTAAGATGATGCATTATTTTTAAGTTGTCGACAGAGGCGATTTAAATGCAGGATTTAGAAAATCCAAATTTTGAAAATCAGATCCCAACTATCTTTCCTGCTTACCAAAGTTCGAAAAGATCTGCAGCATGGTAAGTTGCAGAATGGTGATATTACACATAGACATGTAAAGATATTGTAAGTGCAAATCAAATTATACAATAAGTATCAAAACGAAATCAAATTACAACATGATCTTTGCAGTGAGATACACTAGTAGATAAACAAACCTTCAGGATGCAGCTGAACATACATCTTAAATACAAAATATTTGTGTCAATGACGTTTGAACTGATCTCATTAAATCGAATTTGAATATCTTTGGGCAATAAACTTTTGATAAAAAAAAAAAAGAAATAAGGCAAATTCCCGCGTCCAATAATCAACTTAAATGATTTGCTGCGTGATCGACGCAAGAACAAATGAGTAAATAATGGAAATTTTTTGGCTGATAAAGTTTCAAGGAAATAAAAAGCCCGTTTCCCGTTAAGCTTTTCGTGATCAGAACTATAATTATTTTTTGTCACAAGTGACCTTATAAGACAAACTACATGTAGATATGGTTAAACATATGCTAGAAAGCTTTGTTATTGAAGGAACACTTTGAGAATTATTAAACTTCGAGTTTGTGAGTTTATGGTGTTTCTTATCAAAATGACTTTTATATTGTACGAAATATGTGTGTAACGCACATGTGAACGACCGCAGTCTCTAAGCTTGATCGGTGGTCCTCTTTTATCAAACATTAGAAAGGAAGAAAAACCCAAGTTATGAGAAAATGCGTGATGAGCCAAGTGTACATATAGAGAAATTCAATCTAAAAAAATCAATAAAGTTTTATTTCTGTTGTAATATCATGATATAACATTTTATAAATTAAAAAATTACATCATTTATATTCATATTGAAATCGTATTATTTCGTATTATGTTTCCAATTGTATTATAGGTCGGTGGCCTCTTACTATTTAATAAAGATTGATTGGTCTTTCAAATTACTTTTGCTGGTGTTGTGCTTGCTGGACTAGATTTGATTTGATAATTATATCTACAGGTATGACAATTGTCATTGAAAATTAGTTTATAGGTCAATCCCGAAAAGTGTTATTGTCATGTAACGGCAAAATACTGCAACGATATAGGCGCTAAAGAAGGGGAATGTGCTCGGTATGATCATTTTTGAAACGGCATCGCTGATTGGACGACTTATATTTACTTTGATCCATTTCAGATTTCTACATTTCTAGATCGAGAAACGCTCCTATTACAACAGAGGTTCTTATAGGAAATTATGACGTAGCTACCTCTGAGGGGAACGAATGACGTCAAGTACAAGTAGGTAACGGAAGAAGTATCGGTTGTCAGTTTACCCAATATTACAGTTTAAAGCAACAATATATTTAATGAACAATTGAGTATACATCTAGCAAGTATGATAGACAATGTTTCAAAAATCCATGGCGATTTGTTAACAATATTTTTTTCATTGCATGAAGCGTACTTAATATATCCAGTCTCCGTGCATTCAGGCCCTTGTAAGGACTTGGGTCACTTGTTACAGCGGTTACAGAGAGTTGCTTATGCTGAGAGAATGTGTACACTGTTATTACCGCAAATGCTATCTAACGTTCTCATTTCCATCAACATATATATTTGAATTTATAAAAATAAGCAAATAAAAATCATAATTCACTGTTTATTAATACATCTTAAAAACACGCGTGGGATTGTATAATTGTTATAAAACTACAACAGACTGAGTATATTTTCATTTTAAAGATTTAAACAACTGCAACAAAGTAAAATCCTTCCTAAGTATTGTAAAGTAAGAAACAACCTTCTTCAATGCTTTTGTCAATGTATATCATACATAAACCTACATGTATAAATGAAACATGACTTCGTTGTATTCTGGATTCTGAATGGTTGATTCGTCAAAATATTCCTATGTTGAATGACAATAAATACCCGCAAATTAGCTAAGGTTAATCATCGCAAACTGATACACCATGTTCCCGACTTTCGGTTATACCAATGATTTTCCTACCCGTTTCTTAAAACATTCGTGTTATTTTCTAGATCGTGTCTACCGGTAGATATCACAAATAAATCTAAATGGGACTTAATTTTGAGGAGCGAGTTGCTGACTTAGTCTAGAGGAAGTACTCGAAGGGAAGGCGCCCTGACTTGGAGGCTTGATGTCACTACGCTTGCGTTATTGTCGCTATGTATTTGGGCTAGTTTAAGACCTTTGTTTTGGGTGTTTTACGATATTTTTCGATGACATTCACACAATGTTATCATATAACGGTGTTAGTATCTACACCGAAACGTCGCAATCCTGCAATAAAGAAGTTGTAAATCCATATAACTTGTTCTCTAGACATTTAAAATGATTATTTAGGCCTATAAATAAACAGGTATGTCGTAGGATCTTGCAGTTATTATTGCTATGGTTTAGTACAATATGTAGGCTGTTTTTAATTTGAATTATACCGGAATTCAACATTTAGTTATCCTTTACCATACCTCTTATAAATATAAACAGTCTTCTAATAACTCACAATCATTTTACAATATCGAAAAATAGTTGCGTTGGTAAATTTTTCGGGATTCGTTGTTATTGAACACCCGCAAATTTAATCGTTTAAAACCTCAGTTTTTTTCAAAATTTCACAAATGAAACTGATTTTCTTCTAAATTATGACAATCTTTCGGAGAAAAATTAATCAATGGACTACAGCTGATGCCATTATTTGTCAAGCCTTTATTTTACAAAACAACTAAAATGCATCATAGAATATTTTCTATTGAAACGCAATTCTGAATATGCAAATTGATGAATTACAAGGAATGAATTCATAGTACTTACTACAAAGCTCGACTTAATTAAATCATAAATACATGCTTGTTAATAGAAAAAAGTGTCAAATCTGATTAGATATATAGTTAATCATTCATATTCATTTAAGTTATTCAGATAAAACAGATATGGAAAAGCATAATCGTGTATACAAAAATCGTTACACACAGAGACAAACCTGAAGTATTTTCATTCAAAAGAGCAAAATGAATTAACCCTAAGAAACAATAAATCGGATACACTATGAGCATTGGATTCATATTCTGAGTAAATTTCAGTCCAATATTTCGGATGAATGCATAGTAAATATCACATATCGCTGATCAGTGACTATCTATCTTAATGTCTCATAAGACCTTATTCTTCCTATATTCTAAAAGATAATCTAGGTACGTAAGGAAAGGTTGGTAGTGTCGCTTCCCTTCTATATGGTGTGCGTAATGCTTCCGAGGACCTCCCATAATTCCAAAGGGTATTACCCTGTGTTGACCCCATGGAAGGTCATATCCGGTGTGATTGTCTATAAGCAACCAGATAAACAGTGGCACGAAGAAAGCACGAGTTAATGGATGACTATTGAAAGCTTTCAGCGCAAAGTTTGCTGACAAAATCAAAGCGATTCTCTCCCCTACCGAAAGCTGGTTGGTCACGTGAGCATGCATGACGTCATGCTCGTGATGACATGCGTGGAAGGTCTTGTACAACCAAAAGTTTTTATGGAAAGCATAATGCATGAAGAAAAACACGGCGTCATAAAGCAATACACTGGCAATCAGATCAAACACCAACTCTATCAAAGATGGCGGCTCAAGCGGAAGTGCCCTAGTTGTTTGAATGTACGACTTCCGCTTCTCTGCCCAAATTCCTGGATCAACTCCGTGGTATTTTTTAACTATGAACGTATCAAGTAACATCAAGGGTGTCATATAAATAATGGCGTTTTTTATTATCCGTATCTTCCCTTGATGTTCGTAGGTCACTGAAGGGTGGATTTTGTACTTGTCAAGGAACTTCATATAGTGCAATGCGTATGGATACACGGGTATGATGACGGCGTAACAAAAGGTGGCGAGCCACGTCTCGAAGTACACAGAGTTGTAAACGTCCCATTTCAGAAGCCAGTACCACAGAATATTAGTCCAATGCTGAAGAGTGGCGTAGTGATACGCACAGGCTGTGGTTGCAAGTAGGATCACTCCGCGAATACCAATCGCTATCCACCTGTGCTCGGAGTCCGCATTGGAACTACTTTGTGATGATTTAAGTTTTTCTGTTGATCCTGCCATTGTGAATCTGCAAGTAAACAGACATTTACACATAAATGTAATGTATGAAACTTTTAACATACATGGTGTACCTTGAAGAACATCCGGCTAAACAATTACAGTGCCCGGAAGAGAGCACCGATGTGCTTCCTCGTGTTATGAATAGTTTTGATTAACTGGCCGGTAGAGACACCAGGCGAATCCATTGAATAAGACCATTATATGAGCCTTGGGGATAAATACCCTTATGAAGCAGGATACTTCGAAAAGCTAAAAAGGATGTTTAGTTATTAGTACAGTCTATTTTGCACTGAAATTAAAGGTGTGAGATAATGTTTAATCATTTATTCGGGTACTCTGCAAACGGTGGTCGATAGTAGTGGCATGATATTTATTTAAACCTATTATGCTAAAACACAGTCAATATCAGGTTACTTCCTTGTGTTACGTTTTATATTCTTCTGCATATAAACGTTCTTACTGCAAACAAAGGTGACAATGATAAATCTTTGCTACAAAAAAACATTTAGTGACCATGAATAAGCACTTAGGATTACTTATCAGAGATAATGTTGTCCACATTTCGACTCATGTATAAAAAAATATCAAACGATAAACCTCTAACTATAACAAATTTAGAAGATTGACCTACTTATTGCATGCAAAGACATACATTCATGCATATACTATTATGATAATATTATATAGACTTGCTCCTATCTATCACATTGGCTAACAATTGTAAATTTTGTCGTGACCAAGTCAACCAAGTAACTCTGCATCTGAAAGCTTGATTCATCTCTTTTGTGATTGTCCAAAAACTAAAACCATATGGAAGGAACTATTTATTTGGATAAAAATGAAAACAGATATTTCTTTGAACGTTGATAAGAAAAAAAATCATATTTGGGTTTCCCGAAAGAAGGAATGATGTCATTAATCTACTTATGACAATTGTGAAATTTACAATATTTAGAATAAAGTCATATACATGTAACCCTGGATTTGATAAAATTAGAACTGAAATAAATAAAATTTACAATATCGAGAACACATGCCATCAAATCTTGTAACTATACTAAGTTTGTTGGGTTCTGGTCTGACTTTCACCATTTATTTGACTGAAATCAGCGGATCCTATGTGATTATGTAATGTATGTATGCCCATGTCGTTATATTATAGCCCTTTATGTGTTGGGGTTTCTTACGTTGTCAATAGGAATCCAATTGACTTCATTAATACTTTGTTGAAAATTGATGTGATGATGTTGTACCACAAAAACTTGAATAAAAAAAATTCAAACAGGGAATAAAATCTTCTCATCTTTCAATGGCACTCAAAATAATAAAGATAAAAATGATAATGAGGTAATGGAAGTTATGAAAAAAATACTATGTGTACATTTTCGTTAAAAATACGTTCAATGGAAAGAAGCATACTTATATTAAACATTTTTGTCACGTTTCGACATAGATTATTTCGTCTTTGGAAAAACAGCGACCATCAAACGGAATGGGAATTAGCGCCGAAAATTTCCCTGTACACATTAATGTGTTATGTCAACAGAAATATTCATTCGTCATCGCTTAAAAGACTTAATTTATTTGAAGAAAGACTGAGTGTTAAAACGGAGAGGAAGTCATTTCTTTCACTACCCACAAGTCGTTTGGTATTGTAGTTCTTATCACTGTCAACATCTGCTTATATTGACATGTATTGTGTTTCTGACCGATTTTTCATTATTTTAGTAAGTTTGTCAATTGGTAATCAAGGATATATTTTTCACTACTGTATTGCTTCAAACCATATATGCTCACAATATATTACCTATGAATAGCATGGTACCATTTCATTATGTATAGTTTCTTAATCGCATAATATCATATTTGAACAACAGATTGCCAATTACCGCAGTGTTTAGAGAGGATAAGAGATTGGCAGTATATGTACTGATCTTATACACGTCTATCGAGCCAAATGAACTGAAAGGAAAACATTTTTTATCTGCGTATAGGTGTCGTCGATTTAACGATTATCATTTTTGTATATTTTGCAACAGATTTAAAACTAGGTGTTTCGGTATCGACTTTCAACAGAGCACCAAATCAATCGATTGCGTTTACCAAAAAACTTCAATTTGAATTACATTTTTATTTCAACCATTTCTGAACTTTGTTAAGTATTTTGGTCAATCAGAGCATCAAATCTACGTTTTGTGATTTAAATGATTTTTCAAGACTTATTAACTTTATAAAGTTTATAAATATTTCTGAATATTGAATTATTCTGAATTATTAGAAACACAGCCAAGTTCGCATGGTAGAACGTTCATACATTCATAAGTACATCAGTTCCGCTTCACTTCATATACAGCCTGAGATGACACAGCAGAAATCGCCTCAGATGTTATCACTGGTATGGCCCTTTGATTACTATGACTGGCGGTTTGAACCGTTTATATCCTCAATGACCTTCAACAAATAAATCCTATACACCTACAATAAACGCAATAGTTGGGCAATAAATCGTCATGGCGAATTATGGGTAAGTCAGTAGCTAGGGCTGACATTATTTCACGTGAACTTATGACATTAAAGACGAAAAGAAAGTCTAGCTTACGAAAAGAAATTCGCTGACTAAACATGACAGTCTGAAAATGAATATTGTTCATAAAGATTTTCATGCATTAAAAATTCCTGAATTATTCAATTCAAGTTATGATTTTCAAAGTTTGCCCCGCCCCTTTGAAAAACATATATAGACAGTGTAGTTATAGCACCCACCTCGTTTATCTGATAAAATGGTCTGGTTTAATTCAAGTACTCAGCAGGGACGATTTGTGGGATTTGTTGTCCTAGCTTGATAGACATTGCAGAGTTGGTCATGCATCCAAAGATAAAAATCCTCAAATATTTGATTCTGCTTATAATTTCAAAAGTTTGTTCATCGGTACATATAAAGCATCCCCTTGTTTTATCTAATCAGATGTCTAGTTTAAATCATATACACAACGTGTATTAAATTATCCACTGCAAACCGAACACGGTGTAACATTTGGTTTGCAAATGACAACCACATGGGTTATGTTATATTCTTTAAATGTACTAGACTTGCGTGATCCCTTTGTTTTAGTGAAAGCGCCCTAAAACAGTCTCTGATTCAAATTTATAAAGTGTTATCAATCTGAATAGACATAATTCACACTCAAAACAATAATTGCAAAATACTTTTCGTCTTAACACAATCTTTTCTTTGTGTAAATATAAAGATACACAACATCGGTGTACTGCACACCGCCTTGACTAATGTTTCTTTCTTAAAGTCACTTTATTCGTTCATATTTTCCCAAATACGATATAAGTTTTAAATTAATTGAAATTAACCCGATTATTCGTAGAAGTAGTACTAGTAGTTATAGTGGTAGAAGCAGTGATAGTAGTAGTAGTGGTAGTTCTAGTAGTAGTACTTGTAGAGGTGGTGGTAGTAGTGGTAGTAGTAGTAGTAGTAGTAGTAGTAGTAGTAGCAGCTGCAGTAGAAGTAGTGGTAGTGGTAGAGGTAGTAATAGTAGTAGTAGTAGTAGTAGTAGCAGCAGTAGTAGTAGTAGTAGTTGTAGTAGTAGCAGTAGTGGGAGGAGGAGGAGGAAAAGGTGCCATGTATTCTGCGAAATCATCATGCGGCCATTTTAATGTGAACACCGTTCTAGTCAAGGAAATGGATTCGCTTAAGCATTCTTTAAATGTTAGTTTAGAAACTCCTGTTAATACTTTAGATATCAAGTAACAATTCTTTCAATTTCTTTTCACTGTAATGTCTTAAGAATATAGCTACTATATAGGAATATTTTGTATCATTCAAACCTCTATACAGTCGATCGAGTGCAAAGGCTTAGTACAGTTGAAACCAACATCCATCTATTATCCGTATCGTCATCACTCTCGTCGTCGACAGTTTGAATTCAGTGTAAGTGTCTTATCACAGGTTAACATATATAGTGAAAGTTTATTTGGTAATAAAGGAAACTTTTACTTTTCAAGTAAAATACCGATGTCATTCGACTTCTTTCAATAAAGTTATGTCTATGATTGAAACAAATTGGCTATCTTATCCCAAAATAATGTTATAACTCCAAATTTACTTCTACATGAAATTTCAATCTCGCGTGTACGTAATAATAGATTTTATTTTAATGAGATTGCATGGACTTTCTGCTTCGATATTCCTCTATACAATACAAGCTAAAAATATACATCTACCTATCGAACAGGTTATTACCGTGCAAGTAAAGAATTTTGTTTGTGGAAAAGATTTCTTAAAGGGTTAACATTTTCTTTTTAGAATGGCGATGTTTTGGAATACATCCTTATTTCGTTTCCAAGCATATTTATATGAGTTATCGTTGAAAGATCTAGAATGTCATTATATGTTCCTCCAAAAATATAGAACCAACCTTTGAACAATACAGTAGTGTATATTCACTGCTTTGAAAATATAAAATGACTAACTGGGTTTATGCATGAATGGTTTACTTACATAGTTGATTACATACAATGATACTAGACTTATGTTTACGTGAAACCTAAACTGGATAAAGCGTTATCAGATTTCATGTATACCTGTTGTTGCCGTTTTCATTTACATTAACACAACCTTGAAAGGAGAACAAGGTATTGATATTCAAATGAAATATATTAATGTAGAAATAAACACATTTGTTAAGGTTATAACCTTATGATATATTACTACGTACCAAAGTTGGTATTGAAATTTTATCCGTAGCGTTATAAAATTTATGAAATACATTGTTATACTTCAATGTATATGCTTATGAAATGGTATACCATTGCATAATTTATTTCGAAAAAATGATAAATTTATAAACATTTACATATATATATCTAGCTATCTAGCTTTTTAGATAATTCATATATCAACCATTACTACATGTATGGACACTTACTCAGTACTCAAATCTTTGAAGTAAATATTTTTTTACATGTACGTACATTGAAGCTTGTTCTATGACGTCACGGGTGAGTGATATATATATTTTATGACATAATTGATTCAACTTAAACATATGAATTATGTAGAGATATGACATAAGAGTAATTGTTATGTATTCATTTAGTTCATTATTTGAAAATGCAAATATAGAATTTAACAAATGCAACCCATCTCGTTCAACAGCTCCGTTAATACATAACTTCATAATGGACACAACATTGACAAAGCCGACTGGATTTATTTGTTTTGTCTAGAAAAGTTGGTGTTTTTCAAATGTCTTAATCTGGTTCGTCAAATACAAACATGAGAATTCGCTGTTCAGTCAATCTGTAAATGATTTGACACATATAACCGTTATGCTTCTTTGTTGATTTAATACCAATATAATCTTTTTACGATCGTTAAGCCTTAAATCAAAACTGTAAATGTACAAAATGCATTGTATATTGACACCTTTACGTCGCATGCCTGTGTTCGTTCGCTTCACAATATCCATCAAAATACTTAATACATGTTTATACAATATACGAAATACTCTTTAAATGTCATTCATTTAGATGCCGAATTAACGTTTACATGTTTTTCAATCATAAAGCAGAGTTAAAGCTAGTACAGATTGACAACCACAAGTATTCAACACGAATAATGCTGATTCTATATATAAACACAATCTACCTAAAGTGCAAACACCTTTGTAGAGTTAAAACAGCCATTAACTTGCCATTGCTTGTAAAGAAGACAGTTGGCAACATGAAGACATAGCGCAAAACACTCGTACTTTAAAAATGTTTAATATTCTTTCCTGAGAAAATATGTAAAGATGATAGATCGATATGTACCTGGACTCATATACTCACAGTATGAACCTTATCCTCCAATAACCGTCACACATGAATGCATTCGTACATTTAAACAGATAGCCGTTAGTTTTAAATACAACCATAAGCTTAATGTGAGTTGTAATTATAAACTTAAAGACATGACTTATGTAAATGCAAGATCTGTCAGGATGTAGATAATGGGTGTGTATACATAATATTACTTCCGCATCGCTCGGGTCACCAGTTCGATACAAAACCTGCTGTACTTACAGATAAGTGTAGATGCCCAAGGGTTGATGCGTCAATCCTGTTTGTCAGGTCACTTATCACACGGGAATTACGTTGAGAACTTCATGTAAAAAGCGTGAAGATCGCCCGCCGCTATTGACAAGTTGTGATTGAATGAAATATACGAGACCGGCAAGTCCTCTCTCGGCTTTTCAGCCCGTGACGTCACATTCAGGACACGCGATAGATTCGTACTGTCCTAAATGGAGCACATTCACACCCCATACCGCGGTACGGTCTCCCCTTTGGTGTGCACCGACTCGCAACGCCATCTACCGACATCTCGCGTTGTGACGTGTCTCCATGGCAACGTAGAGCTATCAATCGCAATTCACGACTCTACCGTACAAATTCGTTACATTTCAAACTCGCCCTAATCGATCAATATGCAGAGCGATAATTACCTGTTAATGCATGTATATTTTGAGCCAATCACCTAGATGAAAAACAACGCACGTGAAAGAGATTAGATCGATGCAGAGCTGATAAGCTGATGACAGAGTGATAATTTGCCTGTTAATTTATCTTACTCATTAGTAGTTAGGCCATATCGCATCAAGGTCTATAATGATTCAAGTATTTACATCATATGCATCAATGTGTAATTTATCAACATAGACTGTGGTACCAGGTTAATAGCACGACTACACGATAAATCCATCGATTTCTTATCGATTTATTGATAATTTGCGAAATCAGTGCTTGCACGTGCTTATACATGTATATACGAGTTGAGAACATGTCCTCTAGATAGAAATTGATTTACTAGTATTACAACAAAGTAAATCAAACACATGTTTATCATAAAAACACTCATTATGCACCAGTTGTTAAAGATGGAGATGCGTTTAAAATACATCCCTAGCTCGTAATATTGCTTATGATATGGATATCCATTCATTGAAAATACTTTAGATGCAGGTAGGCCAAATTGACATATTTTGACTACAATACGATGTAAACGTGACAGATACATGCCTGTGGTTCAATATTACACATAATAAAAACGTTCGACTCGAAAGCAATATTTAAGTTGCAATGAAATAACAAATGACAAAAATTGTGTATATTTTGTTAATAGATACTAGAGAATTTGAAAATGTTTCGTATATACCGATGTGTGTATCAGATAAATATACCCTACAATTTTGTTGTTTGTCCCTAGACTCAGGGACAGGGACAGTTGCACGTTATCTCTCGAATACGAAAATAACGTTACCAATTGCAAGTCAATCATTTCATAGTAAATCAAATGAAGCACATTTTGTAACACGCTAATGTAGTCCCCATCCTTAAAGGTACTAGTGCACACAATTATTTCGTATATACAACGTATATACAACAGATAATGCAAATCAGTAACTATCCACATTAATGCAATCTACTTCGTAAGGTATGTTTCACAATAATGATCGTATTCAGGTTATGAAGTTGAGTTAAAAACACCGGACGTCTATAATGCAATCCGAATAAATTTCTATATCGCAAATATTCAAATTGACCTTACAATCAGAAGAGCGAAAAAGGCGGTCGCTATCTTAATCCAAGAATAATGCTTATATTAAATTTTGAAATCGGTTAAATTCACATATTGCAATAGTAAACAATATTTCATTCGTTATTCCTAGTTCAGAGTCAAGGTAAATTCAAAGCCTGCACTCATTACTAGCTCAGTCCAAATTTAATACTTTTTGTGCACAGCTGACCTTAGATTTTTATATCTCTTAACATTTTAATTTTGGGTCAAATTATAAAGGTCAATTATAAAGAATAAGAAATATTTGATTGTATCGATAGGTAGCTTAAGTGAGTGCAAATATCATCGTATGGTTTAAATAGTCAATTCGTTGTATGTACGAAATATTGGTGTGCACTAGTGGTCTTTAAGGATGTCACTCAAACATTTCACCATTGCATGTAGATGTAATCTATATTTTCGACAGTTGTTGAAAAGGTTAGATCGAATTTGCATCTTTTAGACCGTAACTATCTGATTGGATGTCAATTATATTATAGATCAATATATGTTCAAGATCAAATCGGTATTCTCGACAACTAATGAATAGCCTGTATAAGATCAGATCTAAATTTCTAACCGCTGTTGCGAGTGTTGTTTCATCAAATGTTGACAGACAAAATCAGTGTTGACAGACATTATTGCAATTTTGTATGTTTTAATGGAACCTTTTCATTCTACGCCACAATAAAAGTTTAAATTAGTAAAATTCAAGATTGCTATCGATCAGTCAATCTCTCCCAAAAGAGGTATATCCCCCGTAAGCTAACCTCTGTGTTGATTCAAGCACTTGAACTGGAAAATCCTGTTTGGTGTAATCAAAGTAAACTGTCCCCACAGCAGTAGTTCTGTTGACTAGAGGTAAGCTTAGTAAGATCGTCATCAAATCATATGCCAGAACAAAAGACTCGCTAATTGAGGCCATTCAGCATTTACCAGTCTTCTGTGCTTGTCGACCAGGCTGCTCCGACGGATCTCGATCTTCCTATGACAAAATTTTGCAAATAATTGAAATTTTTTGCCGAGGAGGAATTTTGACGGGTTAGCAGCAAGGTTTGAATTAGGAGATAAACATACTGTGTTTGGAAACCAGAGGGATATAAGGGACAAATACTAGCTCTAAATTTAATTTAATGTCGAATCAGGAGCCAATCAGAGTTGGGTATTTTGCACACTTGTGTTACAATTGACTAGCGATGGAGACTTGTGTAACGTAAAGCCGGTCGGGGAAATATTAAGGATTTATGACCTGAACTCTCTCTGTCGGGAACGCCTAGATTAGTTCGTGAGTTGACTGGACCGGTATCTCTGTCGGGAACGGCCAGAATAGTTAGTGAGTTGACTGGACCGGTATCTCTGTCGGGAACGGCCAGAATAGTAAGTGAGTTGACTGGACCGGTATCTCTGTCGGGAACGGCCAGAATAGTTAGTGAGTTGACTGGACCGGTATCTCTGTCGGGAACGGCCAGATTAGTTAGTGAGTTGACTGGACCGGTATCTCTGTCGGGAACGGCCAGAATAGTTAGTGAGTTGACTGGACCGGTATCTCTGTCGGGAACGGCCAGATTAGTTAGTGAGTTGACTGGACCGGTATCTCTGTCGGGAACGGCCAGAATAGTAAGTGAGTTGACTGGACCGGTATCTCTGTCGGGAACGGCCAGATTAGTTAGTGAGTTGACTGGACCGGTATCTCTGTCGGGAACGGCCAGATTAGTTAGTGAGTTGACTGGACCGGTATCATAGGTTCGATGTAGTGATTTATTGAAACACGAGATAATTAGTATTTTCATGATGACCCGGTGATTAGCTGTGGGAAATAACATGGTTAACTAATCTCAAAGTCAGAGTATAAAGCCAATAACATCCACTGTCATTACTACGTTTTAGAAACATTCTTCAACTAAAAATGCACACACAAAAACGTGATTACCTGGTTTTATACCTTGTAAATGTCCTATAACATTTTTCAGAGACTTCTTAGATGGGATAACAATTAAAGTTAGATATACTTTACGAAGCATTTCACCTGAATTTCCTTGAAACATACTTCATTTTGCCTACTACCCTCAGACCATGTGTTTTCGTTTGTTTGCTGCACGTGAAGTTAAACAACATAACAAACATGACGTCCGTGACTCAAAAGCTGCAATCGACAGCGCCCATGCAGCCACAGGTTTTGCTTGATACGGATTAATACAATTCACATGCTCAATTGCGGCTTATATTTATGAATATAAAACATAATTTTCTATCTATCACAATGTTTGTGACGTTATTTAAAAATTTGTTTCAGAATCATTCTATATCATTCAATGTCTTGTTTGTGTGGCTTTCGAAAAACAATAAAAGACTCAAATTGGCATTGAACTGTCTGGATGAAAACTTCGCCAAATTTTGCCTAATCTGAACGTGTAATGCGCGTAGAACGTGAATGAAATTGGAGGCTCCGGGTATGTAGCAAATAATAACCCGGTGCCGAGCGGTTATGGCAAATAAACTCGCGAGGGCGTAGCCCGAGGCGAGTTTATTGCCATAACGCGAGGCAATCGGGTCATTATTTGGCTTATGCTCCCGTGGAACACTCCCAACATGATTTTAAACTAAATAATTTAGATCTAATGAATTTAAAAACGTTCTACTTTTACACTTTGCGGGTTGATGTTTTCTGACCGAACGAGTCCAATAGAATATTTACAAAACACGCCTGATTTAGATTTTAAAGCTAAAAACTAGATCCTTTACATCAGAAATATACAAAACCTATATACATATATATATATATATATATATCGCTATTACTTATAAATATATACAGGGAGTAATCAGTGTAGACATGACACAACAAAAAGAACTAAGCTGACATGGATCCTCGTTAGCTCAAGATGTAGAGGCGTTGCTAGTCAACGGAGAGGTTCTGGGTTCGAAACCCACTTACTCTCTTTATAAATCTTATATTTCTAGTCCATTTGTTTGTTCATATTGAACATGTCATAGCCGAACCAGGTGTTTAGTAACTGAAATGTTAAAAAAACAAGTTGAACCCCAACTCATCTACTCACTCATAACCGATCATGGTAGTTATGGCATATAACCTTCAAATAAAACAAAGGAAATAACTTCCCAAGGGTTGTAAACTTAATTACACCATTAATATAACATTTAATAGTTTTTGTATTTGGTTTACATTTAATATTTTATTAGAGGTCAGGTTATTTGGGGTTTTACGCCGCTTCCAAGAGTATTTCACATATATCGCGACCGTTAGTATATTGCTTGAGAAAGCCCGCAACACCATTGTGGCTGTGCATTGCGGTGAAACCCGAGAGCATCGGTTTGAACTAGCGAACCATGGGTGATACTGCGCTGAAAATCAGTGTAGCAAATATTGCACCCATACCTTACTGCATGTACAACAATTCTTTAATGCAGACAAATTTGATGAGCCCAGGGCGGGATTCGAACCACCATTCATATTCAGTGGTACACTAACGTGAAGTCAAGAATCTCCAAGACCATGTCTTGTCTCTTAATCAATTGGGCTCCAGGGTGATCTTTGTGTCCCGAGCTAATATAGGACTGTATAGCCTCGAAGCTCTTAATATCACTTAAGCTACACAGACTTCATTCTTTTGGATATGACGTAGCTACTTTCTATAGTACAACGGTCTTATTGAAAACGAGGCAGCTTTGTCATTTTGACAGCCACGTTTCTTCAGTCTAAGTACATTTATGTATCTCAAATACTTCTGTGGTGAATCTGTAACTACATTGTATTGTGTTTTTATTATGGACACTGTAGCACGCATGTTGTTACTAAAGTTAACTATTACACTATGCGGATGTGCCTCTAAGAACGTACTAAAGATATATATTTCATAATGTGTTTGCTCAGTGGTTAAGAAACGGTTTCAAGAGTGCAAATTTTAACTGGTATAAATGACGGAGCTTGTAGTTTTAAAAATGTGTTTGTTAAAAACGGCACGTTTGTGGTGGTCTAAATTTAATAAAGATTTTGATAATTTCTATCTCAAGCATAATGCAACTGCTAGTCATGATATAAGCTATTGTGTTAAATTTGTTTTTTCAAGTAATCTATCATCTTCACAACGTTAAGACCGAAACGAAAATATTTAGAACTCTTTCCGCTTTCTCGATAAATTTTCACCTTGCCGTGGGAAGATGGTAATCTATAAAATCATATTACTTATGCTGTGAATGTATATTTGTTGATTTTTATAAATGTAAAACTTATCTTTTAGGAGAAGATATTATCAATATGCCATTACATACCTTTATTTTGCAAAATACTGCACATATCTTACTTCAAATTTACTGCACTTTAAATTTTATGTAAAACTCCAAACTGTTAAAATGGTGTTATTTAATTGATATGCGGGAATCAGTACTGTATATGAAGGAGAAAGACTGGTAAATTTTTTCACGTATAACTTATCCATTTGATCTAAATGACAATAAAAAAAGTTTAAACTAAACCTTTTTAATATTTCCCTCTTTAGAATGTCATTACAAAAGCCTAAATAACTCTTACAATTCCTATGTCCTCAAAGCATTTGTCAGAAATGTTTACATGATATCTATGCTTCTTATGTTTATCCTATGGCTATACGGATTCGAATAGTTCCCGTATGGCGTATGGTCTATCATAGTATATAATCTACGAAAATATTCATTGTGATATTGAAAGAAGCGAACATAAAATAATTGCATTGACCTTTTCTCGTGATTATGTTACCAAAGAAAAGACGAGTGAATCCTTGGACAACCAGGGCTTCATGCTACTCTGAAAAGAATCGGATCATTCAGACCTGGGTAACCAGGATGGGACATGTTTCTATATCTAATTGCTACACGTCCCTGTTTGTTATCTGTACGAAGAATACGTATTCGAGCAATACGAATAACACCTTAAAGTTTCCAAATCAGCGGAGGCCCACGAGCATTTACCGCGGGAGAAGGGCATACTTTTCAATAATGCCCAGGGGTCATGTTTTATCCAACTTATAAATCGACAGAAATAGCGGGAAAACAATTTTGTACTAAAATATTAATTGGTGGACACTAATGAAAAGTCATTGAGAGTCGATCCAATGTGTTTTCGGTTTTGAAATGAATCGCGCGAACGCAGCCGACTTTAACAAAAAAATAATTGTATCAATGGAAGATAATTGAATCAGGTTTTAGGGAAAATTACGTAAACTAATGTCTTAGAACAATGGAGTGACGTCACCGGAGGTTATAAATTATGATAAATACATAATTTCTCTTGAATGCTCTTACAACGTTTTCAATGAAAAATAACGCCGTAGAACTGTCATTTTAGCTTAGAAATTGTTGAATCAGAGAGGTTATAGCCTTGATAAAGTGGGGTTCGGTAATAATTTAATATTTGATGTTATTTCCATATATTTGTAGATTTACGTGTATGTTAAAAGGTGTAGCATGAATTGGTTTTCATAAGATGAATTAAGTTGATATCTTTATCTTGATTATCCCAGTTTGAAGAAAACAATTACAATTGAACATTCAGATGACTATTTAGCTTACTGTATGACATCAGATTTATCTAACTAAAAGGTACATGTATACCATTAGCCGCGAACTGGGATCTTTCTACGAAGTTTACATAGGGTAACCGAGTTAGGAAACCAGTATAATCATTTCCGGTCCTATTACAGACACGACAGTGTCAGACCTTGTTTATGTTATATAGCTATATGTATTTATACTTACATGATATTGTACATTCAGAGTCTGGCGCCTGTGGTTTGCATCGATCATAAACACGCCGACATAGTGTTCGTATTTGATGAAGCGGGCATAAAATGATTGAGATTAATTCTGTTTCAAAACAGGGATGGTAATTTACCATGAAGAAGAAATTTAAACGGAGGCGATGTTTACACATCCATAAAAGTTAGTCAATCCTGAAAATGGTCAATTTTGTCAATCTTCAAAAAGCAAACCCTTTGCATTTTTTAAGAGTTGAAACTTGAACTCAAATTAAATCGTTTTTTTTTTCATGTTCCTGCCCGAGTGAGTGAGTGAGTGAGTTACTGTTTAACGCCGCTTGGGCAATATTTCAGCCATTAGCGGCGTTCCTGCCTGAGAGAATGCAAAGCGAATTCTAACGATCGTCGATCAGAAGAGCGCATTTCAGCTGTAAACCCAAAGTTTGGTAGTTATTTTGGATAGTTAGCTAGGCTTTATGTTTTCTATGAAAATGAACTTAGTCCCTGATCATGCGTTGGAGAAGTTGGAGTTATAACAATTAGAAAGACATGCAAATCAATCACCTCATCATTTCAGATTGGCTAATCTATTTCATTAAAAGATTTAATGTCAGTGAATGCGAATACGGAATTTCTAGATGAATGATCCTAGGGGAGAAATGTTAGAATGATTATAAGATTTATCCTATGAAACAAGTAAAACTACATTCAGCTACAATTTAAAACAAAGTATCTCTAACATTCATTTCTGAAACTTAGCACTTCATAAAATCATATTTGAAGTGTTATAAAAAAAATATTGATTTACGATACGCTTGAGAAATACAAATACAATAGCATGTTTTCGATAATCAAGATTCCTGTTAATCTCAGAAAAAGTGCAGAGTCAGCAAGGAATTACGAGTCTGACTAGGATAAAAAAAAAGTTGCAATTCGAAGCAACATATAACATGTGTGTATCTGGATAACAAAGCTGATAACACCTGGATGGTTTATGTTGTCGTCAACCCATATGGTGGTGCAGAACAGCAGGTGGTGTCATAAGTAAGAGTATTTTCAAGGTGTCTTTCTAGTTTTACCACTGCCATTATGACTTCTCATGAACGCAAACATATGGTGGAACACACTGTACCTCAATATGCATTAGGTCGACCTTATAACTCGTACAATGTACCTCAATGCGTTTCTCGATCTGAGTACTGCTGCAGTGGGGTCGTGATAAGTGACCTCCTCAATCCAGCCAATCAGCGACGAGTAAAGGAAGTCATCCAGACAGAATGATAATCAGGTTAGCTTAGGTTATAGTAAGTTGCCACATTAAGATTTTGAAAATAATTGAAAATGAAAATAGTGAGATGGAAGGAGCTTGATTATGGGAAAAGAAAGGAATGTTGTCAGAGATATTAAAAAATGGTGACAAAATACTTTCATGGTTGATAAAGGGTTTGTGTGTAACCATGATATTGACCTGTAACCTAGAACATTGAATCAAAGGTTATAGAATTACTCTTGATCTGCAAGTATGAGAGTTCCATAAATCTGTGAGTAGGCCATAACTGGGGGAAAGTTCACCGCAACAACCCTCAATTGTGATAATTACATCATTGATATTTAAACAAGACAATCTTTGGAAAGATTGAAAAAAATCTGTACACTCAGCCTGAAAAGGTCTGCAAGTCAATACTCTCCCTATCAATAGTTAGCTTCCTCATAAATATCTACACTAACCTCTGTCCTAATATGAGGGTTTCTAGACCTTGAATTATAGAAGCCGGATTCGAATCCTTCAAAATTAGCAGACGGCGACTTCGTTTCCAAAGTTATCATTCGAAAAGTCTCAGTATGGTTTGGGAAAGGAAAACTTCATTCGAATGTACAATTTTCACTAAGAGTCTTATTTACAGAACGATAATTTTTTTACAGAGACTGCATCATTTCATAGGCTATTGTGACAACAAATATATTTTTCATTTGCTGAAACTGGGTAGACGTTTCTGTTGCAATATTTTGCCGGAAGTCCGATGAGAGTTCGCATTAGGACAGAGGTTAGTAAAGGAATTCATTTCCTATGGTCAAGGGCTATAGCTTCATAAATTCATAAAATTTAAAAATTCATAACAACCATCCTTAATTTCGATTTGCCTATCAGCCATGTATGCCTGAGGAATCTGAAATGTTTCAGATATTTTATTAAAAAAAACTGTGGGAGAGTTTTGCAAAACCGGTTCTGTTATACTGAATTCAGGAAGACGACTCTTTAGTAACACAACTCCAAAAATATTGACTGCATCGTGCCGGAAAGCGGGTATGCGCATTTTTGAGTCTCAGAAAGATTCAGCAAAACTTTGCTATCAAGTTTGCAATATTTGCAACGTTTTCGGTTCGGACGGACGTCCGGACGAACGGACTGCCCCACGAAAACATCCCGCTGCGGTTTTGACAATAATGTCAATTAAAACTCCATTCCTTGAAGATATGTCATTATCTTTACATCAAAATTCAATCTCATAACCACATGCGTCAAATTAATTTGAAATTTATATTGACTTTCTTGGAATCTATGTTGCTTATTAAATCTATATCTGTAATGCTCCGGAAAGGTAGATTTACGCGTGCGGTTATAAATATCTAAGAAATCGAAATTAAATCCTTTGAAGATTTGACTTCATACATGGATGAATTAATCAAAACCTTATTTATCTTGACTAGAAATCAATATCAAGCACCCTTGACATATAGATACAGCTCTTTGCCTACAGCGCACACGTCAGAATTATCAACAATCACTATCGATTTCTTCTTATATGAAACTTTTGTCTTCTCTTGTGTCTAACATTGAACATGAAAAATCGTCCTTGTAAAACTCTCTTAGAACTATAGGAGCATTGAATTTAATATTGATTTGGAAGTTTGTCCGCCGGATATGGTTTCTAAGCAACTGTATGATGTATGGGAGCATTGTTGTTTTAGACGACTAATACAACCGAAGAACAAACTTCCAATGTGGGATGTAACAACGGAAACGATACGCATGCTGTCTTATCAAGGTAGTCATTATTTGTAAAACCAAATCATTTCCTAAGAGACGCAAAGGGATGATATTGTGTGAGAAGATTTCAAATATAAGCTTTAAATCGGTATTAAGGTGGCCAGTCAGGATTAAGATTAAAATTGGTATTAAGGCAACAAATCAGGATTAAGATTTAAATCAATATTTGTGCATATCGAACATGGATCTCTTTATAGAAGTTATGAACGATCGATTACTCAAGTAGTTTACAGAGAAAGACAAGAATACTTACAGAGCAAAACCTTTACTGATCTTAACAGGAATACTTCATTTCCGGTTGGAATACCTGGAAGTCGTTTTTAAGCGTTCAGGTAGGACTTAACGTAAAACGCATCATCTAAAAATTATGGTTTTTAATGGTTTGAACAATATCTTTTGTTTGTAATATCACGGTTTTTTAATCTCCTGTTTGAATATGTACTTAGGTTATCATTCGTTTTCAGATCGTTTGTGTTTTTATGTATGAAACATTTAAAAATTTTAAATCACAAAGTCTGTAATAGCTAATTTCCAGACTAATACCAATTTAAGTGATTGAGAAATCTCTATATTTAAAGGATTAAGCTTCTTGACATATCGTGGATGCTCTTTGTGTCTGACTTTTAATGTATGTGTTGCTGGGGTTTTTAAAATCTCATTCAGATGATCTTTTAGTATATCTTTTTTCCAAAAAGAAAGAAATTCCCGTCCCCGATGCTTAGATTACAACGTTGTTTGAAAGCTCAAAAATATATCGATACGGAGTTGATTTCATCTTAATGTGATTTGTGAAAATATACTCGGATTAAAACATAGTTTCAAATCTGCCAAATGACTCGATTTTGAATTAAGTTGAAAATGTTTTTGAGATGAGTGATTTAGAGGCTTTGTTTTAAAGTTCAACTGAAATTCATTCATCACCTTATATTTGATGTTTGAATTTGAATGTGTGTGATTTAAAAAAAGTTATATTGAGATATATGGCATTTAGGCACATGCAACATGTTATATCACTAAATGTTTTATTTCAAGAAATATATACTCAGATTTAGTAATAGTACTGCTCCAAAACAATTAAACTCTCCTGCTGGTCGTTTATAAATCTACAGCAATTGGTGAAAACATATTCTCTATGCTTCACATCCTTTCTAACTTTGTTTCAAGTTTCGCAAACCGTTATTAAAACTAAACTAAACGTGAAAGAAATGTTTAGTATTAAAAGGACCAAACTGTCTACGCTACATGAATTCAATACAAAACGATTTTATATCGATCACTATTCATTTTTACATGTATAACCAAATTCTTAAAAGGTATGACTAGATTTACAAATATGTCGAGTATTTATCACAAATGATGTGAAATTCATCATCTCGTTTTCAAATACGTAATGTTCACAATAAATCATTTTTTATATACGATGACCAATGACCAGGGATACGTATTTATTCTAGGATTTTTTAAATTGAGTGATGGATGTTTGATTATTTATATGACATGTGGATGTATCCCTTATCACGCTCGGTCTTTTGTGACGACCCGAGGTCCATGGCAGGGTTATCGTTTTGCCCTCATTCCTTTAACAGACACAGTTCATAGCGGACGCTTTGGATAACCCTTTTCCACTGGAGACGTTCAGTAATTTGTACAAAATTGTCAAAGGTCTTCAATTGGACATGTGTATCAATAACACAAAGCAGAGAGCATATAGGAGACATTTGAATAGACTGTCCTCTTAGGTAAGTAACCAGTTTATGTTATTGACTTCTAAATAGTAAGTAGGTTTTACGGATCTGGTTGACCAACGATTGCATAATTCGCTCTACCCCAACGTCTGAATCGTAAAACGTATGTTTTTAAGAGAACATCATTGATGCTTTTTGATAGAGTCTTTTCTTTAGTAAATCTGATCATTGCTAATATTGTGAAATGTAGTTGTGACATATTTTCCAATTGAATATCTTTTGCCCTTTGGCGAATGTAAAGTGCGGCCAGTTTCTACATGTATGTGTGACGTCTTAGAGGTCATAAAACAATTGCAAAAGAAGCATATCGTTTTGTGAATAACCAAAATTCTTACCCAAGTGGGCACACAAAAAACCCGGTTATCAAAATATATGAACACTATTATAAAAGTTAATTACAGACATTCTGGTATGTTATATAAAAAACGGACATGATCTTTTCTGTACTATAAGCTGTAAAATGTTGAGCTTATTAAAAATAACTTTTGTGAGTTTCTTTCAGACATGATTTATCATTCTATAATGTATTTATCAGCATTGTAAAAAGGCTAGTGTTCACACGTTTGAACAAAGATTTCTGGTGGATGTACTGGAGACATGATACAATGTTGGGGTCAATGTGTCGACCCTGGGGTGACGTCAGAAGAACAGGTACATGGCTAGAAGGTTAAAAACCTTTATTTTTTATTCAAAATGCTACGGGGACATATTCCATAACAGATGAGATGAAGCCTTCATACAGATATCCGTTAGATCATACTGATAATATTTATAAGAATTTCTGTATGCATGTAATCCCATGTTCTTTTCTGTGCAAAAAATGAAGGATATAATAAATACTAATACATGTATATATGTTACGAACAATCTAGGGTATATCACAATCTGCAGATTGTTCGAACAATCTGCAGATTGTTTGCTCACAATCTAGGAATTCCTAGATTGTTTAAACAATCTGCAGATTGTGCGACCTGAACAATCTGGGAATGATCACAATCTGGGAATTTGTGTTTTAGTAGTATTTTCATCATTATAAAATGGGAATTATTTAGCTTTTTAAGGTTTTTCTATTAAGCAAGTATAAGGATCGATTCCTAGATTGTGATGAGCAATTAGAATGTCTCTTTCTCAAAATGAGGGGGTATGGGGGCCGATTCCCAGATTGTGAAGGACTCTCAGCTCGTCTTTATGTCAAACTTAGGGGGTGTAAGGGTTGACTCCTAGATTGTGAAGGGCTCACAGCTCGCCTATAAATCAAACTGACACAGTATAGGGGCCGATTCCTAGATTGTGAATGGCTCATAGCTCACCTTTAATTAAACTGACAGAATATAGGGATCAATTCTCAGATTGTGAAGGGCTCACATCTCGCCTATATGTCAAACTGACGGAGTATAGGGGCCGATTCCTAGATTATGAAGGGCTCACAACTCGCCTATATGTCAAACTGAGGGAGTATAGGGATCGATTCTCAGATTATGAAGGGCTCATAGCTCGCCTATAAATCAAACTGTCGGAGTATAGAGGTCGATTCTCAGATTGTGAAGGGCTTACAGATCGTCATTATATCAAACTAAGAGGGTATAGAAGTCGATTCTCAGATTGCGAAGTGCTCAGATATCGTCATTATGTGAAACTGAGGGAATATAGGGGCCGATTCCTAGAGTGTAAAGGGCTCACAGCGCGCCTATATGTCAAACTGAGGGAGTATAGGGGCCGATTCCTAGATTGTGAAGGGCTCACCGCTCACCTTTATTTAAACTGAGAGGGTATAGCAGTCGATTCTCAGATTGTGAAGGGCTCACATATGGGCGTTATGTCAAACTGAGGGAGCATAAGGGTCAATTCTCAGATTGTGAAGGGCTTACATCTCGCCTATATGTCAAAGTGAGGGAGTATAGGGATCGATTCTCAGATTATGAAGGGCTTATAGCTCGCCTATAAATCAAACTGACGGAGTAAAGAGGTCGATTCTTAGATTGTGAAGAGCTCACAACTCGCCTATATGTCAAAGTGAGGGAGTATAGGGACCGTTTCCTAGATTGTGAAGGGTTCACCGCTCGCCTATAAGTCAAACTGAGGGGGTATAGAGGTTGATTCCCAGATTGTGAAGGGCTCACAGTTAATCTTTATTTAAACTGAGAGGGTATAGGAGTCGATTCACAGATTGTGAAGGGCTCATAGCTTGCTATTTATCAAACTGAGAGGGTATAAGAGTCGATTCTCAGATTGTGAAGGGCTCATAGGTCGTCTTTACGTCATATATACTGGGGTATAGAAGCATGTTTACACAGATGAAAATGGAAAATGAAGATGGAAAATGGCAGCATCATATTGAAAATATACTACGCAAAGCCAGTCCACTTATTGTTATTGTTGTTAGTAAATCCCGCCTGTTCTTGTGGAATTTAGTAAGAATAATTGCAAATATATATTTTCACCAATGCACTTGCATTGATATCTTAATCGTTTCATGTTTGTTTCAGGAGAAGCATGCATTTGTATAGGCATTTGCTGCCTGTTTGCTAATCCTTTTTCCTTTTTGAATATATATATTCTGAATGTTGTGTATTACATGTTTAATGGAAATTGAATACTGTTTAAAGCACACAGAAGAAATTAGTTGTTTGCCATTCCCGTCACTATGGTCGCAGCACGGAGTAGAGACGATGTCATTATATGACTCTTCTTGCAGCGTAGTAAATAATCCACTCCATATCAAAATATTCTTAAAATATTGAATCATGAACAGATAATAAATAAATCAAATAAAACATTTCTTTTTAAAATTCACAAACCGATGTAACGGAAACTATTAAAAACGTTACAGAAAAACATGTGTCAAAATGTTGACCATAGTGTGACCGAAGAGCAATTAAACATTTTACTCCAGTCAATTCATTATTGCATAAGTATTTGCCCCATGATATCGTGCGATAGATAAACATCAAATTACAGAGAGGAAGTTAATGTGATTGTACGCGAATTTACGCGCAAGTCTGAGTAGAGACGCGACACAGTGACACGTTGCTTTGATAAGCAGACCCAGCTAGACATCTGGTCTAATTATTCACGACAACACAAAATGCTAACTGTTCGAGCATTATAAATTTTATAAATTCATATATTTAGAAACTATTCATATACAAACTCAAAAGATTATGTAACTTTCCGATTTATGCATCTTTCGTATAAAAACTTTCAATCTCACGGTCCAAGAAAAAAATGTGGGAAAAAGGTAACAGTTATCAAGTTTCCATAATGAACAATAAATATAAGGATCAGAGTTTGTTGTGTTTGATTTTTGAAACTTTTTTTAGCATCACGAGACTATTTCCTTCATTGTACCTTGTAAGTGTAAGTGTCTATGCAAGTAATTCATACCAAAGGAGATTAGTGTTTTGTGTTGATACAGATAGTAATTATGCTCAACTAACCTAACTTCAGGCAAATAAGCGAGAATGAAGAATTAAATTTCAGTGTAATTAACTTTTCAGATATTAAGTTTACTTTTCATAGTGAATTTTTATTTATTGATTTCCATATGCAAACGTTTTACACATATAAGAAATAATTCTTACTTCTACATAAATAGTAACACCCTCCAAACAGTGTTATACGGGTTACCGCAAACGATGATTAATGAAAATCTAAAATCGCATAATCGATATACAAATTTAGTTTTCTACCTCCCACATATTCACAATATGTGAATTTAACCCTCTACTAGCTTAAAAAAACACAAAGACAAGCGCAATGCCCTTCACAATCTAGGAAATCGACCCCTATAGTCCCTCAGCTTCACAATCTGGGAATCGATCCCTATACTCCGTCAGTTTGATTTATAGGCAAGCTATGAGCCTTTCACAAATCGACCCATATACAATGACAGTTTGACATTTAGGCGAGTTGTGAGCCCTTCACAATCTGAGAATAAATCCCTATATTCCCTCAGTTTGACATATAGACGCGCTGTGAGCCCTTCATAATCTATGAATCGGCCCCTATACTCCCTCAGTTTCACATAATGACGATATCTGAGCCCTTCATAATCTGAGAATCGACTTCTATTTCCTCTCAGTTTAAATAAAGGTGAGCTATGAGCCTTCACAATCTGAGCATGGATCCCTGTACTCTGACAGTTTGACATTCACGCGAGCTATGATCCCTTCATAGTCTAGGAATCGGCCCCCATAGTCCCTCTGTTTGACATAAAAGCGAGCTGTGAGCCCTTTACAATCTGAGAATAGATCCTTTTACTCCCTCAGTTTGACATATAGGCGAGATATGTGCCTTTCACAATCTAAGAATTGACCCCTATACCCTCTTAGTTTGATATAATGACGATCTGTAAGCCCTTCACAATCTAGGAATCAATCCCTATACTCCGTCAGTTTGATAAAATAGACGAGCGGTGAGCCCTTCACAATCTAGGAATCGACCCATATACTCCGTCAGTTTGACATATAGGCGAGATGTAAGCCCTTCACAATCTGAGAATTGATCCCTATATTCTGTCAGTTTAATTAAAGGTGAGCTATGAGCCATTCACAATCTAGGAATCGGCCCTTATACTGTGTCAGTTTGATTTATAGGCGAGCTGTGAGCCCTTCACAATCTAAGAATCGACTGCTATACCCTCTCAGTTTAAATAAAGGTGAGCTATGAGCCCTTCACAATCTAGGAGTCAACCCTTACACCCCCTAAGTTTGACATCAAGACGAGCTGAGAGTCCTTCACAATCTGGGAATCGGCCCCCATACCCCCTCATTTTGAGAAAGAGACATTCTAATTGCTCACCACAATCTAGGAATCGATCCTTATACTTGCTTAATAGAAAAACCTTTAAAAGCTAAATAATTCCCATTTTATAATGATGAAAATACTACTAAAACACAAATAAAGGTGAGCTATGAGCCATTCACAATCTAGGAATCGGCCCCTATACTGTGTCAGTTTGATTTATAGGCGAGCGGTGAGCCCATCACAATCTGAGAACCGACTGCTATACCCTCTCAGTTTAAATAAAGGTGAGCTATGAGCCTTCACAATCTGAGAATAAATCCCTATACTCCGTCAGTTTGACATATAGGCGCGCTATGAGCCCTTCACAATCTAGGAATCGGCCCCTATATTCCCTCAGTTTCACATAATGACGATATCTGAGCACTTCGCAATCTGAGAATTGACCCCTATACCCTCTCAGTTTGATATAATGACGATCTGTAAGCCCTTCACAATCTGAGAATAGATCCCTATACTCCCTCAGTTTGACATATAGGCGAGCTGTGAATCCTTCACAATCTAGGAATCGACCCCTATACTCCCTCAGTTTGACATATAGGCGAGATATGTGCCTTTCACAATCTAAGAATTTACCCCTATACCCTCTTAGTTTGATATAATGACGATCTGTAAGCCCTTCACAATCTGAGAATAGATCCCTATACTCCCTCAGTTTGACATATAGGCGAGATATGTGCCTTTCACAATCTAAGAATTTACCCCTATACCCTCTTAGTTTGATATAATGACGATCTGTAAGCCCTTCACAATCTAGGAATCAATCCCTATACTCCGTCAGTTTGATTTATAGGCGGGCTATGAGCCCATCACAATCTGAGAACCGACTGCTATACCCTCTCAGTTTAAATAAAGGTGAGCTATGAGCCTTCACAATTTGAGAATAGATCCCTATACTCCCTCAGTTTGACATATAGGCGCGCTGTGAGCCCTTTACACTCTAGGAATCGGCCCCTATATTCCCTCAGTTTCACATAATGACGATATCTGAGCACTTCGCAATCTGAGAATCGACTTCTATACCCTCTTAGTTTGATATAATGACGATCTGTAAGCCCTTCACAATCTGGGAATCGATCCCTTAACTCCGTCAGTTTGATATATAGGCGTGCCATGAACCTGTCACAATCTATGACAACTATTCTCCATCATTTGGATGCATACACAAATAAAAACCTAAATGAACTAAACAATTCTTATTTTATAATGCAAGATATACTACAAACAAGCAAATTCCCAGATTGTGATCATTCCCAGATTGTTTAGGTCTCACAATCTGCAGTTTGTTTAAACAATCTAGGAATGAAAAAAATTCCTAGATTGTTCGAACAATCTGCAGATTGTGAGCGAACAATCTGCAGATTGTGATCATTCCCAGATTGCACGGAACATATACAGGTGTCCATTAACATGTACACCTGGAAGAAAGTTTTGCAACCCCATGTTTTCTTGATTTCTCGCCTCGTTCAAAAATCTACCATTCTCTACCGACAGAGGTAACTCAAGTTATATATGTAAAGGCCTACGCTAACCTCTGTTTTAAAATGAACACTTCATGGGCTAGAAATTGCGAACCTGACTTTCGCCAAGCCTTGGTAAGTTTGCTAAGATTTGGGAAACGAGCCAAACTAGAAAGAGAAGCATTAGACTAGAACAGTTCAATAACATGAGAGGAAAAAGTTTAAATCTAATTCAATCATATTGATGGGTAGTAACGCATTTTGATATCAACTTATTGGCTTGAATAGAGGCCATGTGGTGGTATTTTGGTAAAAATTAAATTTGAGAAGACATTGCTATTTGGCTATTCATTTTCTATTACATTATTATTTCTCCATCCAGTTGGAAGTATTGGTAAATATATTTTGCGATCGTTGGATTTCTGAATTTAACGAAATAGTGCATTTTCATGCAAACAGAAATTCAATTCGCATTGAAAAGGCAAATTTGTCAGCCTAAGGATTATCATTTGTTGATGACCTATCACTTAATATATCTTATCATTAATAATGTGTAGGTCAACGAGATCAAAATAACAATACCTCGAACTCGACATAAATTAAACACTGGAACGTCGAATTGTAAATAATCTATGAAACGAAATGACACGAAGCATAAAAGCAAAGACTTGCTTGTTTACCGAACCAGATTCTTATATGAATAAAAAATATGTTTAAACCAAATGACACGAGAACAAGCAAAGATACGAATTTTCAAAGTATAAAATTTTCTGGATTATCAGTTTGTCTCGCGCTAAAAGCAAGGCTGTGTTAGCGTAAATAGCTTTGAACCGCTCATAGCCTTTTATGAGATAATGTTATAACTTAAAATACATTAAAAAGTGTTGGTTTTTAAATAAAAAAGTTGATTTCTGAAAATTAAGGTATAAATATGGTTTAAGTTAAATAAAAGTTTCATTTATGTATTTATCTAATTTAGTTCATTCTTGACAAAGGAGAGTAAGAGGAAGTGATATCTTCAAGAAGGTGATATAAAAGAAATAGGTATAGGTATATTAACCACATATTGTACGAACTGTGGGGATGAAACTGGTTTACCTTGCTTTCAGGTAAGATGCAATAATATCAGTGTGGTCGGTAATTTCTTGCACAACCTTTTGTTTATTAGCAATCACTAAATCTAAGATAAAGTATTCTACGTGTATGTAAAATAATGGTGTGGATTTCCCTTCGCATTTTCTCAGCAGAGGAACTTTTCCTCCTTTCATGTATTTCTCATTAGGTTCAAATACTTGGTTTGTTATATCTATATCTATATTTCTTGATAACGGTATAAGGATCTATACCGAAACGTCGCCACTGTGTAATAAAAAAGTTGTATAACCATATATCATTGTCGTCATTTCCAAGCTCCAAGATATTTTTCAAAACAGTTCTCTAGAAATAATTCTTTTTTTTTCTGTTCCTCAAAGTTAAAAATGATTTCACAAGTATAATATTTTGAAGCACATTGTCGTTGCTCATAGCACCCCCTTATTCGTCTATATTTATGGTGGTGGCATGCTAGAGATTATCAAAATATTCCTCTTTAAATATAATTACTTCTTTTGTTCCTTAAAAAGATTTAGAACATTTATCCATTTAAGTATACTGTCCCTCGGTCGTTAATCCCAGTTTCCCCAGTAAGTCACTAATTCTGCTCGGACGTTAATCCCAGTTTCCCCATTAAGTCACTAATTCTGCTCGGAGGCTAATCCCATTCGTTAACCTCCAACAGTAGGCTCTGTTAAGATCATAAAGCGAACCTTAACGGCCACTGAAGTATCTGAACTCCATCAAAGGATTATTGAATAAGGTGTCAGCTACTGCCCTATTGATCCCATATTGAACTGGACCCCCGAGGCTACATCTTCCTGATCCAGATTTCTTATTTATAAATCATACGCTGCAGTCTGTTCTTGTTTGCAAGGCATACCATCAGGTTGACAGATATGCCTGTAGCGCTGTGGAGGTATGACGCGAGCTATTCATACAAAGGTAAGAATAGAATTTTGTGTGTGTGCAATTTTCTTATTGTTACGCTGTTTTTATGGTTATCTTTTTAACTTATCTAATTGACGTTGTAACACAATTTGGAGAAGGGCTTTGCTTGAGAATTAAATCTATAATCTTAGCCCGACTCACAAGCTAGTTAAACTTTTACTTGTACATTCAGTAGTTTTCATGAATTTATGCGATGTTTTAATCTGAATTTAATATAGTTTTGTTCAAATACGAACAACGTAGGAATGGTAGTTGTATAACGCATATTCATTATAATTCTTTATTGATTAGTTCATCTTCATTAGATTTATAAACAAATATGTTTCGGTATAGATTCTAATGCGTCGATTTTCTCTTGAATTTTTTTAATTACGAATCTACGCAAGAATAGAATAGAAAGTAAGCAAATGTAACCGTGGCCGATTGATGAATGAGTCTGGGTTGAGGGTTAAGGTTCACTGAGATACATTGCCAGTAGTTTAAGTTTATATTACTTGACAGCGAGGTCTGTTTTACGTCACTGACGATTCACTTAAAAGTCTCCACTTGAAATACGTGTATGTGATTTGTGATGACAGATAGCTTTTTGACTTTTTAACTTCAGTTTTTGACACTGGGTCCCTCCATTGCATGCATATTTTAATCAAATGACTCATTTCTTTTTATCTGGAGCTGTTTCTAAAAATGTAATCACTACAGAAATTTGACGTTCTTCCTTTATAATAAGAGAAATTTAATATATGCTGGGTCTTGAATTTAACAGTACTTGAATATTTCTGCTTTTATATATACTGTATAGGCTCTTTGTTGTAAATGTCTTTAAAGTGGCAGTCACACTTTTTTCGATTTTTTTCCTTCTTCCCTTTTCCCCAAATATTATATTTTCTATATGATAAATCATTTTGAGAGACTCAATCTTAATCCGGGGTTTTAGAAGAAAGTGTCATGCCCCAAGCGAAAGCTTGTGACGGCCATTTTAGTGTGGATACCTTTTAATCATATAAAGTAGTGAAATGTTTCGCTTGGTATAACTGAACTTGCTACGTTCGTTTCAGAACTCATTCTGATGATTAAAAAAACGCTTTGCGATTGGTTACAATCACTTTCGGTTTTCTGAGATCCCTTTGTTTAAATAATAAATTGTAACTGAGCATATTATATTCGTTTTAGAACTCATTCTGTCAATTAAAAAATTGCTCTGCAATTGGTAAAATTCTTTTTTTTTAAAATCAATTTGTTTAACTTATAAAACGTGCTGTTGTTCCTTCAAAGGAACATTTGGGAAATATGGGAACCTAAGGAAAATTTAAATAAATTTTTCAAATGCAGGATAATATTTAAAATCAATAAAGGAGTTCTAAACGTACCAGTTCTAGTGAGAATCCCATTTTCAACTTGAATGGTTCAAACGTGTTCACACTAAAATGGCCACAAGGAGTTTCGTTGGTTACGTGACACCTTCTCATACGATCTTGAATATTCAGGTCGAGTATTGGGACGTTGCAACCCCCCAGTAAAATATATTTTTCAAAAATTAATATTTTGTTGGCAAAATTTGATAAAATGGAATATCGAAGAAAAGTACTTTAATGCCTTTAAAGGGAGGGTCGTACCGCGTTGTTTTTAGTCAGGACGTAATTTGAGGTGCAGTCTTCTTTATACTTATATTTCATTGAAACAGTTATCTTTCCCAATGCACTTGGAGCACTTCTAAGGATATTTCTGTGGTAACATTAGATCTGACAATTTGGCAATAATATTTCGCATTTATAAAAGCAATCGATTGTGAAATGAAGCGATTCATGGACGCTAAAGGTATGAAGGCCTTATGTCGGCTTTATTATTCTAGATGGCATACTGGAAGCCAATAGATCCTATCTTAAAATGCATATTTAATAATTTCAAAATTTGATTTAATTTTCCCGTGTAGTTATCGCATATCATGTACGCCTTAAGTCTACCAAACATACATTGCTTCATTGCCATTGAATTTCTAAATCCGTATTTTATGCCCTAGGCAAACTTCTTTTAGTTTGTCAGTTTAACGTGTCAACAACCTGTTTAATCCCTTATGGCGCAGTTACTTAATTACATGTATATCACTGTTGCTTTTTATGTGCTCTCAAATTTGTGTTCGAATGACTAGACATACATCGCAACTAATTTTAACTGATGTATTTAAAAGTTACTTTTGACATATATTCCTTCCTACATCAAATAATTACCAACATACCTATGTTCGACTGTTTACACAACAACAATGGCTTTTTTTATCCCCTTGCCAATTGTCTATTTCATTGTGTGATCTACCTTTTAACTACTTAATAAGTATATGATATATACTATATAGTAGATCAAAGGATCGGAAATGACACATAGCCAACATTACACAAACATGTTTCATTGATATCTTCAGAGAGTCTTAGCCTTCACTGTTAATTCTGATGTTGTTTGTAAGATGTGTAATAGCGGAAGTATTGAAAATGAAGTCCACTTCTTGTTTGAATGTAATAAATATGTAATACTTAGAAATAAGTATCTACCTGTATGGAATAAACTAACGAACAATTTGATCAAGCTATTAATGTCTAATGATATTATTCTGTTAATGAATTGTGCTAAATTTATTAAATTGTCGATATGTAACAAATTGAAACTTAAGATGTCTATATATTGCCATATAAAATGTATAAATGTTATTTACTTTTGTACATGGGCCAATGGCCTACAAAACCGAAATAAACTTTTTTCTAAGCCTTCACACGAAAACACAAGTTGACCAACTTGATGCGTAAATGACGTTATATTCAAGACGTCAAAAATTCACATGGCTCAAATTTAACATGATATTGGTTACTTCTGAAAATACGAGTTTGACAACTCGGGAAATTGTTTGTGACGGGTTGTTGAACCGTTCACATTCTAAAACTAAAGTTTGAGAAAATGTGTTGTCAAATTAGTTTGCCGCGTGAAGGCCGCTTTACAAAGAACACGTATGTCGTTATTATGTCATAATGAAATTAACACAACAATGGTATGAAGTCACATATATATATATATATATATATATATATATATATATATATATATATATATATATATATATATATATATATATATATATATATATATATATAAATATATATATATATATATATATATATATATATATATTCCTTCCTACATTAATATGTATATATATATATAGGATGATATTAGACAAAATAGCCACTATATACACTAACGATGTTTGAAAACGCCCCATAAGAGACCGTCCTTAATAATGTAGCCTTCGCCACAAGGTTCTGAAATAGTGCACTATTTACTGACCCAACTTATACACCGTGTATAAGTACTTATCATTGGCCTATACCAACAATAGTACTCTTATTGAAACAGAAAATTAACTTTATAAGTTATTTTCTATACGAACACGGTTGAACAAGCGTAGGTCTAAAATTATTCACTTCAAAAGTCTACATTAGTAAAAAGGGAAGCTTCAAAGTTCGTTTGTTTAGTAAAAAACGTACAAAGCGTCTGATCATTTGTTTCATTCCAGAAGACAAAGCGCTTGCTTGAAAACACTTTAGATTCTTCATAGAATATAAGCGTTCTATAACTAAGTAAGTACCCTACTCATTGCTGTCTCTAGAATGTTCGTAAATGATGCGAAAGTGCTTGTCAATTGTTCCATGTGAAAGGGGCTATTAAGAGCCCTTTATCAATACATTGAGTCTATTAGAAGCAGGTATGAACCAAGTTAAAGACAGTATGCCAATGCGCCCGATCAATATGTGTTCTGAAACAGAACAACGTACCTGCAAGCCGTATAAGACTTCCAAATGTACACTTATCAATATTTAATTTAATTAATTTAGCAAATGGAGTGAAGACGTCGTGCCTTAGTGATTATTGATGAGTTGTTCTGACATCTCGCTTCTTTTAGATCTTCAGATACCATGCTTATTACACGTGCACGTAAAAACAACGAAACGGCAACAGTAGCTGCTCAGTTAGGACAGTGAAGGTAACGTAAGGTATGGGCTGTGATTTTTTTAAAATCTATGGCATTTTATGGGTCATTTGAAATACATCTAGATATGAACGTACATAAATGTTATGTTTCGGTCACTAATTCGATACGATAAATTTTTTGTACGTTTTTCGGATTGATTTAAATAATGGTTGTGAAGTGGGTATGTTATTGGCACAGTTAGTTTCGGCTTTCTTTCTCTGACTATATTTGCTGTTTCGAATCCTGCAATGGACTCAATCCTATAAGGTCAAAGAATTTGTACTTTTGCAAATAGTGCTTTCCGAAAAATAACAACGATAGGCTCTGACATTAAGAAAATTAATATCATTAGCGAACCGATATGCAGATGCATCCATTCAAAGAGTATATTGTTTCATATTTTGGGTTCATGAAATGTATAATTTCGATGTATATTCACTAATATAGTGTGAAAGGGCAATAAACGCATTCCGAATACAAAAGAAGTTTTAGGTTAAAAAAAGTTTATATCTAAACTGTGATAGAGTGTCTTTTCGCAGGAGGACTTGACACATGATGTGTTAATATATGTTGATTGGTACGATTTGGAAAACATGATTGAAATAGATCCAAAAGTCATGGATACCGAAATTGAAAATGAAGAGTCACGTACCATCATCTTTGGATAATTTCGTCTAAACGATATAGTTTCCATAACCAAGGCCTTGGTATGTAATTGCTTCACTTTACAGCAAATAAAAATATGATTAAAAGATTTTAAAAAACACATTTTGTCCAAATATTTTGTATTGTTCATTTTGAATATTTGCATCGTTTAACATCTACAAGGTATATGAAGTAGGGATTTAATTGGGAAAAAGTGTGGCCTGAAGAGAGTTATTTTCCATAATATATTTCTTTAAAAAACCACTTGATTTTATTTCTTTATGAACCAGCAACGAACATCCATGTTACGTTATTTATGGTAACGTTCACGTATGGTACTTAAACTTTATACCATGGATATATGAAACGACCTTCACTGAAAGAAAATAAAAGACACAAATACATCAAGTAAACTGTACTTCAATCAAACGTTTCACTAGGGAAGTTTTCATATATTACATTCCGTGAGAAATATGTTTACATTAATCAACGGACCGCCCCTTTTCTTCTTGGAGATGTATTTTGTAAAAATATAAGAATGATTTAGCTGTTTGAAGACAATCACTGAGACACGAAATAGCATATGTTAATTCACAATTGATGGACATGTTTTGAAAACACATGCATAACCCTGAAGCGTTACTGCAAGTCTTTTAAAGAGGCTCATCATTTACCTGTCGTTGGGGGGGGGGGGGGGGGGGGGGGGGGCGTAAAGAGGGGGGGGGGGGGTCATACTTTGCGCTTTTAGTAACGATTTATTCTAAAACGTATTTCGATTTCTTGACATCTCCTGGGCTTGTCAGGAAATACACAAGTGTTCTTACATGAAAATTGCCACTATTGATAAACATGTATGTCGTAAGTAATACTGTAATATCGATTTTTATTTGGCACGGCTGACCTTCATATTACAATGGAAAATGTACGATGATAAATCTCTGGTTCCTCATCCTCGATTACTACTGGGAATTTATATTTGGAAAAGTTGTACTCAAACTCCCGCTTTTGAGTCTTGCTAATATTCGAATGAAAATCTTGTAAAACTGAGTTTAAAACAGCCCTATCAAAGCATGCTCGGGAACTTGAATTTGAAATTTGAATGGGAACCTTACTTCTTGCTTGGCTGTCAAAATGGAAGTTTGAGTTGAGAACTGATTTTGCAATTCAATTTCCTCAACGCAACAATGAAGCGGGTAGTAAAATGTTTTCAAGAGGCTCACTTAACGAGGATGATGGCGTTTTGGCTTACCAAGACGAGCGATGCAACAGGCAGCAATAATAACCTCATGTACCTCGTTAAGAATGTAAATATGATTTCCTTTGTTTCAGGATGAGTCTGAGAGACAAGGTTGAATGAAGAAACCACATCGACGAGTTCGTCACAAGTCTTCCATATACAGTCTTTCCACCATGGAGCTTAAGATTCGGGGATGTCTTATGAAGGCATTGTTCTGTTCTGCGGCCTTTATCTCCCTTTTATTTTTGTATATAACAACAAACAAGAGAATACCCTTCGTCCTGCTGCCACAGGCTGCCTATCGTCTTCCCTCAAAGTGCACAAACGTATTGGAGTCCATGCTGAAAGGAACATGGACTCGGAGAAATCTCTCAGAATTGGAACAACGAGAAATTGAAGTATTCTTATTAAAAGCTAGAAATGGGCATTCCCTTCCACCGTCTCTCCAACGCCCGGATGGAAAGTGCGGTGACGTCACATTTAACACCCTTAAGAGACATTATCATCCCTTGTTGTGGTTCCGAGCTTTGTGCAATCCAAAGGGAGATCACCCATGTTGCAAAGACGGACTCTGTACTGCCGCTAGTGAAAACCAGTGTCGATGCGAGCATTGCTATGACTTACGACAGCAAATTCACGCAGAGTACTCCAAATGGATACCGACCCAGAGAGAATGTGTTCCAGAGGAATTTACCATGGAAAAAGCTTGTACTCTTTTAAAAGGCAGTACCTTGATATTTCTTGGAGATTCATTTGTTCGACATATCTACACAGCGATGCTTTTATTGATGACAAACGATTACCAGCACGGTGCTTTGCAAACACGAGTAACAAATGGTAAGATTTACCTAACCAATATGTCAAACATCCATTTATCTCAAGGTATTTATATCCGCGCTAGATAACGATGAACTGAAGAATAAAAGAAACGGAAATTTCCAAGAGAGTCAGAAACAAATTCCTGCTGCCAGAGAAAAACGATTGTGAGTTTCTAAGATAGACACATTTAAATAAAAAGAAGTACGCATATTTTAATAGATCACAAAGAAAATATATTAAACATCAGTTACAATATATTTGATGTCCGAACATCGCTTTTTCAAATTGTTTAGGGGTCAGAATCTTTGTACATCAGTTAATAATCTACGAAATGTAGAAATGTACTAAATTAAAGATGACATCGAACATTGATTTCTGTAGGACGCCATTAGACAAGCCATGATTAACTCTATAACTCTAATATCCAGCCTAGTAAAGGTAGAGTAACCAATTAACTTTGGTTAGGTTCATTTCATATTAAGCACATGTTTTTGATTACACTTGATATAGATTAAGTACTTTTAACATACTTGATATAAGACCATTAAATTTAATTGGTAAACAATCATTGACTATACTTTATGTAATTACATTGATTATAATTGTTACAAGTTCTTTTATTTTTCTACGATTGAAAACATTGATTGTATTGGGTTTAAGTGCAATCATTATTATTTATTCGTAGAAGTTCAGTTATTTTGCTTTGCGTGAGCCTGTTACGACGTAAATTGTAATAAAAACGTAAATTGTAATACTTGCAGCAAATTCTAATAACTCTTGACGTAAATTGTAATAAAAACGCAAATTGTAATAAAACTTGACGTAAATTGTAATACGCAAATTGTAATAAAAACTAACGTATATTGTAATAATATCTTCTTGCGGTAAAATGTAATAAATATTTACGTAATTTGTAATAACCGAATTATCAAGGGGACCTCAAACTATACCTCAAAATCCCCTTTACTTAAACTTAGATTTCACATCACTATATCAAGAAATATTCTCCAAGAAGCTTCAGCTTGATTCATTCTACGCGAAAACATACATATTTAGGGTTACATACGTTTCTCGTTTTACATAGAAGGAAACGGTTTGTACAGTAAACCGTATGCTTCTAAATGCCCTGGGCAAGCTTTGATCGGATATATTTTACAGCAAATGTAGACTCCAAATAAGGGCTTGAACCTGATAATATTATATAGAAATTCATAGATAAGAAGAAAAATGGAGTTGTACAAATTCTAGCGAACACTTAAGATAATAAATGGCGAGGGGGCTGGGGTAAGGGATATTTGACCAGCTATTATTATACATTGTTTTATATAATTTATTATTATTATTAAATATCTCCAGCCATTGGTAGATGTTTTGGAGACAGTAGATGATTATGACAGAAGTATAGCAAGTTCGTATGGTTGTCATTTATATTTGTTTACGTAACCCTTACGCTTACAGGGGCAAAAGCACGAATTTAAAAGATGTATTTATTCAAATTTTCCCAATTAATCATTTGTTTATGGAAGATGTATTTTCTTCAGAGGTTCAAAGCATATCATTACTGAACCCGATTATCTGTAGTCGTAGAGGAAACAATAAGAAATAAACAAAAAACTACTGGCGGCCATTTTTGTGTGAACACCTTTTAATCAATTGAAGTATAGAAATTGGTTTGCATAGTTTAAACGATCATGTTACGTTCGTTTTAAAACTCCTTTAAAAGACATTGTCTTGCAATTGTAAACATTCAAATAATTGAGCTTCTTTTCGAGCGATGACATACGTTATCAATTATCACAATTACATACGAAACAAATCCCAACTTCCCAGTACTCGCCTTTTGTGCTTTTATGTGAGTTGTAAGCCAAAGGCTCAAATATTACAAATCTTTATCTTAATATTGGATATCAATGATACGGACACATACTTGATTAATGATATCTATTTAGAAGGATTGATGTATGTAGCTTGGAATTTTTATTTGTGATCACGGCCATATGGTCTAAAGTACAATAATCATGTATACATAAGGTCACTGCGCATGGACATTGAAATGATTGCTTACATAGGTAAATTACGTTTAAGATAAATTGCAAGATTTTTTAAGCATTCAACATTCTGTGAAGACATTAGCGTTGGTTAGGTATGAAAATAGCTTGGTAACAACATTTTTCTACTTTCATTATAATATGGACAGACTAACGAAAAGTGGAATTCGTCTTGGATAACGTCATAATTACATTTTGTACACTTCAATAATCAATATAAATATTTGTATCGTATCGAAATTGCTGTATATTAAGTTTATGGCTCATACATCTAAATTTACACAGAGTTCGAAGTAAGTCTCTATCGGAAATAAGCCGTAAGATGTAAAGTTCTGGGTCCAGAATACTCTTGTAAGAGCAATAGTTATGCAAATATGATGATGAACATAATTTACTATGCCGTATTTGATACTGAATATCTTTACATCGTTGTTATAACATTGCATAAAAAATGAGGTGACGCCACAATCTTGGGAGATCCATACATATGAAAAACCAGTCTCCATTAACAAAGTCCGAACATGTGACACCCAACTAATACCACCATGGTCGTCATATGATTTAAGCATTAAATAGCAGGTCTTTGCATTTGGATGGCGACTTGTTTTCATGTTAAATAACCTGGTCCAATATTTTACACATCTTTGAAAATAATTAATACAAAGTCTTGACCTTCCAACTTCACCAAGTATAGCTGTGTTTGACACAAATTTACTGACACAAATATATCTTTAAAAAAGAACTTTGTACTTTTTCTATCTTATCTCTTACAGAATAACCCCAAATTTCGGAACCATATAAAAGTATTGGCGCTTTTTTGTATCAAATATTTTGGTTATTACATTCAGCGGAATTTGAAGATAATTGTTAATAAGTTGAAAAATAGGAAAACAGGCATTTTGGGCTTGAATAGCTAATGTTTCACACGCCTTCGACCACACAAGTCTCGATACTTTTAAAAGCTGTTGAATTATAGTGCTATCTGAAAGAGAAAGGTTTACTATAAAACAGATTTCTGTGCTACTGTGGCTGCATGTTCAAAGATTACCTATAATATTCATACAAAACCTCCCTTAACCTGCCATGATGGGTATGATTGTAATAATATACACAAAAAGACAAAACATTTTCTTGTATTTGACATAAGGTGGAAGTTCCGTCAGCAAGCGTATTCTATCTGGTTCAAATGCATTTGTGTAGGTCTGTCAGATGAAGACCATTTGTGGACACGCGTATTAATTGCGTATAAGCGTCCTCAGCATAATTTGAGCATATGATAGACTGTCACGACGTACAAGAACAATTAGCATGTCTATGAGCGTGGTATATTGCATGTGTATTGTATTGTTAATATTTCGTATACCTAGACTTGCTTTGTAAGGTAATATCGAGGTCAAATTATCATTAACTACAGTCTCACTACAAGATTTATAATGTGTAAACGTTATAATACATTGAAAACCAAAATGATTAACAAAATGAAAGGAGTTGTACCCAAGGAAAACGTGCTTTAGTCGGAAAGACCTTTAAATGGCTAACAAAGACTCAAAGGCTCCGTATAGCTTGAGTTGTATTTCAAACCTATTGCTTCAAACATTAACAAAATATAGCACTGTTCATGTAGTTGCCATTTCAGACAATCAACAAATTTACAATTGCAAAGTCATAATTGTTATTATGGCCATCATTCTACAGATATATTCTCTGTTTTATTAACTGGTACGAGTAGGAATCGTGTAATGTTTATACCCCACGCATAAATACTCAGAAAAGAGTACTAGTATAAATGAAGTACATTACATCTTTTTTTGTTTAAATCACACCAAGATCATACCTATAATGCGTTGCATTATTTCGTTTAATTTTATGATAATGTACTGTAGGCTTTGGGTATTGAGTAGAGACTGAATCGGATACATAGGGTAATTACAAACAATTTCAATACGTTCAACTTTTACATTTTAAGAGAAAAAATTCTTGTGTTATTCAACTCGAGTAACACCCTCTCACTGAAGGACTAAAGCTCAAAATAGCATTGATAGCGGTTTGTAACACGAAGTACCTAACACAACTCCCTTTCTCTAACCAAATCTTCTATCCAAATCGTAACCAAACTTTGGTGCTAACCAATATACATGTACATGTAACATAAGGTGAGCCTCAAGCATGAAAAGCAATTCAAGCCCGAGTATATTATGATGATTATAAAGAAATGCCTATAATTTTTTAGTTTCGTGCGACAGACATGAAATTGGACTCATTTGAAAGTTTATTACCCCATTTTTTTTACTGTTCATGTATAAGCATTATATGTCATTGCTCAAAACAGGGTTTACAGGGTCACCACCCTAAAATGTAATCCTTCTATGTCCTTATAGTGTTGGAGGTTGGACAGGGATATTTACATGTATTACTCTTTATCCTAAAAATATAACATTTTCATAACTTTACTTTGTCCTGGAATATATAGTCAAAGCAGGTTTGAGGGTTGACACCCTGCGACTACCTATTTGAACGTGAACGTAATACTATATATGATCTCCTTTTATTCATATTAGTTAGGGAGTGATAGATATTACAATTCATGCAAAACGATTTTAAATAAACAGTAAAATCGATAACTCCACCTGGTCGGAAAAATTCAAATGATGAAAAAAAAATCATTTATATCAAAACAATAAAAAATATTGTAAATGTGGATGGAAAAAACGTAGATACCTATAACAATCCATCCCATCTTTCACAAGATCCTGTTTCCATTTAGAACGCTAAAAATTTGTAAACCAATGATCATGATTCATAAAACCCCCATTCAGTAAGTCAATATTTTATTGGTAAACAACAAGACAAAGAAATAAACATAAGAAAAGCATTTCATTATTTTTCTGTCCCTCTGTCTATTTGCAAGTGAATCAGTTTGTCTATCTTTACTTGTCACAACTTTTTCTACTTGACTTGTTGCAGTAAAACGCTAATGAACATTCCCACGGTTTTATAATTATAAATTTCATAATTATAAACCAAAAACCCCTTTAAAATTCGTATTTTGAGAAATGCAATCGGTTATTACAAATTACGTAAAAAGTTATTACATTTTACCGCAAGTAGAGATTATTACAATTAACGTCAATTTTTGTTACAATTTGCGTATTACAATTTACGTCAGGTTTTATTACAATTTACGTTTTTATTACAATTTACATCAAGAGTTATTACAATTTGCTGCAAGTGTTACAATTCACGTTTTATTACAATTTACGTCGTAACAGAGCCATTCATTATGATTTGTAAGACTTCATCGAAATTACTTGCTACTGGGCCTATACACACAAGTGGTGATAGTTAATTAGACATACTTTGTTAAAGGTTATCGATGATGCTTCATATGCTACATTGACGATATTTTGTAGAATTTTGTTTTGCGATGCTTGTTATGCGTTCAGTGATGATACTTGGTATACTTGCATTGATGATGCTTGGTAAGCGTTCAGTGATGATGCTTGGTAAGCGTTCAGTGACGATGCTTGATATACGTTCAGTGATGATGCTTGGTAAGCGTTCAGTGATGATGCTTGGTAAGCGTTCAGTGATGATGCTTGGTAAGCGTTCAGTGATGATGCTTGGTAAGCGTTCAGTGATGATGCTTGGTAAGCGTTCAGTGATGATGCTTGATATACGTTCAGTGATGATGCTTGGTAAGCGTTCAGTGATGATGTTTGATATTCGTCAATTGACACTTTGTAGAGGTTTGTTGGTGATATTTGTTATGTGTGAGATAAACAATGTATTTGACAAACATCATTTAATATCCTCTATTTATTCTATCCCATGAAGTCGCAAAATATGGTATCGTACCGTATGCAAACAAATAAGTGACCGCCATCTTTTGTAATATAATGTATAACACATTTGTTTTATAGCACTAGAAGAAGACGAAAAGAAGAACTATTTGTTATGAAAGTGTCCCATGTTGAAATAAAAGATAAAAAATCATCTAGCTTTTAAAACATTATATTTATCATAACCCGATAGAAAAAAATGATACCATAAAGTCTCTGGTTGCCTGCCTAGCTAAATATCCTTTATCCATAGAACTTGTTCTCAATTAAAAAATCCTTACTTTTCAATAATGGCCGTTGTTTTACATACTGTTCATACAATACACATTGCTTTCTTGTCTGCAGGTGTCCGGAGCGAGTGCAGGGGAATGCTGATGTTTACAGAAAAGGTCTGCAGGTCTTGGCTCAACATAACAACCAGCGTCTGCAATGGAACAGTCCATCTTCGATTTATGGAGAAAGTGGCATCAACGTATGGCCCTAGCTTTCCCAACCTCGCAAAATCTCTGTCCACAGTAGAGAAATCAATATTGATAATGGGAATCGGTATTCACGAAAACTATAAACCAAAAGTTACAAAGAACTTGTTTCTATATCCCCTTTTAAAATACATGCTCAAATCCAAGCAGCGTTGGCCTAAGGTTGTATGGGCAGGTCCCCATGCTCCGGGACTGCTGAAGACACCGCGTGTTCCTGAGCAGAACTACCAGAGTGTCCTTAGGTACAATAGAGAGGTCAACCAGTATCTTCAGGCTTGGGGTGTCCCAGTTTTCGACACCTTCAATCTGACAGACGGTGTCATGAGCTTCGATGGTGCTCACTACGGTATCGGTGTCAACTTATTAAAAGTGCAGGTTCTGCTCCACTATATACAGGAACTCAGGGATAATAGGAACTGGTAGAAACTAGGTGGTGATCGTGTTGACAACATGAGTTGAAACTAGAGTGATCAAGTTAATTTGAACCAGCGAAACTATCTCTTGTACATCCCTATCTTCGGATATGAGTACAGGTCCATAGAGCTCGTGTCAGGTCGCCTTCTTTGTGACCTGGTTACTTCCATACATACGAACAATTAGAGGCACGCTACAAATTAAATCGTACCGATGGCTTTTTTAGTCTTGTCGCTGATTGACTGAAGTGCAAAGGTCACCTTACATGACCCCAATGGAGCGGTACTTAGATCAGTAGAGTAAGGTACGAGTGGTACAGTCAGAGGTACAATCTGATTTCTCTGTGAATTATCTCATCGAAGCGAGATTTGATTATTCTGAGTGGTTGAAACAAAATTTAGAGGTATTTATTTATTGGGGGTGTAGCATTTACTTTATTACGTTTAGGAACTCCGGGATAACTGAATCTGGTAGCAAGTATGGCCAGTCGGATGTTTTTTTGACAATTTGAATTGTGTGATAACTTTGATAAGATTTTGTCTATTTTGATTGTTAAATTGTTAAACGAACAGGTGCTAACTGACCCTTCCATTACGATTTAGTATATTTTCTTAATCATGAATTGTCAATAATGTTGTCAGTGATTGGTAACAAGGTTAGTAGGAGTATCTTAGATTCACTGTCCATGCTTAAAATATTTATGTGAATGTCGATCAGGCAGTCATCATTGATTAATAAGAGCGACTGCTGTTTTCCTGGCACATGTCTTCGATACAATACATTACATCACCTTTTTAGGGTGCATGCTTGCGTCGGTATGTGATGTTTGAATAAACTACGGGTATGTGTGTGAGGGTGCGTGTAATTGGAAATGATAACATGATTTGAATAAAATAAATGAAATGTTTCCACTATTTGTTTGTAATCTTCCTCATTTTACTGTGAATGTTTCTATCTTCCTCATTTTACATGAGTATACTACTGTGAATGTTTCTATCTTCCTCATTTTACATGAGTATACTACTGTGAATGTTTCTATCTTCCTCATTTTGCATGAGTATACTACTGTGAATGTTTCTATCTTTCTCATTTTGCATGAGTATACTACTGTGAATGTTTCTATCTTCCTCATTTTACATGAGTATACTACTGTGAATGTTTCTATCTTCCTCATTTTACATGAGTATACTACTGTGAATGTTTCTATCTTCCTCTTCACTATACCCATTCTCTCCCAACAGAGGTAGCTCTATCATAAATTCCTATACAAACTCTATCTTAATACGAAGGTTTCTCGGGCTTCAGACAGTTTCACCTAGCGGGACAATTTTGCAACTTAAACTACCTGGCAATGAAAACACCGAATGCATGAACAACATGTTTGTTATCACATATATGTCTATGCATTGATGCAGGTCGCAATATGAGGCGTATGTGTTCTGTTAAGACGACTCAAAGTGCAAGGTGCATATTCAAATAAAGTTTAGCTTTTGTAAAGCTTCCGGAAATAACTTAGGCGATTTGAATGATAATTTTTTAAACGGTGTCGCTGATTGCACAACTAACTTTGATTGCATACTTTCAACGTTCTACATTTTGTGCCCGACAAACCTTCGTATTAAGACAGAGGTTGAATAGGAATTTATGACGGAGCTACCTCTGTTGGGAGAAAATTCACTATACCCGTCGTCGATCACTTCACAGTGACGATTATTTGGGGTGTAGCTACAGGACTGCGTGTAGACAACGCTTTACATGTTAATAATACTTTAATGGGTAATTGATAATAAGTACAGTTCTAGACATCAGGTGAAAACGCTATAATGTGTTTTACTGTCATAGCACTGTTTATGACCGTTGGGACCCGAAACTTTTCATTCACGACTGGTAAGGATGCTAATGTTATTTTCAGTGATTGAAAACACGATTTAGTTTTATTGATATTATGATCAATTAGGTTATCAATAACATTCAATACATGACGTAAGAAAAGAAAATAACAGAAAAGGGTTACACCTCGACGTATATGGAATTAAAAACATAAAAAAATATATAAATGTTTCCTTTTTCGGAGAGAAAGTCGGTTTTCGGTATTAAAAGGTGGCCTAGAATAAAAATGAATTGAAATGTTTGCTAAAACACCATCCAAGCGTTTTCTGACATTTGTACCGTCATACATTGGTCTATTGGTAGATTATCTGACTACAGTGCCAGAGGTTGTAGGTTCGTTTCCAGATTCCACTACTGTGAAATTTGTATCTTTGAAAGGTTGGAATGAAACAGCATACTTAACCGAACATTAATTTGTCTAATGAAATTAATTTGTTTGTTGGTATTACAAAGGGTAGAAATTTTCACCTCGTGTAGATTTAATAAACGATTGGTAGGCCTCATGCTCGTGGTAACCTTCTGGGGTGTATTTACAAGAAATGCTGTTATCTAGATAAAAACCTGAATATGCAAGTACATGTACATGTAGATTATTATATAAAAGGAAACGCAAAATGTTTCAATAATTTCAATTAGAAGACATTTAACAATGATAATGTTCAAGCAATGATGAAAAATTAAAAAGAAGACATTTAACAATGATAATGTTCAAGCAATGATGAAAAATTAATGTTGCGTACTTTGATTCGTGTAACGCTTATTGATTTATTGCAATATTAATGTAATTGGTATTAAAGCTAGAGTAAAAAAGGAATAGCGTAGAGAACTCCCACTCTTCAGACAACCCGCTAATCCAACACTCCCTCTAAACGGTAAAACCGACACACAATTTAATCGAATGACATTTATCAAGGAGTATATTTGAAATGCAACTTTGACTTTCTCTTATTTGCCATTTTAACTTCACCTACGACTCTTTCTCTGTATAACAAAGAATAGCCCACGTTCATTAAAAAAAGAAAAGTATATAGATAAGAATCGCTGCAAAGGTCTACTCTCTAGTAAATATATGTACTATAAACTAATACATTTTTCATTAATAAATTGAAAAATCACTCGTAATGTTTCCATATGCAACTATCTTTACGAAGGGAATTGGCAGAATCTCTTAGACAAATTTCTATCTTTTCACGAAACAAAATGCCTTTGGTAGACGAAATCATTATCGTACTAATTAAAGTGCATCTTTATCTATTCAATGTGCAGGCGACATACACAAATCATCAACTCGTCATGTTTAGGCATTACAAAGTCTACAACATATCTAAAAAGTTAATACAATTGTTATTTAAATGAAACGAATGTTGTTTGATAATATCAAACTTTCATGGCTGAAAATGATGTTTTAAAATCATGTTTAACCGTGTTGGCCATCAGTATTCGGGGATTGTAGGACGCTTCAAGCATTAACAAACTTTTCACTAGATAATTACGCATGTTTGAACAAAGTGATTCGATGTCAGTGTTCAAATATAAAAAAGGGTATATTGTTAAAGAACTGTTTAAACATCTATCTATATAGTAAATGAATTATTCTTAATATCATGTTATTAGTTGTCATCACATTTCTGGAGAATTGTAATTATACAAAACACCTTTCCCTTTTGGGACAATAAAGATTATCTTATCTTACATATACATACCTACCTATCTCTCTATCTAATCTTAATTAATGTAATCAATTTTTTTAAACAGGGAGAAATACACCACCATCTTTTCTTTTGAGATAAGCCTCATTGTAGTAACACTGTCTATAGTATCAATCACAAAACTTTTTAATCCTTCATTGAAGTATCAAAGTTGAGTCACAATAATTTCTGGACTTGCAACATCAAGTACATGTGTACCTTCTAAACAAATGAAGTTTAAAGGGGCAGTTTTATAATGACGGAACCTACCACGATCAGCTTGATGCTTGGTTGTCTCCCCTAGTTTTAGAGTTAGCCGCTAATGGCTGAAATATTGCCCAAGCTGCCTTAAACAATAATTCACTCACTCACTACTTCTACAGATGATCCCCTTGAGAAATGAAAAGTTAAGACCCATTGAAGAGGATACATTTGGCACAAGCTAATGTTCATTTGGGATAATTCAAGAAAAAAATCTTTTAAAAAATGCTTTTGCACCTTTGAAAGTCTGTTTTTTATAAAAAAAAAAATCAGGAAAAAATATTCCTTGGACAGATGAATGGAGTGCTGATTATCATCAGTGACCCATTATCCTTATTCTTTACACAAATAACAAACATTGGATCAAATTTTTACTCATTGATTTTATTGTCATCATGCATACATATGGATGAAGATATTCCATAACCAGAATGTGACTTTCATCTACCGTAAACATCCAATCATTACGCACTCAGTTTTGTCATTGAGCCTAATTGGAAATAAATGGAATGTATAACACTCAATATTTGCCATGCAGTAGTCCTCATGCAACCATCACCATGAATGATATCAGATTAGTACTAATTCAAAGCATTCTCTTCCCACAGAGCCTACTCAACTCACATTTCACACAATTTCCTCTTTTACAAGTGGGCAATATTTCTTACTTCTTTCACATTTCCCTTGTTCTAACAATTTGTGACATGAATAAATCATCCATTATTTAACCAATAATATATATGATACCTCTGAATAACTATTTTGGGAGATATGTGCTCATCCAACAGGTGAAAGAACTCCAGTCACGGTTACAAAACAGACAAAATGTTTAAAAGAAATTAATTGAAATCACAATTTTTGATGCAAAAATCAGGATTCTGTATTTCTAGTAAAAATGTGCCACTGTAACAAAGGTTATTAAGGAAGAAATGACATCTCTGTGGGGAGGAAATGGATAAAAAAACATTGGATTTTTCTGATTGTACAAAAGCAAATGTTCAAAAGAGATTCACAACAGAAAATGTGAGGAGGAGGAGATTCAAAGAGCTAAAGAGAGTATTTAACAAGAGGAAATTAACAGAATCCAACAAAGTATAAACAGAGTTCCTTTAAGCTGAACAACTTAATAACAAAACAAAAGGTTCAAGAACACAATAGAGTAAAGGAATACAAACAATACAGATATTTCAATGATGGTGTATATACTTGTATACATCTATACAGATGGAAAAAAGAATCTAAGGATTTATATTGATGCATCTCCAAAACAAAAAATCGTACTAATTAAGTAGAGTAGAATATATCAATTAAGAAAAATGAGTAGAGCTAAGTTACATCAAAGTCAAAGTCAATATGACTTATTATATTAAGTGAATGGCCAAAACCATGGTTTGAATGGACAGAAGAAATGTGCACTAAATCAGTAAAAGTACAGTCTCAATCAAGTCTCAGCCTTTGAATAGAATCAGGTTTCTCATTAGCAGTGGTTCACTTTCAATGTTACACAGAAACCTGGAAGGAAAAAAAGAAGGATTCAAAATTCAAGAAAAGAAATTTCATAAAAAGATAACAAATTTGAATGCTTAAGTTATTCTTAATGATCTTCAAACCGGAGTTAAGTGATTCTTGAGATTTCAAGCTTCTTTCTGACTCTGTTAAGCCTATTGCTTGATAAGATACTTGAAAAAAAGGCAAAACCTGCTTCTTTAAAAGCTTTTCAAAAACAAAGAAAAAGGCTCTTAGCAATGTAAAGATATACCTGCTGGATTGTTCTGTTTGGAACCTTAGAATGATATAGTGCAATAAATATAAAACAACTTCACGTTAAAAAGTTTTATATTTTGAGATGAATTATCACAGTTAAATACCTTGAATGAACTTATCTTTAGAGGATATGCAAAATACCAATTGAAAAAAGTTATAAAATGAAAAATGAAAGAAGAAAACTTAAATTGATCATATCATGAACAAAGCATACTTGATGCACTAAGTAAGGGATATTTAGATTTGAATGATTGATAATTTATCAAACTGAAAAACGAATTGGTTATCATAAATAACTTCATGATTAACATATATCCATAACCTCCTTTGTCAAGAACATAACTCACAGCAGCCTTGAGGGCCTGTTCAATGTCGCTGATGAGATCCTCAACATCTTCAATCCCAACGGACAGCCGGATCAGATTGTCCGTGATTCCCAGCACTTCTCTCTTATCTGGGGGCACTGATGCATGGGTCTGAAGGGCTCTGGAATTATGGGTAAACATGCAGGGATGCATTAAACAAACTTGATATTTAGTCAATGAAGGTGTCAATTCAGTCTTCCCTGGAAGGTCCAACTCATGACTTTCAGCCGATGTTTGCAGGTTTCACAGTAATGCATAACTGCAATAATGTTGTGGGATTTCTCCCTGCACTGATACTAGCAGTCGTGAAGTGAAATACTTTTGAAGGTGGTGATAAACTCCAAATCACCTCGCCTCACCAAATCACTCTCAATCACTGACTTTATTTCCTGGTCCTTCAGTATATTAGAATCCACAGAGTTCCCCAAATACCATGATATCTGTCTCAAACCATATGACTGGTTACTCATGGATATATATAGCCATGTCATTTTTAAGCCAATGAAGGATGTTCTACTGGACCTTGAAACAAATATCTCAAACTCAATGAGTTGCCATTTGGGTAACTCCCCTTTCCCTAGATGTCAATCATTTCATTGGCTTATTATTTACATAGTGATATAAGGTATATTGCCTGATAGATATCAGGATATCCAAGGACCTCAATGGATTTATTAAATACACTGATGTTGCAGGATGATTAAAGCCTTCGTACATTATCTTCCTCTGCACCTGAACTTGATAGTACAATCAGAACACTCCAGGAGGTTACCACTTATCGCAAATGAGGGGGTTGAACTAAAACCACACATTCTAGTACAATGCAGCAAGACTGAAATCAGCCAGTGATGAAGAGTGGCACAACTTTTGCCTTGAGGAGGAAGTCATTACAAATGATGTAATTTCTGTGAATTAAATCTTCAGTAGGTAGCCAGTCTGATTAGGGGCCGACAGGTAGCCCATTGTTTTAATGAAGGCCATGGCAACATCGTTATCCTTAGCTTAATTCCTAAAATTGTCCTTTTTCATTTTCAGATCCTGTGTCCAGATAAGCTAGAAGACTATTGCACAAGCTCAAAATCTTATAGATGTGACCAATGACGCATAAATCTTTGCTTAAAACACTATGATCACCATTTATGATTAGTATTATACTGCATCAAAATGTTCTAAAAAAGAGTAAAGAAAGAATTCACAATTCTAAGCATAATTATTATGATTCAATACTTACGGTAATTCACAGAGACTTTCAAAGCCTCCAAGACTCTCAGCTAGTGTGAAGATCTGAAAATGAGAAGCAGTTAAAACTGATAAGAATATAAAGGACTAAACATGTATTAGCCCTAAACCTACAAAGTTAGACTTGCCGTCCCAATTATCCCTTACGTTGCTGAATATTATTTTGACCAGTTTTGCCCCCGTGGCTGAATTTTCCAGCACTCGACTCGCTACCGTTATAGCACAATTAGCCCCTGTGGCCGAATTTTCCAGCGCCGCCAGATGCGACCGTTTTAACAACATATGGCGTGTTTACATGGCGAAATACGGACGTTATCGTTTTATACAAAAGCTAGTAGGCGAATCCCGTGTTACAAATAAATGATACTTACCTGACACTTTGAATGAAATTTCTATCACCCCTAGAACAGTTTCTACAACCGAAGTAAACTTGCTTTCAATTCGGGCGCCATAACTCAATAAATTCTAAGAGCGCATGCGCGAAATGAAAACGAAACTAAGGACGAATAGTTCCTCTTGACATCGATATAAAAATTATTACAAAAATTTGTCTAGCACGAATTTTACAATTATTCAAAAATTGTCTATATTTCAAACTCTATAAAATCATTTAATCACTGAGTGCACATAGACAAATTATATACGGAAATGAAGCTATTTTATTGCTCTATATTTTACGATAAATTTCATTAAGATACGCCATCCTAAACGAAAGATATAAATAACGAAAGCAGGGTAGTGATAAACCCCGATAACGTTCTGACCCCCACAGTAATATTACTAAGCTAGTAGCCCCGGGCAAACGCACGCGCTCAGCGCGTGCAGGCGGGGTATCCCCACTGAAAAATACACTCACACTTAACAGAAATTGTCTTTATTTCCAATTTTATAATTCAAGTTATTCGCTTTGTATACATGCAAATTATATATGGAATTGAAGGCAATTTATTCTTCTTTACGAAAAAATAAATCATAACAATCTTTTGCACTGTAATTAGAAGTTATTACCAACGTAACGTGGGTATAGCTAGTGAATAAATATATAGAACGTCATACTAGTGCATTTTGATGTTTTGTATTGAACGAGAAGATGTCATGGGAGCAGAGAAACAACGAGTTCGAAGAACGAGTTGTTTCTCTGCTCCCATGACATTTTCGGGTTCAATACAAAGCATCAAAATGCACTAGTATGACGTTCTATATTTATTATATACCCGATCTTAATTAATAGAAATATGTTTTATAAAAAATAAAAGGTTGCGTAGCGATACACATTTTCACGCCATACATACTTCCGCGTTGAGGTTACCTTGACATTGGTATTAGTACGCCGATGACCGAATAACGCAATTGACCTGAATGCCACATTCCTCCGCATGACGTCAAGTATAGCAAGTCCGACTTTCACATCTTACATAACAACAAATAAATAAAAAGAAAGATATTTTGATCAAATTCAGAATTGATTTAATATGATAAAGCATAAATCAAACAATGATCAAGCTATTTTGTTTATAAACAATCTTTTGGAAATCAGTAACTTTTAAAGTTCAAGGTCATTTTCAAAATTTTCAAATACGTTGTCGTCATATTGGCTCGCGCCGTCAGTTAGTCGGAGTCACTGTTGAAGATAACATGTCTACGCTTTCGCTGCTGATTTTCATGGTTCATGGTATTTGTTTATAATTGTAATCAAATCATTTGGAAATGACAATCTTGTTTTATAAGAGCTTTTGTGCAACTCTCGCAAAATGGGAATCCCAATGACCTAAATGTATATCTATAAATAGCTGCTTCGGGAAATCCGTGAAGTCCCAAGTTTCAGAAAAAGTAGAACCGGCAGGGGTGCAATACGGAATCTCGAGTGCAATACGGAATTTGAAGACGGATTCCGTATTGCACCCTTGTATTACTATCCTAAGTTTACATGGGTATATAATAAAGTCTTTGATAATGGCCTTACCGCGACATTTGTCGCATAATTTCCACACGTTTTATTTTGATGCAAATATGGGCAAATTACACATGATACCTTGATATGAAAATGATAAATATGTACCGCTTGGTTTGGATTATAAAAAGTTTGCAAAGATGGTACCCTCAGGTATTTGAGAACAGATTTTGATAACACTTTGACATCACTTACCACTCCTTTATTGTTTCATTGTAATTTGCAAATTTTACATAGAATTGAAGACGATCCTTTTCTCTTTATTGTTATATAAAAATGGTGATAATGCGCTCTGCCGTTAAATGGATAGGAAGTGTAAAAAGCAGTTGAAAAAATCGCTTCTCGGTTAACAAGATATGAATAGAGAAATTGCCTGTTTGCGCAATGCTCGTCGGGTCTTTACTGATTTTCGTTTACATACAAATTTTATATGGAAATAAAGATCATCCTTTTCTCTATATTTTGATATATGAAATTTCAAAATGTCCCGAGAAGTTTATGTGATATAAAGTGCGAGAAAATGGTAAAAACACAAAGAATAAAGAAAAGTCGCAATTTTGCGGCACTTGCTGTAACTTTATTTTATATACTGCATATAACTTTTTTACATCAAATCGAAAATAATTATTTCCTCTTTATCACAAGGTAATCAATTACAAAATACGCCTAGCTGTTGAGAAGATATTAACGAAATAAAGGCACATGTCAAAATCGCCGTTCAGTTTACATGATTTGAATAGAGAAATTAGCTTTTTGTGCGGCGCTTGCTGTGTCTTTATTTATTTTTGCGCATGTACAAATTTTACATGGAATGAAAGACAATCTTTCTCTCTATCTTATAATATAAAAATTGTCAAAATAAGTTGACCACATCATGTGAAGATTGGTGTGACAAAATGGTGTAAAACTAATAATATGTAAAAATCACCTTTTTTGCGGCACATGCTGTATCTTCATTTCAGGTGGCGTAGTTATGTATTTTATATTGAATTGAAGACAATTTTCTGCTCTTTCAAAAGATCCAACCGGTATTGTAATACGCCCAAGGGTTCAGAGCATAGGGCGTGCGATAGAAGGTTGTAAGTTTGGTGTGAGTGAACGCTTGTAAGCAAACGATAGCACGCGCTGGTCGGTAAGCTCGTGCGAGAGGGGAGAAAGTGATTGAGTGATTTTAACGCTTATTTTCGGTACGATAAATGTTATAAATGTTTGCATAATTTTCGGAACATGTACGCGCATTATTTGGAACACCAACGAAACAAAATTCGGTAGCTTAGCGACAGCCGGACGGAAAGTACAAGCATTGAACTGAGACTACTGCTAGGCAATAAATTTCCGTCCTTCGCTACTGAGACCCGCGGCGATAATTAGTTAGCGTGAGAATAACAGAGTGTGCTACTCGCATCTCGCTAAGGGGACTTGTGGGCAAAGCTAATTTCATCCCGGAATATTCCGGGACCCGCATCTTAAGGGTTAGGGCACACATTATATATATAATTAAGAATACTGACATAAAAAGCCCCACTATATACACCCCTCTCATTCAAAATCATAATTGATCAAACCAGGTAACGCTGTACAGACAAATGCTCTAAAACAAGGGAGAGGTAATTCAAAAGATTCTTACATTGCTATACAGCTTGCATGTCTCCCTATTTACATAAGAAATTAGAGAGCAGACTGAGGGTCATAGTTTGACCAGTACATCGGGGGGCTGAGAAATGGATTTGACTTAAGCAAGATTTTAAACAATAAGTTAGCAAATAGTACTACGAAAAAACTGATAGTCACAGAAACCCACATCTTTAATTTTTAAGTTTTTGATGGTACATGTATTCAGTGGTATTGGGACTCACCTTGAGAGACTGCAGGAATGTGGTTGCCTCCTGGAGTCCCCCCTTGATGAAGAAGGTGACCATCCCACTGTAGCCCTTCATCTGTCTCTTGCCCAGTTCATACTGGGGGTGGGACTTCAGACCTGGATCATCAGGTTATGGTTAATGTGATTTAGAATATGACTCATCAAATATATCATACCTTTGAAACAAAAATACACGTATATATATATATATATAGATAGATATCTACGGGGATATAGCTCAATTGGTACAGGGTTTGCTTGTCATCCTGGGAGGGCGGGGTGTGATTCCCAGATATGTCATACCAAAAGATGCTAGATATAGGAGATCTTTCTTTCTTGCTTGATACAATTTAGTATGGAGATAGAACATCCCTCGAACTAGTGCTCCACTGTGGCTGTCAGTTGCCAAGAGTACAAAACAAATAACGTACAGTGAAAATTTGCAGAAAACAAGCAGTTACTATAAAAAATAAAAAATTAAAACCTACACTAAAGCAACTTTATATTCAAGAATGTGTTTGAAATTGATGATGTCATAATCAAGTATTACAACTTAAATGTAAAATCAGGAATATTCCCTTGAATTTGTTTCCACAAAAATACAATAACAGAAGTTCAGAGAACCATTTTTTAATGCACAATAATTAACAAAGGGGAGTAACTCCTGCAAGTCCTGACACCTGGTGTATCCACAACAGAAGAAGACCAGACTCACCAGGATGGTTGACCTTGATGACTCTGGGGTTCTTCTCCAGGTACTCTGCGACAACCAGCCCGTTTTTCTCGTGCTCCCTCATCCTCACGTGCAGCGTCTTCAGTCCTCGGTTCACCAGGAAGGCGTCGAACGGAGATGGTACCCCACCGATGGCTGCAATCGTAGATTCAAAATTGAATAGAAATAGTTTTCTATCCTTGTTGTTGCAATGCTAAAATCATAACATGGATTTAGTTCATCTAATATGATTTCACCGTCATAGTTTTTCAAGTTTACAGATTTATACAAAAGTTTGGCAAATTTCTAACTTCATACAATATATATTCATATTTGAAATATGTGTACTGATTAACAAAATTGTGTTCCAAGGAGTAACGTTTAATTTTTTGGGGGGAGATCCCTTCATTTCCCTAAGAAAAGTGTGCTACAGTGACTTTAAAGGGAATTTATTTTTACAAATTTCCCCAATAAATGTTAGTTTTTATGCCTAGTGAATCATCTGCAGGAGTTCAAAACATTTCATTACTCAACCTTATCATCCGTTGTCAAAGTGGAAATCAAGTATCCAGCAAAAGCCACTCAAGGCCATTTTTGTTTAAACATCATTTAATCATTTTAGGTAGGGAAATGGACTTGCATAGCTTAACAATTCATTGTACATTTTTTTTGCTTTAGATAAAAAACAATTGTCTTGCTATTGGTCAAATTTATTTTTGTTTTTGTGAGATCATTTTATTATTCACATAAAACTTGCTTCTGGCAATTAAAGAAAATCATTGCAAAAGCAATATGACTAAGATTTTTTATTTTTGAAAGAAGCAGTGGACATACCATTCTGAAGAAAGCGCAGATTTTCAGCAATAGTTTCATCACTGGTTACAGCAGCCCCCATCACAACATCAGAGTGTCCTGAAATATCATTCATATGATGAGAAAATACAAGGGAAAATATACTAGACAAAAATAATGAGAGTTCTATGTTAATTCTAAATATTACCTAAAGAAATATCAATGACACAAAATAGAAAAAAAGGTGATAAATCCACAAATAAGAGCTGCTGATCAAAGGACCGGAGTTGCTAACATAAGGTCTTCGGAATCCCAGCAGAGGGAGTCCTATACTATGGTTACTCTCCAAATTTTATGAGTTTTTTTTATGCAGGACTGAGGGATATATTTATAAGTGATATCCCTAACTTTCTTTGTCAAGTTATATTAACTCGCCCTTGATAAATCAGTGAATAATGATTAAAAATTCATAACTACATTATGTTATCAAATTATTTCCTATCTACTAGTCCACACTTAATTTTGGATAGCCTTTTTACACATATTAGCCAATACTTTTTCCCTTATTGAGATATCCAAATGACTGATAAGTTATTCTTACTGCTCTTAAATTGGTTTTGATAATGACAATAATCATACCGTTCATGTACTTTGTGAGAGAATGCATCACCATATCTGCTCCCAGTGACAAAGGACGCTGTAGACAAAGATTTTTTAAAATATCTTCCATTTTAAACAAACACTTGCTCAAACATAAAAATACAAATGCACTACTTTGAAAAAGTAATTTGTTTTGAATCTATTTCATTTTTGTAGACGACTTGAACTTCAGATAATTTGTTCTTTCCTTAATTTGCCTTTGAATTGGTTGATTAAATGCAATGAGTTAATTTGCCAATTTTCATTTTTAATGGTATGCAGATTCAGGATATATCTTCTACAATTCAAAACCAAACAAAGTTATTTTGTGAATTTTGTAGTTTGATTCCTCTTGAAGAGACTTCAGGACATTTGGGGGTGGTTGTGACTGAAAATGAAGACAACAATTCTCATTCTGACTCATTACCTGAAAGAATGACGACATGAAGGTGTTGTCGACAACGACGAAGATGTCACTCTTAGCACCCTTCACACACTTGCATACCGCCTCAATGTCTACCAGCTTCAGGGTTGGGTTTGTTGGGGTCTCAATCCACACCATCTTTTTACAACATTGAAATATTGATATCACATCATTAAATTCATCATCTGATTAAAATGTAAATGATTGTGCATAAAGTATTTATAAAGTTGGGTTTTTAAAAAAAATCCTTTTGAAATCTCATTAAAATCAGTTCATCATCTGATTAAAATATAAATGATTGTGCATTAAGAATTAATAAAGTTTTTGTTTTTTTAAATTCCTTTTGAAATCTCATTATAATCAGTTCAAACAGTCATTGCTGTTCTGTGGATAGCACATTGATTGGTGGATGAACTTGTAGTGAAGGGGTACTCCCTGCCCCACACAAAGAGACAAAACTTGTGGTGTTACCTTAGGCAGGAGACATTTATAGTACACAATATAGGCTAGATAGACTACGTGTGATCCCTTAATTTGAAATTGACTTGAATGATAAAAATAATTAAGCACTACTCTCAAGAAGTAACTGGGGAAAAAGAAGAATGCTGGTATTTGGTTGAAATAATAAAAGTTATTTCATGCAGAACAAGAAACTTCTATTTCACAACTGCATGATTATGCAAATGAAATGATATTTTTTTTAGGAGAGACTAAAAGAGTTTTGACTGAATTAGTTTCTGCCAGTACATCAACACTATCTTAATTACGGTTATAATTGTGTTAGCAATAATAAATTGTGAACATAAATACCATTGATGCATTTATAGTTGGTGTTACTTTATTGGAAATATATCCCATCTCTGTGATAATGAATATTAAAATTGTCAACAGCTTGCAGTGTGATAAATGGATACCAATTGTAACAGATATTCAGGTGATCAAAATTATGAATTATTTCTTTCAACACATCATCATTTGTGTAAAATTGAATTCAAATTAAAAACGATATTTGTTTTAAATATCTCACACAACGTGTACTGGAAAGCTAATTTATTACCTTTGGATATATAACTAAACCAAGAGGAAATGACTATTCCACAAGTATTGGTTATAGTTCTTGTTATCGTTGACTACTAGATTTTGTCATTACAATCACATGCTAAATTATTCTACCTAATTGTAATTTGTCCTAAATAGACATCCATCACAAAGAACATGATAGAAGACGATAAAACAATTCTTCTACATCAGCATATTTGTACCCCTAAATTAAAAAAAAATAATCCCTGATTGCCATCTCAGGTTTGCCTCTTATATCTAAAAGCTTGATACTGATATTCATATATATACCAATAGGACATGCATAACCGTTTTAATCCTTGTACTGCTAATACTGTTGATTTTGTGTCCTTTCATTGGTTATTTAATGATATGAAACAAATGCTGAGAAGGCAATCATGGGATTGTAAGATCCTGACATGGGGCAAACTGACTATGGCTCAGAGATCAAAGGACGTTATCCTAACTTTGGACACTCTTGTTTTTACTGTCACAACATTAACTGCATTACTGAAAAGATTGTATATAACTATATGAAATAATCAAATATTATTGTACATAAACCTTTCAATCTATATTTGGGGATATTAGAAATAATTTTGTTGAATATCTCAAACCAGGCATGCAAGCCAGGGCTAACCTTGGTGTTGGGCTTGATGGCTTTCTGGACAAGGGACACATCAGTGCAGTCTACAAATGAGGTCTCAATCCCCAGCTTCCCGGCACATTGCCTGAAGTACCGGTTGGTTCCTGAAAATTGAGAAGGCAAATGAATTATGGAAAGATCAGCCAATGTGTCAGTTCCTTTTACCGATATATACATACCTTCCTTCTGTATGAAATAAGATCAAGAGAAACTCAACACTGACTTACCTTTCAACCTGAGTTCTATACATAATTCCCTAATGGCAGTCAATTTTATAACTCTGATCAATTTGTCAGCTAAAATAATTCGAGTTAGAGCAGAGGCTACTTTTATTCATACAATGAAAATTACTGCATGAGCCAAAAGATTTAACAATGATCCAAAACTGGTGTTTTCCATTACAAGACACACAAACCATGGTGTCTTTAGGAGACAAAATCTAAGGAAAATCTTGCCAACCATTTTCATTCACAATTTGATTTTCAGAGTCCCAAAATTTCGTATCAATAATGAGGTGATAAAGAAAATGATTTTACGGATAAAGATATTGCTCTTTATCAAGGCACATATACCTTCTCAAAACCACTACCCACATCATAATTGTGAAGAAATTGTGCTCTCAAGCACCAAATGTAGATTCAAACCTCCTCTTTTCAAATACCCATTTAAACAATTTGGTAGATTGAGTGTAACTTTAATGAAATGCCTTATCAAGGGATAAAAGATGATGAATTATGAAACAGGAGACCTGGTCAAGAATTAAAATGTCTTCATCTTAGTTCCATGAGGCTCAAATGGTCAGCATGCTAATCGCTAGACTACTGTACTCCACACAGGGTAGCAAATTTGATACAAATTACCTCCATATAGATCATCCATACTGATGATGTGGTCCCCAGCTTTCAGCAGGTGGGTGATTGTGCAGGTTGCTGCCAGTCCAGATGCAAACGTGAAACCTGAAGTTTATAAAACAATCAAATTTAAATTAATCTTAAAAATTTTCATGAAATATTATTTGGTTTTTTTTGTAAAAATAAATACAAAATGATGACATCTTGCTGATATAACTTCAAAAGACCTAAGCAAATATATTTATAACTTAATTTCAATATTTGAAAACTAATAATTTCAATGAAAACCAAAAAGATTTATAAATGTGCAGAAGCTAAAAATTACAAATTGAATTTACATACAAACTTTTAATACAAGGATTGTAAAAGTAAGCACATCATCATTAACCCTGTTACAAAACTAATTCTATTACAGCCTGTTCGGGAGAAAATCTCCCTCATGATATTTATCCTAACATATTGATGAAATGATTGTAAATAAAAAGAAACAACACCAAAGTTGAATAAAAAGAATACGAACTCAGAAAATTGTTTTAAAAAATGTTGTCAAAAACATAAAAAAAAGTTGTTTTAACCATCATTATTTTGATTAGATATTAATCTTGTCTCAAACAGACGGTAAATTTGAATTTTTATATTAATCTATTAAAAATCTGGAAATACATTCTGTAAATAAAACATGTAACACTGAAAATGCATAATATCTTTGAGGTTTTTTTTGCTCTCTGCAAAGAAACATATATTGAAAAAGCTAGTGGGTTGTCATCTTGTTCTCACATGTTTCCTCTTAGGCAGAAGAAAGAAAGAATTTACATGGAGGTGTAACTAATTAAAAGCACATCGCTGCATTATGCAACAGTTTCAGGTTTGGTGGAGCAAGCATGTATTGTTTGGGTGATATGCTCTGAACAAACAAACTTCCTTCTACAACAACTTTTTCATAAAGATGCACAAATATTTGAAACCACACACCTTTCTGACCCATAAAAAGCCACATCCTGGGCTCATGGTTTACATGCGAATTAAGTTTTTTGAAACTGTAGCATGTATAAATTGGGAGACATGCTCTAGACAAAAGAATTTGCTTTCTACTCACAGAAGTACCAAACATCATGTCTTTCATGAAGTCTGCTGCACCTATCTTACTGATATTTGTCTGATATTGTCTCCTCCATGGCAGTTATAAGACCCTAAGGAGACCCTAATCTTTAACTTTTACAGTTCCTTTCCAAATTTAATGAGAATTTGATGCAGGACTATGGGGTAAATCAATCAGTGCACAGGACAATTGCTGTTGAATTCCAAGATGCCCTTTTTAGTTTACTATATATATGTTTTAAGGGTACAATCTTCCTTTCTTTTACTCACTTTTAGGATATTCATTGCGGTGAAAGCTGCAAGCATTGGCTGGAACTAGCAAACCATTGGTGGTACTGCGATAAAATTCAGCGTAGCATTGCACAAATACCTTCCTGAATGCCGAACAGTTCTTTCCCACAGACAAAGTACATGTAGTTGGGATTAGAACAGGACTTCGTGATCACCTTCCAGATCAAGATAGAAATTTTTTATACGATCTCTTCATACCAGACAACATTAAGTAAACAGGTTCATATATTTTCTAAAATGAGGTTCGTACCATATTTTCCACCTTCTAACGCAGCAAGACATTTCTCTAGACAGTTCCTGGTTGGGTTTCCACTCCTTGAGTACTCAAAGCCCTGCGAACAGCAAGAAAAGGAACTATTATTACCCCATTGGTATTTCAGAAAGGGGATTAAGGGAAACCACTTATAACACAGGTATTGGGAAAGGCAGGGGCCACGGGCCATTATGCACATTGGATGAAAAAAAGGCCCACTCAAGTTAAAAATTTTACCATTGTTTCTAAGAGGAATGGCCCATTCAAAATTCTGAAAATGACTATATATAAAAGCCCTGAAAATGGCCCATTGTCAACTCTGTTTTTCCCCAATCCCTGATAACACATACATGCCATAAAAATGTATGATTGGCTATATCATTCATGAAATGAAAATCTGAACATAAACTATTGACACAAAATTATACATCTCGATTACTAGTATCGGCCTAAAATGCTAACTGAAATTACTTCAAACTAGTCTCTGATAATAATAGTTCATTTAACTGCAAACTATTTACAAACTTGAATATGTCCCTATTGTAAAGACTCCTGGCTTGTAAAAAGTTATTTGATATTCATGAAAAGGGTGAACCATTGGTCAAAGTCTCTGTTATTATCGTCAAAATAAAATATATAAAGGGTTTTGTTTCAATCCTTTTTTAAAATGCTTTGAAAAGAATAACCGCCTGTTTCTATCAATTACCAAACTAGAATTAATTGCAACATCAAATCTTTATTCAAAATCAATAATTACCAGGTTTTTATTCGAGGATTTTGGGTGTGTTTGTTCAACACTTAGTGGTTCTGTTTACTTAAGATAAATGACCACAACTTGATCTCAAACACAACCTTTATGGATCACTTGATAAGAGATCCCAAAGTGGGTTAGAGTTAAGGAGATTCGATGACAGTGCCGATTCTCTGAACTGGAAAAAGGACAAAGTTTTCCCATTTTGTTTGAGAGACATTAGCAACCTATTTATTTAAAAAATACTCGTTTTCTTTTTTTGTTCAACAAAATGATTTTCATTTTAAATTTCACATGCTTTTCATGAATTCTTTGAAGGCGACAATATTCATGAATTCATGATTTTTCATATTTACACTTTGTACAAGTACAAAACATCTGACATACACATAATCAAATAAGAAATGTATGCCAAACTTTTATTACTTTTTATATAAAATCCAAAAACAGCCTTATGTATGTGCAGAAACCAAAACTAACTAGCAGTTTATATGAATACTATTTAAATTACTTAACAAACACCATCAACTCCTAAATATCCTTCTGTCCGCTCTGTAAAAATTCAATGTTACAAGGTTTTAAAATGACTAATGTTGCCTAGAATTATCAAGTTTTGGGTAAAAATAGCTTCTCATTTATACTCTATATTGACCCTTCAATAAACTATTTTGACTTACTCAGCTGTCTATTTGGGAAAGTTGATTGATAGTTTTTACAGTGTCCATGTCAAGGAAAAAAGATAAAAATACTTAAAGGGACACTGAGTATGTTTGATGATTTTTTTCAGTGGCTGAAGTAAGAGTAAAAATATTATAAATTCCAAGTTCAGTTCAAATCACCTCTCTAAAGTTGCATTTTTATCTTGTTTTTAAAGAATTATGAAAAATGGCTATAAGTTGAAATTCTGCTAGCAATTTACATATATATATTAGTTAAATAACCTACTAAACACTGTCAATCAATTTTTGTTTTTGTGTCTTCGGTAAAATACTTTAAAAAAATTATGTTTAATTCATTGATGCATGCGCGCCATTGTCCAGTTTTCGATAAAAAATCATGACTTTTCTTATTGTTTATTGTCACTTTTTTTAATTTTTAAGCACATATAAGCTGATTTTCAGAACAAACCAACTACCTGATAAAATAAGACTATTTTGAAGTTTCACATATTTGACACCAACAACATACTCTGCATGTGGCCCTTAATTTAACCTAAAAAATACATATTCTTAACAATATTACCTAAGTGGTGTCATAATTTCATATACATGTACAAAAGAATTTCAAATACCTGATACCAATTAATTTCATTACTTATCTTGCCTCATAATCAATGTGCTTGTCAAAAATTAATCTTTTCATAAAAAATCTCTGAAAAAAGTTTATTGAGACTGTAATATATAGAATCATATCTTATGAGTATTGATACATATCTTTTCGTGAAAAATCCATATCGTCACTTCTGATATTTAACTTTAAATGCCTATGACAAAGTAAATCTACCAAGTCAGGATAAACAGTTTTACTTAGTAATATTTAGGATTGGCCTATGATATCTAGTGAATTCTCAGTATAAATAAATGTCATAATGACTGCGTTTAATGACGAAGAGCCTGCGACTCTGTCCTACACTGTGGACGACTTCTTTGGCCTAGAACTATTATTTACAACAGGTATGTCAGTCAATAAACTAGATCTACTCTGTTAGGTGCGACACACTGCCACAGTGCGAGTGGGATATGGAGACGCAGTGCCCGACTTGAACTAAAAGACCCTCTGTCAACTCACTGCGTGGTCTGCCGGTCCAAACTGTTTGAATGTCGTGGAGTTCGATATAGGAGGCACCACTGCCATGGATTTCCATTGCTCTGGCTCTTGGCCGACATGAATGGCATCGGTTGCGAAGTGGGGGAACGTCGACGTACTGCTTGCGGTAGACATGCTGGAAAAAGAAGATCGACCTTCACCTTCGATGTCAAAGGTCAAAACTCTGTCGCGTCATCGAAACAAGTGCTTGAAACGAATGTATCCTAATATAAATCGATTTTAACTCATGTTAAATATTATCATATTATTATATGATTTTATAGTTTTAAAATTAGCAGAGCAATTTGAAGTAAATTTAGCATGAAAATGATACATTTCCAATAATGAAATGATTTTGCGGCTGGAGGTGTGTCTCATGAATATTCATTAGGAAGGAAAACCGGGCCAGTGAATGTTGTCAAACATTGGCTTCAATGGATCTAAGCTACTGTAACATGATGCAACATCTTGAGCAAAAATGAAAGTAAAAAAGATATAAATATCGGGAACTGATAGAATTCTCCAAAATTATTATATGAATAAAATTGAATCCTTCTATGATGCTATCTGATCATCGAGTACATCAGAGAGTATTAAAATTGTCTTCTATATTTACATCTGTGAAAGAGACTAATCGATTTATGGATGAACTACCTCAGAAACATAATTTTTTTAATAAAAACGTTTTGAAAGGTTATAATACAAAGAAGAGAGATCCTGTGAATATAGTTTGTAAGAATCTATTTAAGCATAGCAATTAGTTAATTGAACTTTAATTAAGAATTAATTTAAATCACTGATATGAACCCGTTTTCGGTAAAGTTTTAGTTTCAGATAAACACAGAACAAATAATTAAGTTATTCACTGATAGTTCTTATGTAAAGATACAATTACAGATCGACATAAAAGATCTTTTAGATAAAACAAATATAATGAAATGATGTTTCATTTGTGCATTGGCTATAGGCTATACTTATGTGGACAGATTTTTAAAAAAACATGCAAAGTATTTAATAAGAAAAGCAAAAAATTAGAAAGCAAACATTACGATGGTTTTCCACATTGGACTTTTAAGTTTACCGATAATATTAATTATGTAAACGAGGTTTCATTATCAATAACTTCCCCAATTGTCAATGTGTCATTCAGGTTTCTATATCAATATCTGTAAATATTGTCATTTACTATAAAAGATGATGTATGAATGAACTTGTCTCTGACTTTCTAAATACATGAAAAGGAAAATTCAAGTAAGATGACCTTTTTGTTCTATATATACATCTCTGTGGGTAAATCTTCCAGTATTGCGTCAAAGTTTCCTTAATTATTATAATTAATTCATATAGTTTTCTTTTTTCCATTTGGGGAGAGGGCTAAGCATGTTCTGTCATTATGAATCTAATACATATATATAATGATTCCTCTGGTGCCAATATTTTTCGGGACAATCTTTGGGTTGGAAATATCTTCGAAAATCCGCTTTTTTGGTTATAAGTAAAATCTTATTATTTCCGATATCGTAGTTCATGCGGATTTATTGTAACGTAACATTAAATACTTCCGGTCTTTAAAAATCAACTTAACTACCTGAATACGTAAATATTCGTTAAATAACTTACGAGGTAGATTACTTTAGTGATGATCTTGAATAATATCGAGAGATATGCAATATCTGTGCATTCGTTGTGTTAAAGAAATATTGCATTGGTGTTTACTAGTGCGTTTAAGGTGTCTTAACATTTAAAAATATAGTCCAACTCGTGTTGTATTGGTGATGTTTGGAGACATCCGGTTTATGTAAACTACTTCAGCCTCTGTGTGGGATTTTGGTGCAGACTTCTCTGTTCACAAAGAGGTTATAATCTTCGAGCATGTTACGAAATTTTAAAGATACAAGAAAGTAAATTTGGCGACAGGTGTTCGTATTTTAGTTTTTCAATAGACTTTTCAAATGTTTGTATATCGCGACTGAGAATTTGGCAATTATAATATGTTTACATATACTTGTTTTTGCTCTAAATTGCTGTTAAATAAAATAATATAAGTTAAAGAAAAGTTTCGTCAAAAAGTTCTTTATAAATTTAGATTTGAGTCACAAAAACTGAAGGTATTCACCGCTGTTGGCACTTAAAGAGCCACTCCGTGAGTTGTTAGTCATGTTAGTTGGAGTCATACATTTATATGCCAAACTTAATCAGCGGTGTCATTTGATCAAGAAGTATCCACTGTTACCAAAAAGACACATTTTTAATCTTATTGGGTTTTTTTAAAAAGTGACAATATGAAGGTACATAACGTCGCAATTATGGTCGAAAACCGGACAGTGGCGCGCGTCAAATAGTCAAACATAATTTTGGAGACTAATCTAAAACAGCCAGGAGGGCAGTTAGGAGTTGATCGATAGTGTTTGTTAGGTTATATATATATATATATATAACTAGTATATATGTATATTATAATATAGACGTGATATCTACACCTGTGCATTTTTAAGGCTGTTTTTAGATTTTCATGGAAAACCAGTATATTTGTCATGTATATGTCTTTTGAACGTGAAAAGTTCAGATCTTTTGATATTTTATCACCAAATATGACATTTAGGTTCGCATCAAAGGTAAATAATATGTTATGAAAATCACGGAGTGGCTCTTTAAGTTCTTTTATGAGCTAAATGTACCATGGGGATTGTAGAAGATGGTTAATTTGAGTATGAAGTGTTCCAACTCGTTATCAATATACCCTTTTCACAAGCATCAACGGGGGGAAATAATTCTTCCTAATCATATCCAATTTTTAAGCACCAACTACTAAGAGTGCATATCTCAATTTATTTGAAAGATTAAATGGAAACTAATATGCATTGTAAATTTTTCCATGCTTCCTTATAGAGCTGTTATATCATGTTCTTTTGGCTGTGAGGCAATTTTACAGAATAAACATGGCACTTTGGTTTCTGTTTCCTAAATATAAATCATGTCATTTTCCTTGCCAGTTCGTTCTCAAGCTGTCTGCCGTCCACATCAAGCTCTGAATCAAACCATTGTATGGTTACTAGTCGTATAACAAACTCTTTGTCAGAAAAATCTTTTAAGCTGTCTCATTTAGCCTCTTTTAAAAAAGTAAAACAGTTAGTGAGGTGAGTTGTTGTTTAACGCCGCTTTCAAAATTATTTCACTTATATCGCGTCTGCTAGTATCATCGCAAGGAGAAAGCCCGCAACACCATTGTGGCTATAAATTGCGGTGAAACCTGCGAGCATCGGCTGGAAGTAGCGAACTATGGATGTTACTGCGCTGAATTTCAGTGTAGCATTGCACCAAAACCTGACTGCATGAGGAACAGTTTTCTACTGGAAACAAAGTTGCTGAGCCCCTGGTGGGATTCGAACCACGGACCTCCTGATCCGGAGCCCTAACCACTACGCTATCCCGCCCCTAGTAAAACAGTTGTCATTATGATAAAACTATTCGGACTAGCTATATCACTAATCGAACTGAGAAAGAAAAGCTGCCTCCCTTTAACACCAGAACTCTCTTGTCAGATCAAAATATGGATTTGATCGAGATTCGAACTCGTTCTGTCAAGGGCTTTCCTTTCTACACGTGTAAAGAGGAAAGCTCTAGACAGAAAGAGTTCTAATCTCGATACAGCCAAAACTCCTCGAATCACAGTAGATTTTAATCAGAGCATAATGTTGTGATATGGTTGTTGTCTTTAATCTCTCAGTCGCTATGTTCGATAATGTATGTACTTTCTTAAATGTATAAGATATGGATGAAGTAAATGCTCATATTGAAAGCTTTTTTATGTTTTCTTAATTTCATTTGTTCTATGACACATTTATCAGTTCTTACATGTACTTCATCTAAATCTAAAACGTACGAATTTCCTGTATAATGATGAAAAATTACTTCATAACGAAGTTAACAGGAAAATAGCCCTATGTGACGAAAATGACCTGAAGTGAGACGTATTGCAACTGTATTATGTACTTATCAAGTTTGAAGATAACTGTACGTGACGAAGATACATGTACCATTAAATGAGGAAGATAGCTTTGATCTGTAAGTAGGAAGATAAATGTAAGTGACGAAGATAGCATAGTAGGATAACATTAATGTAAGTAAGACAATATCTTTAAGTGACAAAGATATCATTACGTGAGGAAGATAGAACTAATGTAAGTATGAATATAACTGTAAGTGACGAAGATACCATTAAGTGAGGAAGATAGCACTATGTCTATTAGAAGGTAACAGTATGTCAGGAAGATATCACTTAGTCACGAAGATATCGGTTAGTCACGAAGATATCGCTTAGCCACGAAGATAACATTTGGTGGTCTATCTATAACTTTGCGAAGAAGTGTTGCATAAAACAAAGGCTATTTAAAACTCCTCGAAAACGGAAGAAGATGGCCTTAGAGGAAATGAGACCAAAACAGAAAGTTGAATAGAAATAAATGAATTAGGCCGAGAATCAATAAAAACGCCTGTAGTTTGTAAATCAGCTGTGCTTAGATTACACGACTATGCCTGTATAAACCAGTTTTATTATTTTATCAGAACCATATGATCTGGCGAAGATGTCAAAAACTCTGGTACGTCATTGCTTCTTTAGATTTTGTTACCTTTGGCTTATAATAATTTCTTAATATACAATAGATCCAATGTTACAAATTGACGTGTGGGTGTCTCAATTTTGTTCACTTTCATTAATTAGTGGAAATTTCTATAAATTCTATCATTCAAATTTCATTCATAATGCATTTATTTTTTACAGATATTGTTAATACTACTGAAAGACTTTCAAACGGTGGCATCAACTAGTTCTGAGTTTCTCAGTCAAGGTATCATTTTATAAATCTTTCACTTGTCAGTTTTTTTTCTAATGGATATGCAGGAAGTATAAAGGAAAAACATGTGCAATAAGATTATGAAACCAAAGGTTTGAATAAAATACGAGAAACATCATTTAAATCATTAAATACAAAATTGAGTAAATCAAATATCTCTGAAAACATGCATGATTTATCCTTCAGAGGAGTTCTGTGGGTTTCTGAGGAAGGAATGTCACGACTGTCAGGGAATAAGAAATGGTGACAAATCACATCGTGTTGATTGTAGCACATATTGTCAGTGTACACACGGTGAAGCAGATCGAAACCAAACAAAACCATGTCCATGTACAGTGGTTTGCAAGGAAGGCTATTTCGGATCACACTGCGAACATAAATGCAGTGACAAATGCAGAAAAGGAAAGTGCTTATCGGAAGATGGTTTCTGTACCCTTGGGTGTATCAATGGGTACTATGGAAACACCTGCATCAATTCTTGCAACGGGAAGTGTCGTTATAAAATTTGCAATCGGAAAACTGGCCACTGTAATGCTAATTGTGAAGACGGGTATTTCGGACCTCAGTGTGGAAGTAAATGTCCGGTCAACTGTGATGTCTGCAGCTCTGTAAACAACACTCGGGTATGTTTAAAGGATTCTAACGGTGAGTTAAATACCTCCACGCAATGAGGTTTAAAATATCTACATAGAAAATTAATTGAATAACCAAAGAAAAATTAATTTTTGATACCATTACCGACCTCTTTATTGGTATATCGTTGAATAATCATTATAATAATTCTTCTAATAACAATAATTATTATTCTAATATCATTATGATGATGATGATGATGATGATGATAATGATAATAATAGTTGTTGTTATTATCAATGTTATTATCAACATATAGTAAAACGTAGAAGAAGAAGAAATGATTTAAAAAAACCCGATTCAGTTGTGTCAACAAGAGCATTTTCAGATGCATTTTCATGATATCAATAAGCCTAATATTGATTTTTAAAGCAATGTTCAAATGTCAATCAAAGGTCAATGTAAATTATTATTACTCGTTTAATAATAATTCTTATTATTTATCTTGTAGCCTTGAGCCCAAAGGATCGATGTTTCCTCTACGAGATCATCTTGAGTTTCCTTGGTGCTTTCATTGGGTTGTTGATACTGATGTATCTCCTTTATAGGTACGTACCTTCCATGTCGATGTCAAATGGTTATGTCAAATGTCTTATTATATTATTTAATACCATTTTCTCAATCAAACCCAGAATGTTAGTATACAAAGGAAATAAGCATGAATGTTGTAATAATTCACGAGGTTTTATAATATGGCGACATAAATAGGTGAAAGCATACGTTAAACTCCAACCAACTCAAATGGATTGGGGAATTAAAATTCAATCATCACTACGAAGCATCGTAAGGAGAGTTTCCTTTCGCTTCAATATTCAATTGCTATATTTTTAGATAAGATAATGTTATTTTGTGATGTTGTGAAAATGGCATCAAGGTCTACAGATGTATTGAAGAGTTTGATATGTTCATTGAGCTTTCAGACTTAAGTTTGAATTAAGGGCCATAGTTCCACATTGACAAGGCAAATGAATAATCGCATTCGTATTTCTCTCATCTAAAGTTTGCAACAATTTTCAGAGCATTTTATACTATCTAGCCTTCAATATTGATTGTAAATGAGAAGTACCCCTATCAAAGCGTTATGTCATAAAAGAATTATAACCAACGTTATTCGAAATGATAGCTGCAATCACATTCAAGACTTGTGCAGCTGACAGACTGACAGGTAATATGCGTGTAATGTCAATACACTGCTCAACATTAAACTGTCCCTTTAGTTATATCTAAGATAAGAGTATTATCATACTTTACGTAATATATCTTAAAGACATCGATAATACCTTTGAAACCACTTCCTACAATATCAGAGTATTTGTATACGCGTATAGCTTCACATATGCAAATGTACCAGGATGTAGAAAGCAAGGTTTGAAAATTTGTTTAACAACGCTTAAACATATTGCCTATTTCCTTCATTGCTAACTACTTCAGAATGACATGTGTTGCTTACGACCTGCTTTTAACCCTCAACCAATGCCTTACCAAGATAAGACAATAACTTATATATACTTATATATAACGGATATTTCCAAGTCAAATATACAGTTAATTGTTTCTTGTTACTTTCCACAGGTGCAACAAATGCTCGTGTGACTATCAGCACTGCCACAACCAAGAACAACAGGTTGATTCCCCACTAAATCTTTCACAGTTTGCTCTTGAGTCCCACACCCCAAGTAAAATTATTCATCGACTCAGCCGTAGTACTGGGTACCTGGGAGAAACCTACCAAGAGATATCATCTTACACACCAAGCCGAACACGCATGACTCTTCGGACTTTCAGGTTACCAAGCACTAGTAGACGGAGCAAGTCTTTGTGTTCCCTTGGTAACGGGCAATCCTGCTGGGTAGGTCAGGGGGAGGACATCTTTGAATTGTTTAATAATTCCCCCAAAATGGATGACTACGATGCGACAGGGGTTGAACAGGGGAATGTCACTAAGATGGATGACTTCAATGTCCAACAGGTTGATGACATGAAAACCTTGCGAAGACATGACGCCAAAAACCCAAAGGCTTACGACATCCAAACCTGCAAAAGCCATGACGTCAAAGTTCCAAAAAATGATGATTTCAAAGCTCGACAATGCTATAGCGTGCAATTTCCAAAGACTGTTCATGTCTATGAACCCCAAATTGAAGACGATGTCTTTGTTGATGTACCGAGTGATGCCGGGGCATGCTCAGGTAACATGACTGAAAATGGACCCCCATCACAAGAGACTGTCGTGCGTTGTCCCAGATCTCCGTGGAAAAGTGAGGCAAAAAAAGGCTATATATCAGCGGTATACCAAAATGATATAATGACTGATGAGTGATAATTTCGAAAGCTGAATAACATACATTCATGTATGAACATTTTGTTTAAATGTTATGTATAAAGTTTTTACAAACAAATACTTTATTGCTTAGATTCACACAAATAAATGAAAAGAATTGTTTAAGTTGCGAGAAAAATTGCCGATTATGTTTTTGATTGTGGAAACTTTCATGTACATGTCATCTCTTTAGGATTATTATAACAAAACTTTACAAATCGCACCCATGTCTTATACCCTTGTTAAAAAATTTTAATAGGTTGCAGTAGAAACCTGTTATCAAATGTTAAACAGAAAGATATAAACACTTTTTTGCACCTGTCAGCATATCCCTATATTTTAAACAAATCAAAATTCTATTTCTTTAAGCATATTCATTGTAATATATATATATATGTCTTTTGAAATATATTGCATGCCTTGCATAACATGTTATTGTTGTAACCGGTCATGTTACAATTATCAAAAAAAACTTTTCAATTCGATAACATGATCGAAATGTACGTTTTGATATCAGTGATCTATTTCATCTATTGCATTGCGATTTTATACTGTTTTCAGGAAATGAAAACAAAAACCACAAATATCTAGTTAAAGGATAATGATATCAATTCTGGAACAAGTACTGTAAAACGAAAAGAATCGTATTTGTGACTAAACTTATTTAGTTCAACATACTCTGTTACTGGTTACAACACCTGAATGTTTTTTATTTAAAAAAATAATATATTGTGTATTCTCTTCGCGTGATGCTAGATGTTTCTAATTCCTTTAAATGAGGTATCTTGTTTGAATGTGTCATTTTAAAAGAATTTCCTTGTGTTATGAAACTTTGATGAATCAATGAAAATGCTCGTCAAGAAATTACATGATCACAATAATAAAGTGTGTTGTTCGCCTTTCGATGTCCTTATTTTCCATAATTATCGTGAAATTTAAATTAAATCTATAAAAGAGAAGGGTGATATTCTGCGCGTCGTCCCACACGATTGCAGAGCGCCATGAAAATAAATCTCTGTTCGAGAAATACGTAGACTTGAAAATAAGAGTCAATCGTATCTTGAACAGCAGCCCCTTGTGGTCTTATGGGTTATTCGGTTGATTCCAAATTTCGCCGCTATGAACATCCGATGTTAAAAAATTGATGAGGGATGAGCATAAGAGAAATTATGTAGTGAAATGATTTTTGAGATAATATGTTTTTAAGGTCGAAATCTAACCCGGTTTGAGGTAAATTTCATTTTGCTGTAAAACTTACTGAAGGCTTATAACAGGAGCCTGTCAAAGCTTAATAATTTCTATATGCAACGAGGAAAAAACGAAAAAGCAATAATTTTGGAATGAGGTGCGATCTTGATAATATTGGCATGAAATACCCTTGCCGCAATTTAACTTTAGAACCCTTGTAGATTTCGTATCTCTGTGGCTTCAGGCGAATAAAATGTGAAATGTAAAAGGGTCTTAACCGTGTCTTATAATTTACTACTTCGAGAATGAAGCGGGAGTAAAATCACAAATGTCAACATCCACTGAGATTCGAATCCAGAGCTCTGACCGAGAACAAAACACTTTATTGCTTCAGCTGACGGTATATCCAGCTAGCCAAAGCTAACAAGAAATGATTTTACGTTGTCACACTATGTTACATTTTGGACTTCGTTTTTGATTCTGCTTACTGCATCTTTGTGCCAGCAACTGATTCCGAAAATAATGATATGTTTGATTTAAACATGTTTATTCAAGAGAAAGGATTGGGTATAAGTAATCTAACTTAGTGAAACCCTCTCCTTTGTACATTGCTTAGATATAATACGGACACAGTATATTTATATATTTATATACATATATAACTACATGGAAATATACAGAGATGATATACATATATACAAAAGTGCAGACAAAGAAAAGGGTAGTAAAATGACACTGAGAAGTACTCAAAGAATTATCTAATTATCAAATCTTTTTGAGAATGATATATATTTATCAACTTCACTAAAAATCTGCATATTATCATTATAAGAAAGATCTACTGTACTGTACTACCATTTAGTAAAAGATCCAAATTTACAATTATTCTATTATTGTATATGGTACTAGTATTATCAAGGAACTTATGTCTATTATTGGAATACATAGTCATTCCATGAAATAATGATAAGAACTTTCACAAGAAGATTTGCAAATACATCCAGGATTGCCTGTAAGACCAATTCTATATAAAATATCATTAAATCTGTTGTATGAATATCTTAACAGGGTATGAATTATGTTAAGTTTTCTCTAACCAAATGAGAACTATTTCGGTGCTTTAGAAGTTCGTGGGAAAATGAGAGATTTAAAACTTTTAAGGGAATTCTTTTCTCGTTCTTCCAAAGTTGTAAACATGCTGGGGAAAATGATTAACTATAAAGGGTTGTGCGGGAGCGTGACATAAAAGGTCACGCACGTTTTTTAGGTTATAATTGCTCTTAGTTTGAACAGTCTGAGGCATAACGTCACATAGGTACTGTGGGGCATTATTGTTGTGTATATATATTATAAAATAAAGACAGTTAACGATATGTTCTTCTCTCGTTTAATTATTATCACCCATTTTCATATAATAAAGATTCTCATATTTAGGAAGGCCAGTAACTATCCTGGCGCCCTCAAATTGAATTTTCTCAAGTTTATCCGAAAACTCTTAACGAACAAACATCCCACACTTCACAGGCATATTCAAGATGTAGTCTTACAAAAATTAGGTATGTCTTATTAAGAGTCTCTCAGTTTAATATAAACTTTAATTTCCTCATAGATGAAACCATCGTGGAAGTTGTTTTTATAATGTTATTTATATGAGTGTTCCATTTACAATCAGATGAGAATATTATTCCAAGATGCTTATGGTATTTTCCAAAAGTTATACTCTCATTTTCAAACTTCAATTTCAACACTGCATTTTTGTTCTTAAGACTAAAGAGAATAGATTCCGTTTTTCTGGGAATGTAGGTAACAAGCCAACGCTTTGCCCAGCATAATAATGGAGATTAGTGTAATAATATATAAATAATAAAATAACGTTATCCGAGCTGATTGGCGATATCATTTTAAAAATAGATTTTCTGTTTGAAGATATTATATTCACATTAGTTAATACATTATTTTTAAAGAATTAAATCCATCTAAAAAAAGAGTTAAATGACCTAAGACAAATTTCTGGAAATGTACATGTAATTTATATGTGATTTACGGACGACGATAACCAATGGATACATGTACGTATTTGTACGAACACAACCACTTTCTTCAGGTAATTATCCTACGGAATATATTTCTTTCTTACAATATAATCATGAATATTTTACCAAGCCGCAATTGATAAATCTTTATTTAGATTTTGAGAGATAAAAATGTTTTCTTTGCCGATGAAATTACCAAAAAATGAAATGTTTTGATAATCATTCGCAGGGAAACTTCTTAAATCTTATCTAGGCAAATATTGAAAAGAACGACTCGGCAAGCATTTGCTTTTATATTTCCATTACGGTAATTTCTGATAAATTAAAGGCTATGATTATCCATGTTACTAAACAATTTTTTAAGGAAAACTTAGTAAGTAAATTTGCTTTTATAATAGAATCATGGTATGAAATTGAAACCACTTCAATAAAACCTAAACATTATAACCATGATCTCCTATCAAAAAGGTTTAGGTATCAGCAAATGAACATTTTACAAACAAATGAATCCATGTCAATTTGACAGCCACTTTGACAGTACTTTATTTTATAATTTATTGTATTGAGTCCCTTGACGGACGCCCTCGGCGTTTATGGCTTTAAAACCTCGGTCCATTACCCAAACGTGGTTATCATTTCAAAGCATGTGGCTATTGTGCTTGTTTTGCTACCTAGTTTTACGAGTTATTTTTAGTAAAGCTATAACAACATTGTTAAAGTACTTAATTGTAGATGACCGATTTTTAAACGGAAAATGTGCATCGAATATTAAGCATGGGCGGAAAAAATGAGTGGACTAATCTTTGACACCGATAGATAATAGTACATGACTGTGAATTTAATTTGCCGCTGTGGGAACACATCGTTCTTTTATGTTTTGCAGCAGCTTTTCTTATATGTTTGTGCATGAATTTACCAAAAACAGACTCGTATGAATGACGTGAGTGCTTCTCAAGGACGTTTCGTTTGGTTACCATTTAAACTTGAATTGAATAAAATTGTGTCACCGCCTTGCCTGTCAATTACATTCTAAAGCATGTCGTTCTGTCTGTTTCAATGGCATTGTGGTCGAATCAAAAGGTTAAATACCTCTTCGCTTATACTCAATTTGAAAGGAATTCTTATCGGCTCTCCTAACGGTATGAATAAGAAATAACGTCCCCTACGGCTTTCAACGTTTATCGCAAACATCCACCTGCCTACGTCGCTGTAGTTTTAAACACGACTAAATGAACCTCTCGTTGCTTTTCGCCTATACAAAGAGAGTCGAGGATTGTAAGTCAAGATGAGGGATGTCTTAAATACTCTCTACCCTTTCCGTAAATATACGATGACATGTTTTTTTCTTTGCTCGTTAAAAGCCTCAATTACTTTTTTGTTTCTTGATGCATTCTTTTATTCGTATTCGGATACCACATACTATGATATTATAATAAAGGTCGAGCTAAGCATCAAGAAATGATGTTTTGTTTTAATGTAAGAAACAAAATATTACGTAATAAATCATTTTCATAGTTTAAATATTAGTATTAATTTTTACAAATTGCATCCTCAAACTAAGTACAATTAGAAAAACGAAATCTATGTCATACCTCCATGACACAGGAAATTAAAAGCAAAATATATTTAAAATAATATAGAATGAAAAATTACAGATGGTATTTACTTCCCTGAAACAATACACTATAGGATTGACAGACGCCCTTTTTGAAGTTCTCATTGAACGACCTGGCTCCATTCGTGGCTTATATCCCATATTCTTCACAATGTCATCCGCATTAACTCACACCGTTTTTCTATTGAGGTTTCATACTAAACTTAGTTCGGTAATTTCTTTACCTTGACTCTTGATTGGGCGGTAAAGAATGCAATAACTTAAATCGTTACCAAGAAAACAAGTTTGTAAACGAGTACTAACTAGTCCCTCTTACCCTGATAACATTTGGGCGTATATACTTCGCGATTGTGTTTAACACCCTCTTTGATTCAGTCTGTAGTCCCTTTGATCATGGCGTATCCCCTGCATTAATACCTGCAGCCATGATATAAGTGAAATACTCTTGAAAGTGGCTTTAAATCACAAATCATCTCATCTCATTCCACCTTTGAATCATCCTTGGCAAATTTCACCAATGATGCATGATCAGGAAGTATATAAATGTACTTTATTTCCAATCGTCCACAGAATGCTGATATATTTTCACTCAATAGTCAATACTTGACATGGATTGAGACCTGCTCGTTAAAGAAATGATGTGGAATACATAAAAGTTCCCTTTGGAACGTGCCCCACAGTCAAAGCCGGATTAGGTTTAAGTGTCGTGTCCAATGTCTTTAATTTGGTAACAGCGTAAATTAGAGGATTTCACGGACATATGTCAATAATTGTTGCCTTAACCTCAGTTTCAATGCCACCAGGACACTGGCTGATTTAGAACTATTGTTAATGTCATATCTCTTGAACCGTTACAGTGAGTGAGTGAGTGAGTCAGTGAGTTGGGGTTTAACGTGCTTTGAACAATATTTCAGTTATTACACGTAAATGACAAGCATCCAAAATAGAGTGGACAGATCAGGGGAAAAGGGATCGAAAGGATAAGGGAAAGACGGAAAGAAAGTAATAGTGAGAGATAGAAAGCAGGTTTTAGAAGGACTCAAATTTGGTCAGGCTTCTACCCATTGACCTGTCCAGCTTGGGTACCAAGGAGCATGAATGTACGCTCCGGCTGGCATAGCTCTCGGGGTCTCTGAAGCACTCAAACCACCACACAAATTTATTGACAGCCTACATTTTGGAAAAACGCAGTCAATTATGATAAACTTGACAACATTTACAATATCATCAAGGCACTTTGACTGTTCTTCAAACTCTTTTGTATGTGGATGTCATGGAAAAGTTTTCGACTTTGGTGACAGCCTAAAACGTGAATCAACATAGACATTCTTTCAAGGTGACAAGGACACTGACGGATTTTCAAACTTTTGTTTGACATGAACCATTGCACCAATTGTCTTGAAATTGATGACGTTCACTTTTGGCTAATACAGACACTGACAACACTTTTGAAATGGGCTGTAGAACGGCTGCTGTAGTTGAACTGGTTCACACGTTTAACGAAACAGTGATATGTTTTACATGCATAGTGATTCACACTGAGATTATTGGATGGTAGGTATACATGTATTTATCTATATATATATGTTCACTGGTTGTTAGTATATAAATATTTGCTTATTTATGATACTATAGATAATTCCATGCATGCATAATTCAAGTGCATAACCAAAACATTGATAGTGGAAATGTAAGTGTTGTATGTTTACATAAATTTAATGTGTATGTTATTATCATGTTTTATTTTTTATTATAGAATTAAAAAGTAATATTAAAGTATTAAAATCTCATATAGTCGTTATCGTGTGTAAATTTTACCATAGTCAATTAGGGAAGTAGTAATATCGGGATATAACCCTCATAATAACGTGTTGACTAAGAAATTAAATTGGCATTCCTAACATCACTTCGAATCTCTTGCATCACTGCACGTTGTATTGTGTTCCTCTACATGCTCTAGGGCCCTATATACAAAATAGCACAAACGGTATCTCCCTCTATATAGAAATCAACAAACTGGAAACTTTCTACTATCCTCTTTTCTTATCGTCTTAACTCAAACTTAAAATTACAATACTTGATACTATATTAATTTAGACTTTTTTTTTATACGAAACCATTTGTTATAGCTATCTAGCTATAGAAGCCTAACCTGTTTCCGATTCTACGCAACGTGAAGAATAAGCTTATCACACATGAGTTTCGAAATGTAGCTGTTGAAATTTTCTATGTTATTACTTGAGATATTCTTATTTCTGAGAAGGTAATAATGCTATGGGAGTCGATAGATGTCTACAGCTGCATGCCAAAAGTTTGTTCACATACCTGAAGATACTAGTGCAAATATCATATAATATGAGATGCCTTTGAGGTATCGTAGCGTTGCGAAAAAGAAACGTATAATAATGAATTTTCAATACACAAATGCAGATCCGGATATCCATTCTTCTTTAAGGTAAAGGTTTATCGTACCCCACAATTACCCGTAACAGTTTTGGCAGGTCATTGAAGTGACCATGGGTCAAAATTTCGAAAATATTGATTTTTATTTTTCTCCATAAAAGCCTTTATAAGTTATCAACTTTTTAAAAAATTAGTCACGTTTGTGTCTTAGCACAAAGTCAATGTGATTATGTTGGTTTTAATCTCAGAGAGTGGATATGGAACATTTTATTTGACATTTAACGAAATCAAAATTTCGAAAATGTGATCCCTTCTGTCTATATCAATATGCCAAAATTCGAATTTTTGCAAAAGTGACCAGACAATGCGAACATGAGTTCAAGAATTGATATTTCACATGTGGACAGTGGGCGATCGATTGTTGGTCTTGCTGAAGTTATTCTATTTACGTTGAAGCGAAACCCAAATTACATGACATTTGCTCTACGATTCAGTGGTAAGTGAACAAACTTTCGGTATGCAGCTGTAGATATTACATACCACCTGGTGAAGGAGTAAACAGCTACTCAGAAACGAATTTCTCAATATAGAAGTTGTTATTCAGAAAATATTGTCCTCCTTATGTATATAACTTTTAAATGTCCTTCTAGGACGTACTTTCAGGTAATTTGTTTTTCGAAATCTTTTGTTCGACAGTTACAACTTTCCATTGATCTTCTATTGATATCAACCGCCAATTTCTTATGCATAAAATGAACAAACAATTTCAATGGGTACAGGGGCATGTTTTGACAACATGACTAAGCACGATGAGTATATCATATTGTATATCACATATGTTATGTCTTGATAAAACGGTATTGAGGAAGACAAACTATTAAACGTTGTGTCTAAATATAAATACAGTCTTAGTCACCCGTATGCTCAGCCAGTGCGTGGTTTGTGCTTTATCCACGGTTGACGCTCTACATGTACGTGATATATGTATATGTAGAGTAATTTATAGAACAAGGGCTGAGAACTCCAAATTGAAGTGAGTCGATTAAATCTGCCATTTTCCGGCTTAGATGTGTACCTGTTACTGCCTTCAAGAGATGCTGATGGTTAGTCAAGATGATATATATCGTGAATATACTCTTCCTTATCGGTAAGCAAAATTTATATATTTTCTTATTTTATGTATTTTAAGCTGTAAATGCATTTTTCGTTTTTCTACACATCCTTTTTAATTTGATTGCTGAATAATAAGTATCATTATAATCAATTCAAATACGAGAGAAGATATTTTTATTAATAAGTTTCACATCATATCTATATCTAAAGTCAGAACTTATGATCCATTCCATATGTCTATTTCATGACAATCATATTCATTCCTTAAGCATGTTACCGTAGTGCACATATCTCAGAAAATGTTTGTAGCTTATTAATAATAGATAGACCATAAACATAGAAAAAGTATTATGATTTGGAATCAAAGTGTAACATTCAAGATTCCAGTAAAGACGTCAATATTAAACTTTGTTGAATCTTAGAGGATTAACGAGAACCATAATACAGAGGTATTTCATGTAAAAAATAAACCATCTGAACAAAAAACTAGGAATTCATTGAAGACTTTAATTATATTTTTAAGTCGAAGTCGAATCACAGTATTCGGAAAATTATATCATTCTCTCGATATTATGATACAATGTACTTAGGATAAATGAACATATAAAAAAACTAACTAATATTGTTTTTGTCAATATGTGATATCATCATTAAACCTTATTCTTTGTACTATTCTTTACAGTCGCTATTCCAATAAAAACAGCATTCCCATCGTTCATCAGTTGCCGTCAGTCGTCTATCTTTGGCAGGTGCGAGTCATGTAAGATAGGCTGGTGGGGGGCCAGGTGCGAGTTCACGTGTAGAGGTCACTGTGACATTAGTGGCTGTCATCAGAGCAATGGAAGCTGTTTTGGTTGTGGAGCCGGGTACTACACAGAAGGTTGTACAACTCCATGTCCACACAACTGTTATCCAACCTACGGGCATAATGTCTACTGTCATCGAGTTACTGGAGCCTGTCTAGAAGGATGTACAATTGGCTGGTGGGGATCCTTGTGTGAGAGGAGATGCAGTACAGGTTGTGAAGGTGGTTGTTACTTTCATGATGGGAAATGTATCAAGGCATGTAACCCTGGATGGAGTGGGGAAAGATGCAATGATCCATGTCCTACACTCTGTGCCCAGGACAGGGATGGAGGAAAACACTGCCACTGGAATACAAGGAAATGTCGCAACGGTTGTATAGACGGATGGTGGGGCAGCCATTGTGACAAGGAATGTCCCAGCAACTGCAACAGTAAATCCTGCTATCATGCTGACGGCCATTGTAATGAAGGCTGCAAATCTGGGTGGACCGGGGACAGATGTAACGTCGCGTGTCCCTCCGGGTGTCGACAGGAAACTTGCGTCCAGGGTGGAAAGCAGGAGTGTTCCAATGGTTGCAAACCCCGCTTCTATGGTCATCACTGTAACAAGAAGTGCAACATCCACTGTGTCGACTGGGAGTGTTCCCATGATCATCAACTCAAGTCTACTGTCTGCACTTACGGCTGTGTGAAAGGATGGTGGTCCAACGACTGTAGAAAGAAGTGTCCAGACAACTGTGGAGTCTGTGAGAAGGAGAGTGGGCGGTGTTGTGAGTATACTTTGCATTTTCTACAATCGTTTGGTTTGATGAATTATGTTTGTATAACAAAATTGCCATTTCATGCCTAAGCCTACGCCTTACACACTTGAGCTAACGAATTTTAAAACCTTTAAATCGACAGATTTATGTTCAAATATCGTCTTATAAGACAACCCAGACACTTTTTAGTTGCAGAAATGAAACAACCAATACCGTCTGACGCATCAAGGAAACGGCCAGGAATTGGTCCTTTATCTCTGCTGATTCTGGGATGCATGTTGCTCTTAAAGGAAGAAGCTCCAGCCAGCGATGTTATCCTAATGCGACTTGTTTAGTTTTACCGTAGGCAGCGAGTTGCAATCTATTTCATAGTACTTTTCAAATTTGGTAGTTATAAACATTTCTATTTATGTGGGTACACTTGCAAATTCACTCTCTCTCTCTCTCTCTCTCTCTCTCTCTCTCTCTCTCTCTCTCTCTCTCTCTCTCTCTCTCTCTCTCTCTCTCTCTCTCTCTCTCAATTTTACTGATTTAAATAAAAAAAATATATGAAACCTTGTCTGAATTTTTTTATGTCTGAACGTTTTCAATGAACATCAATAAGGGCACTGACATAGTTTCAAAGCGGAACGTGGCGGCCAAACCGGATTGAGTTATTTTCATTATGCCCACGAAAAAGTCGCACGGAGGCGATGGTACCCTTTCTGCAATTTTACGGAGTTAATGCGACACTCAAGAGCTGTCTTCCAGGAAATTGGGTGTGTGTGTTGGAGGGGTAAGGGGGTGGGCTTTGCTGTTTGTAACATGTGGGGTGTTACTGAGTATCGAATGATGTTCATTTTCTAAGGCCGGTTATTTTCTAAGGCCGTGTTCACATGCCATCAAATACTCGTATGAGAAATTTTTCTCAGATCCGTTCACATGGGGAAATAGTGTCATTTGCAATACACATTTGCTTACATACATATTTGTGATTTTTTGTCTCACGATAGTTACATGTTTATCAAGATTTCAGTTAAAATCAATGGTTTTGCAAGAAAAAGAGGCAAAGATTTACACATTTCTTTGGTTGCTTACAAATAGTGGAGATGACCAAGATACCAAGAGACCAAGATCGCTTCATTGGAAGTCTATATAGCTATTGTTCAGTTAAAGATTGACAAATGAGGTTGGGTAGAGAACATCAGAATGACAGAAAATTGAGCTTGGGATCGATAGTATATCAGCCGTTGTATTGATTGATGTTTTTCCGATGAAATAATTAACAGTGCTTTATACCGAGAATTTCAAATGAAAATGAAATAATTTGAATTAAAAGATATCGCTGTGAGGGAGGAAAACCATTTTTACTCATTTTCATTCTTTTAACCTACTCTTTGGACTTGTATCATGTGAAAATACTTTCTTTAAGCACGAAATGCACAAAAAACAGCTGAAGCATTCTACGAATGAGCAACACATGATTTCGTATCAACAACATATCTGCATACTCTGTCCCACCGAACCCCTTGTTCATCCTACCCAAATACACATCAACCAAAATGACACTATTCTTTCCTCAAATCTACTTCATGCACATGAATAAAAATAAGGACTACTTAAATCGCATTGTTTAAAGGCACTAGTGCACGCTTTTACGGTTTAAATTATCTATGTTAATGTTTAAGAGGACTTCACTTAAGCTTTCTATCGATGTAATGAAATACTTAGAATTCTTTACAATTGACAAATCTAAGGTTAGCTATGCACAAAACGGATAAATTATAGACAGTTGAAAGCAGCTGAACTATTATTATGTGCAGCTGTTGAATTTACTTAAACTCTGAACTGAGAACAAACCATGAATTATGTTTTATGAAAGCAATGTTGTAAATAAACCGATTCAATAACTAAGGATTAGCATTGCTAAAAGTTTAAGCAAAGCGGCTGCCGTTTCCGCTTTTTTGGTAATAAGCAAAATCTTAATATTTCCGATATCGTAGTTCATGCTGATTTATTGTAACGTAACATTAAATACTTCCGGTCTTTAAAAATCAACTTAGCTACACGAATACGTAAATATTCGTGAAATAACTTACGAGGTGGATTACTTGAGTGAGGATCTTGAATAATATCGAGAGATATGCAGTATCTGTGCATTCGTTGTGTTAAAGAAATATTGCTGTGCACTAATGCGTTCAAGGTGTAAAGCATAATAGGTGACAAATAAATATCTTGAAACGTCAAGGTTCGGGTTGATTAACCTACAGAAGAATCTCTCATGGGAGGATAAATCTATTAGGGGTGATATTTTGGTTTTTAATTGTGCTGTAGACATTTAATGGGCTCGTAAGAGAATTTATTTCAGGACAAATATAGTTACGTTCAACATTTTATTACCACTCCAAATATCATCTAAGAGGTTCTTTCACGATACACGATATTGCACAAAGAATGAATTATTCAAGTCAATGATTAATATATAATACATAATGTACCTAGAAACTTACAACTTGTTTAAAATGTGGCACGTAACATTATAAGCACAAAAAAGATGACGAGACAGAGAGAGTGATAAGGAAGTAACAACAAATAAGTCCAACCCTAAAACAAAGCATGTTCAGGAGACCTGAATTTAGAGAGTTGAGACATTCTTTAATATGTTTTCGTTTGCCAATTGGAGAAAGATGATTATTCCCCAATTTTTGTGTAATGGAATAGTGAAATCTTTAGAGTTTCCTGATGCACCATTTGTTATATTTGGAGATATTAATGACAGAATGGACGACGAACAGTGCTACATAGAACACGATTCCAAATACATGAACATGATAAATTAAGTATACCTAGAACCTCTAAAGATAAAGAAAAGTAAATGCCGAGGGGTAAAATCTCTTAGATCTATACCGTAATTTTGACATGCATGCTTTAAACGTACGAATTAGGAACGATAGAAATGGAAAAAATTAATTGGGCATAAAGGAAATAGTGTTGTTGTATTTCAGACAGCATATTTGAATTCAGAAAATAATTTCATGAAACATTACATGATAGTGTTGATGGAGCAATGAAAATTCTGAATGATTTCATATCAAGAGCTATGCACTCACACGAAGAACAACCTTAACGACATACAAGACTACACTCACACTCACTCACAACACAGTAAGTTCAGCCAAAGGGGTTGCTTTACTGAAGAGATTCAGAGAAACCAATAACCCAATTTATTGTGCGTTTTGTCTGAACGCAAAGAAAGATTTTGAAATACGTTGTGACAGGAAGAAATCGTATTATGAACGAAAGTGAGTAACCCGGCAATTAGATAATAAATGCAGTTAAAAGTCTGAATTGTTGGAGATCACCTGGTGAAATTAATATCAGAATACCAAGCAGAATTTCGAGATGATTTTTCCACAAAAAAACATCTATCTACATTTGATAGCAGAGCGCATTTACGGAAGAAAGGCGGAAAATTCTATTGTCTATTTGTAGGCTTTAAGAAAGCGTTTGACTGTTAATAGATCGAAATTGTTATACATCTTACTACAATCAGGAATACATGGTGAGCTCCAATGCCTGTTACGTAATTTGTATGCAAATGTTAGAGCCTCGAAAAGTTCGAAATGAGTGATATTTTTATTAATTGATAATTATTCCGGCGTAAGGTAAGGTTGTTTACTATCACCAGTTCGTTTCTAATTATACGTTGATGAACTTGTTAAGGACATGCTATCAGTTGATTCCAGAGGTATGTTTATTAATGAAAATATCCGATCTTTCATTATTTGTTATTCGCCGACGATGTTGTCAGTTTTGCTGATTCTGTTATCCAGCTACAACGTAAGAGTGTTACACTCTATGAATATTGTTTTAAATGGAGCCTTAAAGTGAATATCAGTGAAACTAAAGTAATGGTTTCTAAAAATGGGAGAAAAATTACTAATTGTAAAAAGTGTTATCTAAATGGCCATACATTTGAAGTGGTATCATACAACAAGTATTTTTTCTTGTTAAAATATATTTTCGGAAGCCTGTGAAATTTTATCTATGCAAGCTATGAGATCCCTGTACAGTGTATGTCATGAAGCGTTTCATAAGTAATCATAAAGACCTACCAAATGATGCATCATTTAAGTGTTTTGATAGGGAAAAATTAAACCGATTTTGTTACACGGTTAAAACTGCAAACAAGGTTATTCTATCTGAATACGGACGTTTTCCTATATTTACCAATGCGTGTTGTGGGGTCATATCATACTGATGAGAGCGCCAAATACAAGATATTCAAGAGGCAGTTATTAAATGCTCAACGCATGCTCAAAGCAATAGATGACATTGACGATGACCATAGGGTCTCCTTTCTTCTATTTAGTCAAGGATTCGGACATGTGTGGCTTGCCAAAAATGTTTATAATATTCAATATCTTATTCAACTATTCAAAAAGAGATGAAAAGCTATAACCAACAAGATAAAGGTAAATATCTACTCAAATTTTAATTATCGATCAGTACAGGAGTTTATCTATTTTACATCAAGTCAACATAACCAAGACGTGCGCTCACTAAATTTAGACGAAACGCTCACAACTTTAAAGGTCAAAAAGGGAAGTTTACCAAAATCGATTGCCAAACCTATATATTGTTACAGGCGCTTGTGCCATGACCATTATGTTCTATTCCTCAAAACGATGAGTGTCATGTATTGCTAATTTGTCCAAAAATTTTCAAAATCCGAACAAAATATCTGCCATGCTGCCATTTTTATAATCAACCTTCCCAAACTAAATTCCGTATTTCAATGCACACTGAAAATGTTGATTTGTTATTGAAGTTAGCTCTTGTGTTGTGCCAAATATTTAAGTTAAGAAAACATTATATGAATACTCTCCTGAAATAAATAGGAAAACGGGGATCCCTCCGTTTCCACTGTAAACGACTGGTCCAAGCGAGAGATGGGATTTGGAAGGCTTGGTGGTCAACAGGCATAAATAGCACTAGGAACAGTAAGTTCAGAGATGGGCCAGTGAAATGTTGCGATGTTGATGTATTTGGAGTATGTGAAACATTTCTCAAAGATAAACTTAATTTACATGTAAAAAGTTATACATAATATATCCAATGTAAATAAACGTGCTAGACGTTTGCCAGGTTGTGTTGGCGCATTCTTTAAAGAGACATTTTTGGAGCGCTTCATTGTGACGACGATTGACAATCATACTGATGATATCATATGGTACAAATAAGTTTAAAAGCCTGACAATGATTTCAAAATTAGATTGTGTTTATGTTACGCCCAACAACAAGTCCAATATTCCCGAAGGAAAACACAGCACAAGTTACAGGAGGTTTGAGGATGAACTCTCTGCCACGCCCATATTTAAAGGGGGTCATCAAACTTGAGTCTCCCCTTAACAAAGATATCATATATTTTATGATGTTTTGGGGGTGCAATTTTTCTGGATGAGAAAATGTTAAAAGTTTACAGACCACATACAAAAGGTCATCTGACTTATGATGAGCTATAAATGCACTCGTGAGAGATGTTTGTTGCCCATATCTTGCAACTGAATATTTTCATTAGCGTACGGAAAATATTTCTGGTCCAATAAAGTAATATAATTAACAACGTAATGTATCAATCAGCTATAATTTTATTTGTCATCAACAGCAGGAAGTTTTTTATATTCACATATTTCTTATGAAGGGTAATTAGTGCTTTATATTTGAAATTATTGCCTTAAGGTTCTTTTCATATAAATGTGACTTTTTTCTATTCACAATGAATTTTGTGAAGAGCAATGCATGAGAACATTATAAAGTATGGAATATACCACGCTTTTGATTTGAATTTCGATTCGGAAAATCAGTTTCATCTCTCCTGTTGTCAGTGGATGATCCATCAAAGATGTTTGGGGTTGAGTTGGAAAGGTGTTCCAAAACTTGCTCATTGATAACATCGTAGGCCTCGTTGTGGGTTGGGTTGACGGAGACCGGTTGTGTCATTGGTGCGACTGCTGTCAGGTATTGCTGTCTTGAAGATACCTTTGATCTTGAAAAAAGCAGGTATACATTTATGAAATGTTTTCTAAAATGCAACAGCTCATTAGGCTGGGTTAAACTCTTGTTGTTCTTTACGCTTAACTCAACAAATTAAATCAAAACAATTTAATCGCATTTTCAAGAACTTTCATCAGGATATACATGATATATGATAATATCCTCATGAGGTTCATCTTACCTGTACAGAAGAACAACAATGATGAATCCAACCAACAGCATGGTGGAAACACTGGATGTTGTTGAAATAAGAATCAGTTGGGCTCCGCTCTTGCTGTCTGAAAATGTACAGTAACACATCTCTTTATAACAGATGTGCATGCTTCTTCGCGATTAAAACACCGTAACTTAGGATATCAGTAGGATAGAAAAATTCTGTTTGGAAAAAGTTAAGTTAAATAATTAGTTTCCATATACGAGAGACCATCGTTTTTATTCTTAACTTTCGGACTTCGACCGTTTTATTTTCAAGAAAAACATAATTCATTATCTTTATCCCTTAGTTTTAAAAAACGAATGATTTTTTGTGAAAGGGCCGGGGAAATGGATTTCATCATTTACCGGACTTCTTCGACAACTTTCATATGGCTATATACAAACTATCCTGCTTTTTCAGCATAAATGAGTCCGCCCTTGCACCTTCCTTATACCCTGATCTCCTTCAAGCCAAAACCCTCGTATGGCTAGTGGCTTGACATTCGTGGCTATGCTCAACTGTTATGTCTTCAGCCAATGAAATGTTGTTAACTAAGGAGCGTGAAGCTACTAGCTTGAACTCAACGGATTTTTACATCTGGGACGTGCCGGTGTTGTTGAATGCGATTCGTCTCATTGGCTGGTTAGATAGCTTGCGATACGAGGGTATTGGCTTTAAGGAGGATGTCAGGGTATATGGAAGGAGCGAGAGCGGATTCATTTACGCTGAATAAGCAGGATGTGTACAAACCTGCATCACCTCCAAGACACTCTCCGGTCCTTCCATCACACACCTCACATCCAGGACAGGTCATGTTACACCTAGGTCCAAAGTATCCATTATCACATCCGCTAGTACAGTCTCCCTCCTGTCTACCACACGTATGATGACGACAGTTTTCATTGCACTGGAGCTCACAGAACTCTCCATAGAACCCAGGATTACAACCATCTCTACAGTTACCGTCGATTGTGCATTTTCCCTGTCTGCAGTTTCTGTTACATATGTTTTCACACTTTGAACCAAAATAACCTTCCTCACAACCGGATATACAGAGACCGAATTTGCGGCTACATATATTGCCTCGACAAAATCTAGGACATCCCCATTGACACTTAAATCCAAATTTTCTATGTGAACATGGCTCATGACCGGTTTCTGTACAATTACAAAAAGAATTTGGACACAGTTCGTGGCATTTATCTTTACAATTAGCACTAGGTTTACATGCAATGCATTCTCCGGTCCGTCTGTTACATTCACCACAGAGGGGTGAACACTCAGATCTACAACGCTGACCCCAGTACCCGTTTATACACCCTTCAGTACATACCCCAACTCCAGTTTTAGAGGCCTCACATCGACTACCTATACAACGATCACTGCATTTGTATTTACAATTAGGTCCATAGAAGCCCTGAGAGCAGAAAGTTGTTGGGTTTGTTGTATGATCTGTACATTCGTCCCCTTCACAGTGTTGTGTGGTGATTCCTTCAAACATAAAAGAACTCGTAAATAGAATTAGAGAAACAGTGCATTGAACGAATACATTTGCAACTTTTTTCCTTATATAAACTCATATTATATTCTAAACGAGGAAAACTCAACAGTGGACATACCTTGTGAAGCATGCCGAGGCACATTTATGCTTTACATTTGACAGTAGTGGTATATTAAAATTCATTGTATCAACCACTGCTTGAATTTATTTATCTGATTTTTTAAACTTTTCTGTGCGTTACTGACCACAAAATCACCCGTCCAATTTGGTCACGTTACAAGGGGCACGTAAAAAAACCTTTTGCTACTAACTTGTTTTCAGGTGCTACAGCGTGGGCACTCTTGTGAAGAATGTCATCTTAGAAAATGTTTAAGTTTACTTCAACATCAATTACTATCGTTAGTTAACAAATTTCAAATTATTCTTTACAAAACAACATGGGTAAAGTCTTCAATTTTACATGATTGTTGATTTAAATTTCAATAGCAAATGGCGATTAATAAGGGATATTCAATTCAGTAAAGATATTTTTAGATAATACCATATAAAGTCAGAAATGCAAACGCAAAATAATGTACAAAACAAATGCATTAATCAAACTGATGGAAACATTACAAGCAATGAGATATTCTTCCAAGTACAACGTTATTACAATGCAACAAAAATGTCTAAAGTGTGGACATTTTCAATACCCCCTAATTTCAGCAGGTATTTGAAATGCGTAAATTAAATGTTTAGACAGTTGAATGTAATTATTGCAGATCAACGTCTTACCGTTCACTGTTTGTATAGTAGCAGAGAAAGAAATCAAGTGCATCATCCACAAGAATCTCGACACAATTATCACCATCTTAATGACTACAAACACGCCAGTGTGAGCATTATCACTGTAACTATTTACTTTATCAAGAGACTAACACACTGAAAGGGAAATGATTTTATCAAACACACGGAAATAAGAACTACATTAATTAAAATCATTTCAGTATCATAGGTTTTATTTCCGTTTACTTCTGTCCTACATCATATTGTGTGATTTGTAACGTTCATTTTGTCTGTCCGTCCTCACATTTTGTCTGAAGAATATCTCCTTACCTGTTTCTGCCAACATCAACAAATTCAATATCGGCATATAAATTTATGAACATGAATTTGTCAACAAAGAACCCAAACGTGTTTTTTCTTTGAGTTTGATCTAAAAATCAATTGTGTTTTTTAAAAATTGTTTTCAGGGAAGCTATCTTAAACATTTACTTTTTGTCCTGTACATATGCTAGAAACTGTACATGTGGCTTTCTCAAGCTTGATGGCGCATGTCAACTGCCTTTTTCATGTGCCAAGTAGAGTAAATATTTGAAGTTAATTTCATTCTACTATTTACATATAAGCTTTTATTACTCTCCCGTTGAAGATACCGCCGTTTAATAAATCTACAAAGTTATTACACATTGTGTAATAACATCGCGTGTTGATTGACGTCACATGAAGTCACAATCGTTAAACATGACGTCACAATGTTAGCGAGGCAACGACAATGGCTATCCTGGCGATCTGTATGATTTTTCTTTGATATAATCCAGCGAGTAATAAATAAAATACTAAACTCAGTCCCGTATAATTACATTTTTATGAAACTCGTGAATGGTATCGGTATCTAACTCGCTTTCGCTCGTTAAATACCAAACCATACACTCGTTTCAAAAATATGTTATTAAACGGGACGTCGTTTAGTATTCTCTATATAATAACTTTAAAAAATAGATAATACGTAAACAAACAATAGGGTCTGGTTTACGGTACATCCTTATAGACATGGTCATAAAACAAAAAGGTACTTACACCATTACTTACTTACTTGTTGTAAAACTGAATGATTGTGCTGAGAAAATTACTGTTGATTGAAGTGTTGACGTGTAACCTTCAACCACGACTTATGTTGCTCTTTAATCGGCAGTCAAGTCAGCTGAATTATCTCTTTCACACAATGGACACTCTAACAAATTTCAGTTATCAGTGTACAGTATGTTTACAGACAACTTCGCCTGGTCCCGTTTCAGGGGAAGCAACTCTGAACAACCAATCTTCTCTGGAAACCGTGTGTGAGTGGTTGTAATTGTAAAGTTCTGCCTACAATTTTGGAATTTCTGACAGGTATTTTCAAAATGAAGGCATTTTCTACGATGTTTGTCATATTTTAGAACCTATATACATCACTAGTGTTTTAGAACGTGTTAATTGTAGACTTGAAGATGTGGATGCTACATGCAATTCGTCAACATAACGACAATCTACGTATACAAATATAACTAGCAATTTACATGTAAAAGAGATTATTTCCTATCAGAATGATTTTTAAATGTTAAACATTTATTTAAAACTAACTCACCAGTGACTTCTTTGTTATAGTATAGGTCGTTAAGGTTTTGGCAACTAAATTAGGCAACATTGTTTACATGTCTATGTGTGAAAACAAAAACGAGAAAATGTATTTTGATGTTGAAGAGCCACTCAAATATGGTTAATATTCGCAACTATACATGGTTGACGAAATATTCTCTCAAACTAACATTTGATATTCGCCCTCACAAAACGTCAATTCTTATTATATATATGTTGGTAGCTTCAGACCGATTCATTATAATAATATTTTATGGAAGTTAGATGAGAAATAAGTTTATACCAAACAGTTAAAGTAACCTTATTTTACATTTTGCTAATTAGGAAAATTGCTTTTATCATATACTTACTAGTATCTTTTTAAACAACCATGACTTCGTTTTTATCTACATTTTGAGACATAGATGAATAATTAAGCTTGTAATCAAAACATAGTTCTCAGTGTTGTGTGATTTGCATATCAAATGCAAATTTATGCAGGTTTTATTTGTTGGAAATATATTCATATTTGTCATGCCAACAATGACCCTGCAGTAATATTGATGACAGCGTCATATAAATTTTATTAAGTATATCTAACTTTTTCCCGAAACAAAAGATGCTTCGTATTTCAGAAGAGTCTTTATTGTTATATATTATTGTAGTTGTAATAATTGATTGCTTGCAAAACCTTCAAAACTGTGACCACAACTAGATAAGAGTTTTTTATCATCAGAAAATCGTCTCTGCATATGCATTGCTTACATAAAGAATAATAGTTTTAATTTGTAAATATGCTAAAACGTACGGTTGTTCCACGTTACATGTTAATATTTATCTAAATCAACTGCTGGTGCCTCCCATGAAATATCGCATAGTCACTTATATCAAATCGTATATCTTTGCATGCATAATGTTCATATGAGGTTTTGGGTATGTATGCGTTTATAATCCGAAAACAAGTTTTAAAGCTTTAGTTTACTCTTGTTATAGATGACCCTTCATAAGCGATTGAATAATAAGCGATTCCAAATTTGAGATGCCTTGATTATATATAAATATAAATTCCTAACTTTAGATCATTGAGCTCTATATACAAGTCACCATTACCATAATGTCATTTGAAAAACTTTCTTATTTTGCTTTATGAACAGTTGTCATCATTCTATAGGCCTTCTCAGATGATCAGTAAGTAATATAATAAGTAAGATCAGTACTAATTAGTAAGGGTGTGTTATTAAAGGTCCAGGTATTATTTCGGGGCAAACAATTTCATAGTTGATGTTAATTTAAAATGCGTGAGTGCAACAACATAAAATATTGCTTCACCGTCATTTTCAAAGGTTGAATGGGAACTAATACACATATAAAGTAAATGTTTTGTTATTTAGGGGCCAACTGATAAGTACATGATAACTATCAGATGACCACTATTAATAATTACCATTGATATTATTTTAAAAAGGTATAACCAAAGTTTTTGAATAAATGAATCATTGTCCATTTGACAGCCCCGATCAAAAGACCTATTGATATGCACAAAATGTCAATTTATGTTATTTCTGGAACGTTTTTTTAAAATCGAAATCATAAGAAGATCTAGCCTAAAATGAATATCATGAGAAGACCCGTATCAAAATCACGAGGAGTCTCAATTAGACTAAAAGCTAGATCAACTTGAAAGCATAGTCTTGTTTTTAAACTATGTTTTTGAATTTTTTACTGTCTGAAGTTGTAAATATATAGGCACATTTCATGTATGAAATTTTTCAATTTCAAAGTTTGATTTTGAGAATACATATATAGAACGTCGTTCTAGTGCATTTTTTCGTTTGTATTAAACGAGTAGATGTCACAAAGAGCAATGGAACAACGAGTTGGCAGAACGAGTTGTTTCTTTGCTCTTTGTGACATCTACGAGTAGTTCGCACAATGAGTTGTTTCTCTGCTCTTTGTGACATCTACGAGCTCAATACAAACGAAAAAATGCAGTCCTAATGGAAATTTTCTATTTTTGTGAAAATTAGAACCCAAGTAGTTATAGTCATCAACTATTGCAATTTCCTCTTCGCCATAGTAAAATGACAACGAATCGATCATAATATGAAACGATCCCCCGCGAATGTTGCTGCCGCTGAATAGACCGCAAGTCATACTTTCCCCTGACCTAAATTCTAAAAATAGCTGACATTACACCTCTCTCGCTGAGAAAGTAGTTCCGTGAGAAGTGCAATACGGAGTGCAATATGGAATTCATGGGTATGTAATAATTATCAAGATTCAATACCCGAAGACATCAATTGCTTTGTTTAGACGTTTTTAAAAAAAAAGATTATATCCAAAATGCACACTTGCACCAAAACTATACCATGTTGATATAAGACATGGAAGTGGCAGTAGTACGGTTTTACAGGTTTATTCTTCGCATTTCTCCAGTAAACATTAGTTTATGCCAAATGTTACATCTTCTTAGTAACAAGACATCTCATTACCCATTCTGATCATTCGAAGTCGTTAAGAAACAAATCAAGTATCAACCATAAACCCCTGTGTTAACACAAGGTAGGGAAATTGATTCGCATAGCTCAACCGATCATGGCACATTCGTTTTTTGATCTTCTATTTTTATCATTAAAAATTGTCTTGCAAATTGAAACCATTATTCTCGTTTTCATGAAACCACTTCTTCACCTTAAAACGTGCTACTGCCCCTTTAAGACATCCACCTGATGCTAAAAAGGCTTTCTTTTGTTTCATATGTATCTTTTTATATATTGCATTGACTTTTGTTCAAATATCTTAAATAACTTTTTAAAGAGAATGATCTATGGCGGAATGTGTATGTATTATAAGCGTGTATACCATAAATGTTTTAGACAATAATCAATCCACATTAGAAGGACGTTTTACATCATGTACACTACCTATGTAATTCACTAGAAAGCACAATTCCTTAAATCTTCTTTGAAACGTTTAATTTCTAATGCACGATAGATACTGAAACTCATCACTGTTTTTGGTTTCTTAAAGAGATATTGTAACAATATTTTACTTGGAATTAGACTACATGGCATTCTTTTATAATTGTTTGTATTGAGTCCCTTGACGACGCCCTCGGCGTTCATGGCTTTAACACCTCGGTCTATTACCCAAACGTGGGCATCATTTCAAAGCATATATAGATAATCCACTTTGTCAACAGTAAAATGTATTTTGCTTGTTTTGCGACAAAACTAATCTTTGACACCGACAGATAAAAGTATGACTAGTATTAATTGAATTTGCCGCTGTGGGAACACATCATTCTTTTATGTTTTGCGTCAGCTTTGCTTATAAGTTTGGGTTTGAGTACCAAAAATAGACTCGTATAAAGCTTCTCGAGCACGTTTCAACTTGAATTGAATAAAATTGTGTCACCGCCTTTCAATTAGATTCTAAAGCAAATCATCCATGTCACTCATGTTATAATTCCCCCCCTGGTTTGAACACGTTTACAGTGTGCACTTGTTGCATGTTGTTCAATCTGTTTGAATGGCATTGTGGTCGAATCAAAATGTTAAATACTTGTATTCATTTTGAAAATGACTTTCGATGAATAAATTGCTATCATCGGCTGTCCACGTGGTATCCACCTAGCTACATGGCTGTTATATAAACGATTGAGAGAACCTCCAGTCCCCCGTACCATACCCATGAGAGCGGAGGATCGTGAGTCAAGGTGAGGAATACAGTACATATTCTCTACCCTTCCGGTAAATGAAAGTTGACGTGTTTTGTTCTCTTCTAGTTAAAGCCTCAATTACTTTTTTCTGTTTCTTGACGGACGTCTTCTTTTATTTTATTCTTTTCATATTCGGGTATCATGTACTATGATAATAATAAGGGTCGAGTCAAGCATCATGAAGTGATATTTTGTTTTAATCTGATAAAAAAAAAATTTCGTAATAAAGTATTTTCATATCTTATAAATAAGTATTGATTTCTACAAATCGTATTCTCAAAAGAAGTACAATTAGAAAAATGAAATCTATATCATGCCTCCATTACAAAGGAAATAATAAATATATATCTTAAAAGAATATATTTTGAAAAATTACGGACTTACATACCTCACAGACGTGTGAAGACCCTTTTAATTCAGTCTTTATCGCTTTATACTTTCGTGTTGACAGTCTTTCAGGTGAGAAGATGTCCTACGAAAATTCAAATTCAAGTTCCTGAGCATGTGCTGAAAAGGACTGTTTTTTACTTGATTGCACTAACTCCTGTTTTAATCTCTCATATCTAGCAGTTTCATTGTGTTATCGCTTCATAAAAAGATTCAAGGGCAGGTAATTTTAGTACAAATTTTGCTGTTAAAGTTTCCCAGGCTTGAGTGTCGGAACATTAAGCCCTCGGTAATAGAAGATGCCCTTCCATATGACACTTGAAACAGCCAACGAGATGGCTGGAGAGGATATTTGTTTGCTAGTGGCAGAAGTAATATTTTAAATACTTCGGCATTCTTGTTAGAATTACGAACTAGTGTTTGTAACTGACTGCCGACGTAAGCTACCCAGGCCAAAGCAGGACGACATCACAGGCCAAATGTCACCCTGGTGGATTTTGCGTGTCCAGGGCACCAGTCTAGTGCCATGCCAAATTGCCATGCCAACCAATTCAGATGTAGGAAGGTCCAGGACTTATGACTGTAATGTTCTTCTATTGTTCTATTAGTTATTATGAAATTAAAAAATGATGATCAACCAGAGATAATGATCTAGACGGTTTCGTGTGTACTCATTATCTAACGACAATGGGCAAAACCATAATAGCTTAGGGATGATATATAATTCTCATGCATATTTTTACCACTGTCGGGAAGTAGTTACATCGGGATATAACCCTAAGATAAACGGTTTTTGTAACATCTTAACATCACTTCATTTCTCTCGCCCTACAGCATGTAGTTTTGTGTTCCTCCTGATGTGTTCCTATAGACAAATATAGAACAAATTAAGGTTATTATTGTCTATATAGAAACCAACCTACTAGAAACTTTCTCCTCTCCCTTTTTCTTATTGTCTTTACTCAAACTTGATATAAAAATACTTAATTTTCTCTTGTAGATGGTGGGACTTCAAACTATTTTGATTTAGACCGACACTATATTTCATTCAAAACCATTTATTTTAGATATGTTGATACCTATCCCCTTTCTGACTCCACGTGTTGTGAAGAATAAAATGCTATCAAACCTTTTTTGGAAATGAAGTTGTTGATATTTTCTATGTTATAAATTCTCAAAAGGAAATAATGCAAAAGGGAGTCGTAAATGAAGGAGTAAGCAGCTAAATCGAAAGGAATGTGACAATTTAAAAGTTGTTATTTGGAAAATCTTGTCCTGCTTACGTATATAACTTGTTCATGTCCTTCAAAGGCTCGCTTTCACGGTATTCGTTTTTCGAAATTTTTTGTTTGACAGTTACAACGTTCTGTTTATATCAACCACCAATTTTAAAAGCATAAATGAACAAGCAATTTGACATCTATTCAGATTAAATGAGAAATAGGAACCAAGTATGACGTCTAGCAAAAAGTGTGTTTAGAATCTGTTATTTGTGTTCGCCCTTACGAATTAGTATATATTCAAGCCTATTCTGAAATTAAAAACTGGAGAATATTTTTTTAAACTTAAAATTTAGAATTCTCTTTTGTCACGGTGTAACGAAATCTAAACTTAGACGAGACCCGTTTATCCGGCAGAACGTTAAAACAATATAATAATCAAACCAATAAAAGTAAGAAAGAAGCAATGAGTGAATAAGTGATTTATTTGAAGTCTCAACAAGACGATAACTCGGTACGACAATTGGCTACCCGTAGACAACTCAACAGGAGTTAACATTTAAATTGGGGGAGTAAACTACCCGTGATTAACAAATAGACAAGCCTAGACGAGACAGTCACTGTAGCGTAACACCCAGACATTGAAACACCAGGACAAGCTAATGGCCATCTTAATGAGATAACATCAATCAGATAAATCAACACCGGGAACTGACGGGACGGGACAGTAAAAAAGAGTACACGGTACTGTAGGTAATCCCTAATCACTGCTTGAGTGAATAAATAAATAAGTCAACCAGATAGGTATAGTAGAACTTATAAAAATAATGGGAGGGAAGGTAAGGTTAAAGCTGTAAGTAAGTAAGGAAGGAAGGAAGTGATAATATACTCCAAAAAGGTACAGAGAAAGAAAGGAATATTAACTCACCAATCCTCACCAATGTCGTCCCGCCAGGTCCTATGGCTAAACTATAATATCCCTTTCTCCATAAATATGTGGGTGACAGTACCATACAATGGCTTATTGTAAAGGGCACAAACTTCTTTACGAGTACATATAAATATGATTAGCATAAGTATTAACATATGAATGCTACGTGTCTAAAGGCTGGTAAATTGGGCATGAAAATGACATTTGAACACATAAAATGGGGTATTCGCTCGAAGTCGAAAATATAGTTTCAGGTATTCGCTCGAAGACGAAAAGCGGTGCTCTTTGATGATTGGTGTTGTTTTAGTAAAGTTTTGATAAAGGATTAAGGACGGATTATCGCCTTCCGCGTGGTGAGCAAGATGTGAACTGTTCTCACGTTGACATGATTTTTCACACTGTCAAAATTATGAGTTGATTTCAATCAATTAAAAAAAAACAATTATGGTACCTATAAATTAGTTTCTTCTCCAAATTGCAATCACTATCGGTATTGCACCATGGCTAACGCACAAGTAGAGTACAAGTATGTTCCCACTTCCAGAGGTGGTAGATATCTTTGTGTTGGAAATTTCATGTATCGAATTAGCAAGCGAGGGGCAAATGACGTCGACTATTGGAAATGTTCCACTAAGAATTGCCCAGGAAAGATAACCACAAGACAGGATATACCGCTACGTGGCGATTCGACCCACAACCACCCACCAGTTCGGAAGGACATCAAGGTAAGATAAGATAAGATAAGATAAGATAAGATAAGATAAGATAAGATAAGATAAGATAAGATAAGATAAGATAAGATAAGATAAGATAAGATAAGATAAGATAAGATAAGATAAGATAAGATTTTACTAACTGTCTCCTATATAAATTTTTAATTTTTGTTTCAGTTGCACGAGACTTTGCACTCTCTGAAGACGAAGGCGAAGACGTCCTTGGCGCCCATGCAAGGCCTGTACGAGGAGGAGATCCGTGCTCTCCGAGATGGACCCTGGACCGATGCCAACCGTACCCTCGTGGAAGCAATACCAACATTCCACACTATGAAAGATGCCCTATATCGAGCTCGTCTGTCCACATTTCCTCCACTGCCAACTCATCGAAGAGACCTTATCGTCCCCGAGCAATACAGAACAACCGACGCCGGTGACCAGTTCCTCATCATCGACGATGGAGACGACAACAAGATCCTGGGATTTTCTTCCGCTCGTAACTTAGAACATCTCTGTGCTGCTGATACCATATTTGGAGATGGAACCTTCTACGTAGTCCCAGCCATATTCTGTCAACTATACACGCTCCACGCCGTCGTCGCTGACAGAACGATGCCATTGGTTTACCTGCTGCTGCCCGACAAGAAACAGACCACCTACGACAGAGCTTTTAGACTTGTCAAAGAAGCTGCAGAAGCAAGGGGTCTTCGTCTACAACCAGATTGTGTCCAGGTAAGTTTCTTATATTTAGCTTCCTATAGTTTTATAGTTTTAGTTTAAAGCATAAACACTGTTCTTTGTTTGGTCAATTGTAGTATTAGTCTTACTTATGTAAATGTATTTCTGTTACAGATGGACTTTGAAGTAGCAGCAAGGAACGCCGTGAAAGTCGTCTTCCCTGGAGTGGAATGGAAAGGGTGTTTTTTCCATTTTACACAGTGTGTCTGGCGAAAGACACAACAAGTTGGACTGCAGATCGACTACAGTGAGAACCCAGACGTCAACCACTTCGTCAGGCTCTGTGCTGTATTGCCTCTAGTGCCAGTGGCTGATGTAAGTATTTTCGATAATAAAACTAAATAATATAGTAACCTGTAATTCTTGTCTCTTTAATAAATTATCATAATCATAAGAAAAAAATCAATAATTCCATTCTATTTATGTTTAAGGTTGAGGAAGTGTGGCTGCAGACACTGGCTGAGATGCCAGATGACAACCGATGCATACAACTAGCAGACTACATCACCAGCAACTGGATAGAGGGTAGTCTGCCGATTGCTTCATGGAACCACTACCTCACCACTGGACCCAGGACCAACAACAACCTGGAGGGATGGCACGGACGCCTGAAGAAACTGGTTGGGAAGGCTCATCCAAACATTTTTGAACTAATTCGTTTCTTGTTAACTGAGCAGAAGACAACAGAAATAAAAACGGTGCAATATGCTGCAGGACAACGCCTCCCGCCAAAGAAGAAGAAGTATGAGGACCTGCAGAGGAAGCTGAGCGACCTGAAATCAAGACTTGACTCCGGACACATCGCCGTGTTCGACTACGCTGCCAGAGCTTCCCATCTTCTCAAGCTAGCTTAATTTCCTGAAACATTGTCCATTATAAATAACATTTTGAGGTTAGTACATTAAATTAAGATAATGATTAAAAGTATTATGTCCAGTCTATGTATTTTATTATTTTGTATTACTGTGCTATATATTTGTATTTATGTACAAAAATGTCTGACCAATATGTAAGAAATAAAATAATAATTGTGATTATGTAAAGTTTTTTTTATGTGGTCACTAGGTCGGGGGAACCACCGTTCGATTTGTGTGTCGAAGATCGGAGTTGTTTTGACAAGCGCCTATTGTTTAATGTAGATTGGAGTAGATTGGGAGGGAGCTACCGTTCGCTCGAAGACGAAAACGAAATTCGCTCCATGTTTATACACGCCGAAAATTTTCGACTTCGAGCGAATGAACCCATAAAATAGTCTCAGTCGGCGAATAAAGACATGAATGATGAAAAGGATACGTGAATGTAAAGAACATGACATGTACTATCAATATATACAATAATTGGTAACATTTCAAAATAAGACATTAGATGAGAGTTTTTTAACATAAAATTAAGAACTTTCTTTCTACAGGGAATATTAAAACCTATTTCTTGTCATGTGAGGAGAAAATGGAATTTAAGACACTTGGAAATCAAAAAGAATCGTGTCGCTTTCGCTTACAGATCTCACTTTTGTTTACCATTTTGAAAAAGATTTTCAGGGTCAAACTGACTCTTTGAATTATAATTTCATTAACATATGTTCATAGTCGTGCTGCAAAATATGATACTGATACACTTTAAATTTCTTTTAACTTTTAAGTACTATCATTTTAAAGTAAGTTCATAGTTACGCTGCACAATATAACGCTGATAGCGTAGTGCAAAACAATTATGATTAAAATTTGTTGATATTGTTCCAATTACGAAATGCATACATAGTATAATCTGTTGGAAGGATGGACTTTGTTTGTACACTGTCAATGTCGTTCTCACCCAACAAAGTTACCTCGTATAGGAATTCATGACTGAGCTACCTCTATGGGAAGAGAATATATGTTTGTGAGCGATTCAAGTATTTAGACTGTGAACAATCAATAATACAGTACATAGCGCACAGTACGAGGTGAGGTGAGGTGAGGTGACTTTAGGCGCTTTAAAGAATGTTTCACTTAAATCACGACTAATCGTATACATAGTAGTTTATCGATATGTGACCATCATTAGAACTTGTTGATTAATAAATTTAAATTGGCATTCTCAAAATCACTTCGTATTTCTCGCATTTCTGCATGTAGTAATAGACAGATAAAGCACAAAGATTATCTTCGTCTGTATAAAAACCAACAAACTGGAAACTTTCTCCTCTCTTGTTTTTCTTACACTTGATATAACAATACTTAATTTTGAGACTTGAAACTATTTGATTTAGATCAAAACTATTTAATTCGAAACCTGTTTTAGATATGTTGATGCCTAAACGTATCATGAAGGATAAAATTGCTTTCAAACATGATTTGGAACTGTAGTTGTTACTATTTTCTCTGTTATAAATTGAGATATTCTTATATCTGAAAAGGTGATAATGCCAAAGGGATTCGATAGATGCCTAGATAATCTTTACATATCACCTGATGAAAGAGTAAGCAGATACTCTGAAACCTCGAAAATTTCACAATTTAAAAGTTGTTATCTTGTTCTCTGCAAGTTTATAACTGCTAAATGTCCTTCAAAGCCTTGCATTAAAGTTATATGTTTTTCGAAATTTAATTTTTGACAGTTACAGCTTTTTGTCAAGAGGTTCTTGGTTCGAATCCCGCTAGGGGATTGGCAACTTTCTCTGCAGTAGAGAACTACAAGAAGTCAGGTTTGGGCGCAATGCTACACTGATATTCAACGCTGCATCACCCATAATTCGCTAGTGCCAGCCGATGCTCGCATGTTTTATCACAATACAGCCACAATCACAGGGTGGATATACCTTGAATCCGTTTGCCGGATCCTAACAAAAATGGTATACTGGGATCCGGCGACTGATACCTCAACGGATCCTAGATCCAGACGGACACAAACGGATTCTCTACCGGATCCCAAGTAGATAAGAATACGGGGATCCGGAGCCGGATCCCTCACCGGATCCTAGATCCAGACGGACACCAACGGATTCTCTACCGGATCCTAAGTAGATAAGAATAATAGGATCCGAAGACGGATACCATACCGGATCCTCTCCTTATACCGATGTAGGAATGTAGTTGAGAAATATGAAGTTTTTGTAAGTTAAAGATAATATATCCACATAGGGGATACGATTAGCGGAAATACTTCATAAAACAGTTAAGAATAAATATCAACAACTATTTAGGTTCACATCCACCTGAAAATAGCAGAAACATGTTTTAAAAACACTTCCAGAAAACAGACGCCAAACGTTTTATTAGCCAATCAGGTGCCATGGGGGGTTGTGACGATATAGACAGGACTCGTTAACGACTGGCTGATATGTGTCATTGTTTCGTTATAGATTCCAGCGGTTGTGAACGTATATATTTTCACTGATTGAACTTATAAAAAACCCGTAAGTCACCAAAGCTATTAATATCAATACATCGACATATTATGTTTGACATTAATTAACATGTTTTTTGTTTGGGTTGTTAATCTCCGATAATGCCGATCGAATTAACCCAAACTGATATCTGCCGCCATTGTGACTGTTTTTGTTTGAACACCTAGACAAATTGACTGTTCCCCTGTGTAGTTGATTGACCATTGTATATGTAGAATATTTGTTACTACTTTGTGCCATTTTAAAGTGTCAACTCAATATCGTAACTCAGTGTTTCTGGTCTGCATTACTGTAACAATGAGATCTCGCTTTTTGATGGACTGCCTCTCGGCAACTTCTTGATTTTGTCATTTGGATACGACGGTTCCGAGCAGCTGTTTTTGGCCTTATTAACAAGTTATTAGTGATAATGAAGATCAAATCTTTGATGTGTAAAGTAAATGTACCTCTTGATTCGCGATTTGCCACCTTCATAAAAACTTAGAGTTACGTACTAATGTATTTTGCATAGTATGGATACAGATTATTGTTGTTTTGTGTGAGTTAATGGTCAGTGTTTGAAATAAAGAGTGTGGTACTAATCTAGAGTGACGTAGGCCAATATTGTCAATAATAACACAACATTTATTGTTGATTGTGATGTCAATTAAAGCCTGCTTGGAAATGTATTGTAAATATGGAATTCTTTTTCAGTTTTAACTATTTCACGAAATAAAAATATTAATATTATTATTTCCATTTCCTTCAGTAATTTAGTATCGGTATTTTACCAGAGAGAGGTTTTTAGTTACCTAAAACTACTTTTTCACAACAGACGATATAGTCATAAAGTTATTACCTAACGGTCTACATGAAATCAGCTCAGCTCACCTGTACTTTATGGCAATTAAGCAATAAACTTAACGACCTCAGCACCTGGCACATTTCCAATAGGTAATACACAAGGCACTGATTAGTTATCTAAACTTTTCCTGACACATGATCAATTGCAAACAGCCTTTAATGAAACTTGATAACGTACAGGTAATTAGGTTTGTCAACACACGTGACACATGACAATATATGAACAAATCTGTATTACTAAATACCTTATTTCACACTGCAATGATTATCAATATCAAATAGGTTATAATTCATCTACTGTAAGGCTACATAAAATGGTAAATGTTTCTCCGGGGCAGCTTTATGACTTTAATTTTACTTTTGATTGCTTCTAAATTGACGCTGTAGCCAGAAATTAAAATTTGTCATAAATGTTATAACCAAAACTGTAGTGTCAACATACAAACATAAGTGACGTGCCCACATTTTTGTATGTATCTTTAGAGTAATCAGCACCAAAAAAATAATATATACCCCAAAACTAGTAATGTAACAAACTACAAACCTGTCACTGTGTATCATTTACAGATCTATATTAATATATGCACCTTATTTCATTATAGTCTCAACATGTTGAAATAACTATTATTTAACGTACTATTACCGTCTCCGACTCACCGTGGCCCCGTAATTGCCTATCAATTATCTCTCGACCATATTACACAGAGAAGAAAGACGGGAGTTTTTTGTTGTTTTTTTTCAAAATTTTTTTATTCCAGCAATCAATCCGGTAGAGTTACATGGACATGGCAAAGATATGACAGCATTCAGAAGGTACAATATTTGAAGAGAAATAGAATGGCTGTATTAGGTACATTGGGAATACAAATGTAATATATAATTATTAAGCGCCACCTACAATGGCGGACAGGCGGTTGTTTTGAAGTGAGCTGTGAAGAAAATTGAACATGGGTGTTTCAAATGAGCAGTGGCGAGCTAAAATTGGTACTTTTTGTATCCGCAGTAAGTCACATAAAAAGACTTCAAAGACTATATGTATCTGTGGTGGTTTCATAAGACGCCAACTGCAAACAGCACTCGTCGTCTGTGTTCTGCTGTTAGTGAGCGGGTCCGTGGAGCCCAACCCGGGACCACCCGGTAGAGGACGAGCCGGGACAAGTGATAGTGGCCGTGGACGACAGACTCGACTCTCAACCCGAAACCATACAGGACTGGTGCAAGTCCAGACCGAAGAAGACGAATATGCAGGTAACCCAGAAGTTGACATAAACTCTATACTGAGAGATATTCAGCGTAAAGTGACTGCAAATCAAAATGTTATGGCGGAAATGAGAGACGACATAAAATCACTCACATCATCAGTAAATGAATTAAGAAATGATCAAGAAATTCTTTGGAATGAAAATGAGAAAATGCGCAAAGAAATAGAATATCTGAACGTCAAAATTGATAGAAATGAGAGTCAAATGAGAAGGAAGAACTTGATTCTCTTTGGTTTGGAAGAAAAAGGGGCTGAAACATGGGAATCCAGTGAACAGAAAGTAAGAGATTTCATAAAGGCCGAACTTGATATTGAACATCCAGAATCTATCAATTTTGAAAGAGTACATAGACTAAATACAAAAACCTCCCCCAGACCAATAATCATGCAATTCTCATCGTTCAAAGATAAAGAAAAAATTAAGTCCATTGCAAGAGATAAGTTGAAAACAAACAGAAAATACAGATTTACAGAAGATTACACAAAAGCAGTGAGAGAAAAAAGAGCTAAGTTGAGAGAGTGCCAGATTGAGTTTAGAGAAAATGGGGAGCAGAGCTACATCTCTTTCGATAAGCTAATTGTTGCAGACAAGATCTACACTTACGACTGGGGCAAGGAGAAGCTGATCAGAGTTGGAACACGTAAGAATTATGACAGCCTTACTCAACATAGAGAACAGAACAACACCAGCAGCCCTAGCAGACGACACATTGAAGCAGACGACATACACAACGACACCTAGGAGTGCGGCCGAGGCCTCGACAAACAGGAACATGAACAACAACCGAAAATATGTAATGACAATTTCACAGACCCAATTATTTCTTGCTGGAATATAAATGGACTTTATTCAAAATTATCTAATGCTTTTAATGATGTTAAAAAATTTGTATCAAAATCACACGTCTGTGCCTTCATTGATTCTTGGGCGAAAAATGAACACGATTTTGAAAACCTATTTGAAAACTACTCGTCCTATCAGTGTGTAAGAAAAAAGTCCCAGGTAAGAGGAAGACACAGCGGTGGCATATTAGTGAACATCAGGTCCAACATAATTCATCACTTCCACAGAGTGTATCCTGAATGGGAGGACTGTGTGTTTTTCTTAGTGTATGATTTCCCAAATCAAAAGTCACAAACGATTTTAGGCTTCATATATATATCACCTAACACCAATACTATTAACATTGGATTAGAGCAATTGGAAGAGCATCTACTAAAACTAACTTCAATGTATCCCGACTACAACATAGTACTTCAAGGGGACTTTAACGCCAGGACCAGTACTGTTCAGGACTTTATTTTAGAGGATAACAATAACTATATACCAATCGACGATTCTGCATATATCAGTGATTCATTCAATTGTAATAGGATGTCCAAAGACGGGACACTCAATAACTTTGGTCAAGAATTGATTAGCCTTTGTTGTAACTTTAATATCCATTTTACTAATGGTCGCTTTCCAAGTGATCAACTTGGAGAGTTCACATTTATAGGCACAAACGGAAAAAGTGTTGTGGATTATTGTATTGTGTCCTCCGATGTCTTCGATAAAGTGACTGATTTTGAGGTTTCAGCCGAATCGTTGTCGGATCACTTGCCTATCGTGACCTACTTCTCGCGTCAATCTGAAATTGACATGCCGTCTCGCTCACACGGTGGATCACGTGCGTCACAGACGGGAGTTCACACCTTAACTAGATATCGTTTTAACAACAGGGATTCATTTACCTCAACCATTAAAAACCTACTGAGAGACAAATTTGATGAGTTTAAAGAATTGTTAAACTCAAACATAAACGACAGTGTTAGATATCTACAAGAACTTTTCCAATCATCCTTCGAAATTGTTTCAACCAACAAGTCGACTTTCAAAGTGAACACACAGCCCCCATGGTTTGATAAGGACTGTAGTTTTAGGAAAAAACAAAAGTATAAATATCTAAATTTGTTCAGAAAGACAAATAGAAATATTTATCACAGACAATATGTTATTAATAAGAAGTTATTTAAAGAATTATGTTATAAAAAGAAGAAATCATATGAACAGAAGATTATGGATGACATAACTTCAGCAGCAAGGGATTGGGATTGTAAAAGTTTTTGGAAATTAGTGAAAAAACACAGTGGTGGGAAATCCAAGACGAACAATATACCACCAGACGATTGGTTCAATTATTTTAAAGCTCTCCTAAATCCGGAAATCGGTACATCACCGGAATTCGATAAGGATGTAAAGTCTTTTCTGTCGGACCATAACACGTTTACTTGTGAGAAATGTGGTGACTGTGATGATATTCTTGGAGGGGTTATAACCCAAGAGGAAATAAATAAAGTGATTAAACAGTTAAAATCAAATAAATCTCCTGGTCTTGATGGAATACCACCGGAAGCCATCAAGACTGCAACACACGAACTAATACCATATCTTGTGTTATTATTCAACTCGATACTAGATACTGGTATATATCCTGATTCTTGGAAAACTAGCCTCATAGTTCCAATCCACAAGAAGGGTGACACAGCGGACCCAGGAAACTATCGAGGAATCAGTCTTCTGGACATTATGGGTAAACTTTTTACTGCAGTTATTGACTCGAGGCTGAAACTGTGGTTGGAACTCCAACACCTTATATCTGAATCACAGTCTGGCTTTCGGGAAAATTACTCAACTACTGACAATCAATTCATTTTATACAGTATAGCGCATAAATATCTAAGAAGAAAAGGTGGAAAGTTTTATTGTATGTTCGTGGACTTTAAAAAGGCCTTTGATTTAGTAGACAGGTCCAAATTGATGTACATATTACTCAAGAAGCAAATCCATGGTAAAATATTCACTGTTATTGATAATATTTATTCAAGTGTTAAAGCAGCAGTTCGGAGTGGCCACCAAAATTTTACAGACATGTTTTCCTCAAATGCAGGTGTGAGACAAGGGTGTTTGTTATCACCAATTTTGTTCCTTATGTACATTGACGAGTTAGTTCATACGATGCTGGCGGAAGATACCCACGGAATATTTATTGACTGTGATATCGAGGAAATATATCTTCTGTTATTTGCCGATGATGTTACATTATTCGCAGATACTGTAGTTAACTTACAACGTAAGATTGATATTCTCTCTCGTTATTGTATACAATGGGGGTTAACGGTAAATATAGATAAGAGTAAAATAGTTGTTTTTAAAAATGGTGGCAAATTATCAAAATATGAAAAATGGTCATTAAACGGCAAACCTATAGAAGTAGTTTCCCATTTCAAATACCTGGGGGTAGTCTTTTCTTGCAGAAATAACTTTTCAAATGCATGTAGCACTTTGGCAAAACAAGCAGATAAAGCTTTAGGGCCCGTCCGGAAATTATTTAATCGATTCCAGGATCTTCCATTTAACACTTATTTTAAGATATTTGATTCCAAAATACAGCCTATCCTTCTATATGGGTCAGAATTATGGGGTGTTTTTGTAAATAAACAAATTGAAAGGGTTCATACAAAATTTTGTAAATATGTTTTAAGATTAGGTTATAGATCTTCCAATGCCGCAGTATTAGGTGAATGTGGGCGCACGCCTCTTCTTGTTAACATTTATTTTCGTGTAATAAAATTCTGGCTAAGAATTGTAAGAATGCCAGAAAATCGTTTAACAAAACATTGTTACTATATGCTTAAAACGTTTGATTGTCAAGGCTATTATAATTGGGCATCGTGTGTTAGATCAATATTATTATCGTATGGCTTTGCATATGTTTGGCAAGCCCAGGACGTCGGCGATGTAAAACAATTTATTAGAATATTTAAATTAAGAACGAAAGATGTATGTATGCAAGATTGGTTTGCCCGTGTGAGTGAATCTTCCACTTTACAAGTTTATTGCACCTTTAAGACCACCCTTCGATACGAGCCATATTTAACGGAAATTAAATCAATTAAATTGCGTCGCACTCTTTCCAAATTTCGCTGCTCAGCTTCTGAACTAAAGATTGTATCTTATAGACGCTCCATTTCGACAATTATTACTGACACTATGTGCCCGTGTTGTGGGGATGACCTTGAAGATGAATACCATACTCTGTTAGTTTGCCCATTATACATTTCCTTACGAAGTAAATATATACCAATGTATTTTCACAAGTACCCATCAAACCAAAAGTTTATTCAATTGCTGTCCAGTCAAAATCCTACTACCATAAATAATTTAGCACTTTATATTTCAAAAATGTTTAATATGCGATGTGAACATCTCGCGCTCTCGTAACAAACCAATGATCAGTCTGTATTTATGCAAATGTACTATAGGCCTCACAGGCCATCATTTACGAAATAAAGAGTCTGAGTCTGAGTCTGAGTCTATATAATTAATTTTCTAGTATGCTTGATAGTGGAGACCATTTTTTTTCAAATGCATTAGTTTTGTGATTTTTACAGGCAATAAATTTTTCTGTGGTATAGACTTCTTTGTATTTTTTGAGAGCCTTGTCAAACGATAAGGCTTGACCTCTAAGGCTACTTAAAAAGATGTGTCTTTTGCTCAATAGGAGTAAATGATTTAACATCCTATATTGGGCAGGAAAACCAAATAGAATAGCATTTGTGTCCAAAACTACATTCAATTTTGTATGGGTATTAAAAAATAGTTCCACACTCAACCAAAATTCCTTTACAAATTCACATTCTATATAAACATGAACCAAGTTTTCCTTCTCGGTTTTACAAAAAGAGCAGTTAACCTCATTTAATAATTTCATAGCTTTTAATTCCCTCTTGGTGTAAACAATCCGGTGAAGAAATTTGAATTGAAATTCTAATAATTTGACATCCTTTGTACAGCATCTGTACTGAAGAAAAATATCTTTCCAGTTCATAGAAGAGATATCAAAATTTGCTGTCCACTTATCACAAACCTTTGGGTAACTATTGCATGTAATGATACGGTCATAAAAATATCTTGATCCCTTTTTTGGCTTGAGCAAGTCTAATACACTATTGCTAATAGTCAGATTTACTTTTACGATAGAGGTTTGCTGATTAATACATTGTTTCCACTGTGATAATCTAGGAATGTTCCACGAATGTCATATACATTTTTCAATTCATCAAATGTCATTAGCCCTCTAGAATTACAGATATCCTTTATACAGTGCAATCCTTTATTGTACCAGTTTTGAATGAACATTTTCTTGTCTTTAAAATGATGGTTAAACCATAAGGATTGGGATAAAATATAATCAATATTATCAGGATAATCTTTCTCAGATCTAAGATATTTAGACCATGCATTCAATACACTTCTCCAGAAAGGGTTCTTACAATCTTTGTGTAAATCATTATTTGCCCCTAGTTTATAGATTTTATCAAAAGGAAATTGACTTGGGTTCTTTAGATTGGGGTTTTGGGCACATTTTCTTAAGTGAGAGAGTTTCAAAGCCTGAATGAAAGAGTTAAGATCGATCATTCTAAGACCACCTTCCTCAAATTTTCTAATCATATTAATTCTTTTTATTTTATCCCGTTTCCCATTCCACAAGAAATCAAAAAATATCTGATTTAATTCTTTGACAAAATTTTCCGGTGGGGACGGAAGGGCAGAAAATATATGAACTAAAGTAGATAAAGCCAGAGATTTAATGACTGTTATTTTACCTATCAAAGTTAATGGTCTATGCTTCCATGAAGCAAGAAGTCTCTTAATAGTTTCAATTCTTTTTCTGGTATTTATTACCCAGAGGTCTTGTAATTCAGCGTTGAGGGTGATGCCAAGAATTTCAAAGTTACCTGAGTGCCAATCAAGATCTAAGTTTTCACAAAGTTTGATGTCTTTACCAGCCATTGAGCCTATCCAGATAGCTTGAGTTTTTTCGATATTCATTTTGAGGCCAGAAATATCATAAAAGATATTCAGAGTTTCAATTGCAGCTGTTAGGCTTGAGTCAGAACCATCTAAAAATAGTTGAGTATCATCTGCATACTGACCTAAGTCATATTCATGTCCGTTTAAAGTGATACCCTTTATTTCCTTATTTTGTCTAATCATACTGCCAAGAATTTCAGCAACAAATAAGAAAAGGTAGGGGGATATGGGGTCACCTTGTCGACAACCGCGTTCGTTCGGGAAAGTTGAAGACAAATGGCCATTTTGAATAACATAAGAGGAGGCATTATTAGACAAGATGGAGATCCACTTTTGAAATTTTGTTCCGAAGCCAAATTTTTCAAGGACCAGCATGATGAAATCTTTAGAAACAGTATCAAAAGCTTTTTCAAAATCTACCAACAGTAACATCCCACGTTTATTTCGTTCTTTCATTTCAAACATTATGTCATACAGTAATCTGGTATTATCACTTATGCATCTACCGGGTATAAAACCTGTCTGGTTTTCATGAATAAGAGATGATAAAGTTTTTTTAATCCTTATAGTTAAACATGTGCTGATGATTTTATACACAGAATTTAAGAGCGATATAGGTCTCCAATTTTTTAGTAATTTTCTGTTTTTATTGGTTTTGGGAATACAAGTGATTACACCTCTATTCATTGTGTTTGATAACTTTTCTTTTTCATACACATCCGTTATATATCTAAAGATCCACATTTGAAGTTCTTTCCAGAAAAATTTAAAAAAGTCAATTGGAAATCCATCTAATCCAGGTGATTTATTATTTTTCATTGATTTAACTGCAGAGGCTATTTCACTTAGCGCTAAAGGTTTTTCTAATTCTTCTTTCATTTTGGCATCAAGAGATGGCACTGTGACATTATTCAAAACAGCTTGGGTATCACCATTAGCAGCATCTCGGGCTTTATATAAGTTTTCATAAAAATGCTTTTTGTTCAGTTATGATTTCTTTGCTATCAAAAATTTCATCTCCATTGTCTTTAATTAAAGAATTTATTAATTTACTGGTGTAGTGGCGATTTTCTAGGTGACAAAAATACCTTGTTGGCTTTTCGCCTTCTTCATACCAAAGAACTCGATTTTTGAAATCCTGATCCCTGATATGTTCTTGTTTGATATTTTCCAGTTTAGATTTATCTGATGCTAAATGTGCAAGGAATTCTTCACTAATAATTTGGAAATCGTTTCTTATTTCATCTTCCTTTTCTTTGATTGTATTTTCTAATTCAGTTATATCAGTATGTTTTTTTCTTTTATGATAGGTTGCATAAGAGATAGTTTTGCCTCTAACTTTCATAAGGAATGTCTCTAAAAATAGCTGGTCACTAATGGTGAGTCCAAATCTCGGTCCTCAATGTCAGATATATCTTCTAAACTATAGTCGTTCTTAGCATATTCTAACTTAGTTTCCAAAAGTGTTGTTTTAACCAAATTACTATACTCATTGATTCTTAAAAGAGAAGTGTTAAATTTCCAATATCCTTTTCCTCTGCTCTTACTCAAAGCGTTAGAAAGATTAAGTGTTACAACTGAATGGTCAGATTTGTATCCCGGAAGAATATCCGCTGAAAGTGTAAGGTTTGCTAGATCTCGAGAGACTAGGAAAAAATCAAGTCTTGCCTGTTGTCTTGGTTTTGTTTTCCACCAAGTGTATTTTCTATTTAGTGGATTAAGATCTCTCCAAATATCAACTAAGTCATTATGTTCTATCTCACTAATAACTTCTTGGCGTGCTTTAGGGTTGTTAATATTCTTATAGTTTTCAAGATCAACTGATGGATTTAAAACTAGATTCCAATCCCCACAGATTACTAAAGAATTATTTTCAAAGTCATCGATATCAGCAAACAAGGTTTTGTAAAAAGTGGGGGTGTCTGAGTTGGGTCCATATAAATTAGCAAGAGTCAGTTTTATACCATCAATAGTCGTGTCAGCTATAATAAAATTGCCCTTATCATCTTTTTTAAATTTATGGATCTTAATTTCCAAATTATTGTTGAACAAAATGGCAACACCTCTGGCGTTGGTCTTAAACGGAGCAATGATACTCGAGAGACCCCATTCGTTTCTCATAGTTGATTCTAATTCTTGAGAGATGTGAATATCTTGAAGGCAAATCACTGAAAACTTTTTCTTTCTCCAAATATTCATAATTTCTTTTCGTTTTTGTTTTTCTGCAAGGCCTCGACAATTGAGAGATACTATCTTAATACTATTACTCATGTTCAAAGTAATTATACCTAATGTAAGACATGTAACAATAGATAAACAATGTTGGAAATGAAATGCTGGGTTTTAAATTATTACAAACAAAGAAAACAGTAAACAAATGTATAAAAACAAAGATTGTCGGCTGCATGACAAAGAACGTAAAGCTCTGTGGCCCGAAGCTTGTTCTTGCAAAACTGTACGAGTATTGTAATAATGCAGTCTTTCTGACCACTGTAGCCTTATTTGTACATCTTTGTACACATAAAAGTGTGAAGAATAAAGAAAAAAACATTGAAAACGTGTTTGCAAAACTCTTTGCTCCCCTCCCCTCCCTATGAATAAATAAAGATTACCGATGTTTGCTCCCTGTGAATTTACCCAAATTTATAACAATAACGTCGTTCGGTGATAACCGTGTTCACGTCATCTTACTAACCTTATGTATCCACGAGCACCATAATAAGTATGGAATCAAGGAAGATTTTACCTGATGTATACATGTAATAATTAGGATACAGTGACGAATATTTCACATTCTAGTAAAAGTCAGTTTGTACTCACTTATATCAACAGTCCTTATGAATACAGTCCAGTGCATTTCCACAGAAAGAAACAGCTAACACATCCAGATTCACAGCTACCCAGCAAACAGACAACGTTGAACAACGTTGTGGCAACGTTGTAGTTTGGTAATGTTTTTTTTCTGACGTCACTACAACGTAAGAGAGACAATGTGTCTCTTTAACATGCTTCCAACGTTATATGATAACATTAATAGAACGTTGTGAATTAGTCAAGTTGAACAGCAATGTTTCCACGATGTTAATTCAACGTTGTTTTCTAATGTTGAACTCTAACGTCTAAGCAACAATGAAACCAAACGTCATTTAAACATTGTGAATTGGTTAGGTTATAGACCAACATTCATACAACGTCGTATTAAAACGTCAGAACAAAACGTCTATGGAACGTTGAAAATAAATGTTACAAAGACATTGTGAATTGGTTAGGTTTAAGTGAAACATTGTTACAACGTTGTAGTTAAACGTCAAAATCAAACGTCTAAGTAACGTTGAAACCAAACGTCATTTAAACATTCTGAATTGGTTAGGTTAAAGACCAACATTCATACAACATTGTATTAAAACGTCGGAACCAAACATCTATGCAACGTTGAAAACAAATGTGACAAAGACGTTGTGAAAAGGTTAGGTTTAAGACCAACATTCATAAAACATCGTATTAAAACGTCAGAATAAAACGTCTATGGAACGTTGAAAATAAATGTTACAAAGACATTGTAAATTGGTTAGGTTTAAGAGAAACATTGTTATAACGTTGTTGTTAAACGCCAAAACCAAACGTCTAAGCAACGTTGAAACCAAATGTCTTCTAAACATTGTAAATTGGTTAGGTGTAAGACCAACATTCATACAACATTGTATCAAAACGTCAGAACCAAACATCTATGCAACGTTGAAAATAAATGTTACAAAGACGTTGTGGATACGTTAGGTTTAAGAGCAACATTGAAACAACGATGTTTTTAAACGTCAGAACAAAGCGTCTAAGCAACGTTGAAATAAATGTTACAAAGACGTTGTGAATTGGTAAGGTTAAAGACCAACATTCACTGAACATTTGTTTAAACGACAAAACCAAACGTCTATGCAACGTTGAAAACAAATGTTACCAAAATGTTTTTCACAGGTTAGGTCTAGGACCAACATTCATTGAACCTTGTATTTAAATTGAAATTTTATGAAACGTTTAAGCAATGTTGAAAACAAATGATACGACAGCTATTTGAAAAGGTAATGTCCAACGTTCCTACGACACTGTATTTGAAAATTTATTTAAAATGTTACAAAATGATGAAATCTAACGGCAACATAAACTTTTGTATTGGTCAGGTTAAAGCCTCTGACAACATTCTTACCAAGGTAAACCCTAGCACAAAGAAATATATTAAATGACTAAGCTGAAGTAAATATCTAGTTTGCGATTAACTAAGTAAGGATGCAAGCGTTAGCAGTAACAAGATATTCTACACATTGAACGGATATTTAATGATTTTAAACTAAATAAACATGTCTAGTATGAATGAAAATAGAATGTAATAACGGAGTACATGTAAATATGATAGATTAAAACAAGATATTGCCACTCGGTTACATTTACACCTGGGAACAGGTATTGCAACACTTGCTTTTACAATTACTGTCAAACTATGAAATCAATGAAAGCGTTTCTTTCAGTTTAACCATGTTTGAAAAAAAAGAAAACAACAAACAATTCAGTTTATCACTTTGAAAAAGGTAAGCGACGTGACCCTTGTTAAACAACCTAAGATGACAGATTTAACAGAAACGTCCAATTCTTTCATAAAACAAAACCTCAAGAGGTGGCTTATCCCCCGGCCCCGAAATGAATAATCACTTTTACCAGTAAAACCTTGAATGTGAATAATTATGTAAATAATGAACATGCATCATGCAATGATCCTATTCTATAAAAGCCATGATAATACTGTTAATACTTCCCCTAACCAATACAATGAAATCGAAGATTCAAATATCTAATTATATAAATATTGTGGCAACAGGGTCAGAAAAATACGACCTATTAATTATAGCTCTTCGGGTCAAGAAGAGTAGTGCGCTATGCAATGCCGAAATTTACCCTATGTTGTATAAGGTCAGGAAAATCCAAAGTCATTATTAGCAGATTTAACTCGGTTCAAATAGTAAACCTCTGAGGATATCATTTAATGTTAGTCATATATTCTGCGAAGCGAATTAAAATCTCCAAATTATCGCCCCTTTGATTGTACGTCCTTTTACGTCTCCCGTAGGTTTATACCTTGTACTGCACACTAACCTAATTCTTTTAACAACTGTAACTGTGTAAAGCAAAATATGCTATCAAACATATGTATCTGTAGCGGAGACAAGGGTTTTTTCAACTTTTTTAAATATAAACCATCGTTACTATTTGAATTTAACGTTTTGAATTCACATACCGGACATTCACTGAAAATTTTGGGATGCTAAACTTTTCGAAACTGCTATTTTTTATTAAAAAAAATTTATATATATTTCTGTCGCGATTATCATTTACATGATCAACACAAATAAAAGTCAATTACTTGTAAACCTATTTCAATAATTTTGATATACTGGTATTGAAAGCGTAATTAAAATAGCGAACAGTTAAAGAGCCACTCCGTGATTTTCATAACATATTATTTACCTTTTATACGAACCTAAATGTCATATGTGGTGATATAAAATCAAAACATCTTAACATGTCATGTCAAAAAGACATGTATGACAAATACTGGTTTTCCATGAAAATCTAAAAACAGCCTTATAAATGCACAGAGGTGTAGATAAAACGTCCAATATACATGGATACTTGTTATATAACCTAATAAACGCTATCAACTCCTAAATTCCATCCTGGCTGTTTTTAGATAAGTCTCTAAAATTACGTTTGACTATTTGACGCGCGCCACTGTCCGGTTTTCGATCATAATTGCGACGTTCTACCTTCATATTGTCACTGTAAAAAAACAATTAGCTTTAAAATGTGTCTAGTTGGTAACAGTCGATACTTCGCGATCAAATGACACCATTTTAATGAGTAAGTTTGGTACATATGACTCCAACAACTCACGGAGTGGCTCTTTAAACAGAAAACATGTTACTTAGCTAATGGTGGGAAAATCGTGTCCTTTGACGATTGAGCTATCACCGGTTCGTTCAAAAAATAAGATTGTGTGCAAATTTAATTATCTGACAAGAGATGCAAATTGTACGTTTCCCCAAATGTTCTCTTCATAATATATGTTAGCAAATGATATGTATCTTTGTTATTAGGAAAACTTTCAGATAAACGAATTTCAACGATGCAGCTTCCCCATCTCATTGTTAAGTAAATTGATTCAACTTTCTCAACACGTTATGTTAGCGAGCTTTTGGGGAAATAATTATTCATGTTACGAACTGCTACGTATTTATTAGTATTTTTTAGGAAATTGCTTATAAGCGAATCACACAAACAGTAATGTCCCGCAAACATAAATCTGTTTGTATGATATCATTTTAATGTTGATACCGGGTAAGTTCATAAGAAATATCGCGACTTCAATTTGCTGTCAGTCAGAAATTAAGTATTCAAACAAGTTGTTCGAATTTCAACATTACGTATATTATAAAACATGAATGGAAACTGTTGGGCATACGTATACATATTTTTCTTTTAAAAAAGCATCGCATGCTATAGCTCTGTGCAGACTTCAAATGCACGACAAATCTACTTCCAATCAAGTCACTATTCAATTGCAAGTTTGATATCTTTTGCTATCAAGCTGAGTACTTAAATGCAACGAAATTAGTTCTAATGGTTTTTTTAATTTTTTTATTGTTTTTTTTTCAAATGTTATGCAAGCTAAAATCAATCTACGTGATTTACAATTAAAGGTGACTACAAGTATATACGACCCCGAAACTCCGAGGCTGCAAAATATGCTAATTTGGAATGTATTCTGAAACATGTCCTTTGTTGTTAGTGGGTCGAGGTATATTGGGATAAGAAAAAAACATACCTTGTTATGAATACTTTTGGATATGGAAAATGAATACGGATTTTTATCAAACTATGTAGATTATAAGGAATATCATTATCGTAAAGTGTAGCTACTTTATATATCTTTAGCTGATGTTGAAGTAATAAACTAACAGTTTGGTAGGCCTCGTGTTGGATTTTTTTAAAACCTGCTTCTGTCACATTTAGCTGTCTTCTACATGCGGCTGTGTGTAGTAAATTGTCCGACTTGACCAACAACCAGTATAGATATTGGAGCAATGATACGGATTAAAAGTTCTTGGAGTCGTTTTCTCTTCTTGAAACCGATTTGGTAAAAAAAATAATTTCTGAGGTTCTTACTAACGGGTGTTAATTTTCTTGATAACATGGGACACAAGGATGAGATAATAGTCAAAAATAGTTTTTCATAGACAAGCATAAAGCATGGTGGTGCAGTGGTAAGCATGCTGGCCTTGTCATTGTTGAATAACTATGAATGAAATGAAGAATTACGTCAGTTGAGACTAATTTCGGAAGACTTGACTATTAAGAAACTTTTGATTTCACTCATGCTATTTACACTATGGAGGCAAATCTCCATACATTGACCTATTTGAAAACACCAAACAGTGATACTCTCTTAACAACAGATTTTTAAAAAACCCTTCAGATAGAAAGGGTAAAAACCAATCGTTGAACAGCCTTTTATATGGAATATGGTTCAGAGTTTTTGAGAGCCGGCAATTATAATTGTATTGGCGGATAAACTCGACTTCCTCGTGGAATCGAGGTGAAAATTTTATGAGTTCATAAACTTAGAAATTTACATACATTTCGAAAGCACAAAGCCAAAACACATATAAAATGAGGTAATTATACAACTAATTGACTCCATAAGTCAAATTTCGCATGACTCTCAGACTGTTGAACGTTATAATCGGGGGTAAATGACAGACAAATGATCGGACGGATGGAAGTACGGACATGCTGACAGCTATATAACTATGATCATTTCTAACGTAAACCATAGGCCCAAATGGATATATTTGCAAAGCTGTCATGCAATATATTATATACGACAAACTTACCTGATTTCGGACACCACCCGAGGTCGCCCAAACTTAGAACAATTTTAACTATATGAGCTGAAGCAATAATAACTGCATTGTCGGCAAAATATTTGTTTTAAAATATTAATTTTAGTATGATATTTTATTCTTTTCGTTAAATAGACATTTGATTGTGGGTAGTTTATCTAATCGATTTTTTGCTATTATGTACAAGTTACAGATACATGTAAGAAATTGGCCAAATATTAAACATTTTCTTTCAACGTTAATGTTGACTACATGCATGTATCACTATCAGGTTAGGAAATATATATAGGAAGCGCCAAAACATCTTAAACTGTATTCAGAAACAAAAAGAAACAACAAACAATCAAGCTGTGCTGAATATTGGTACATTTAATTGGGATATATAAGTAAATGCTGATATATTAATCGGAGGTCGAAATTACCTTGCTTCGGACAGTTTTGACCATGGTTCGGCATTTTATATTTTCTTTTTACGGACTTGTAATGAGTTAATTCAACCAAAAGAAGTTCTGGAAACATGCATACGACTAACACATGTAAACACATACGGTTTAGCGATTACGGCGTTTTTGCGTCAAATGCCCACAAAAGTGATTTTGACGTCATAAGGCTGTAACACCGCATGCGTCAGTGTTGGGAAGATTTAACATTGCTCTGAAGAAATGACAAATTAATTCATGTATACGGAAAACCTTGATATTATTGTACATGAATTACTCACTGCGTGTTTTTTAATGTCTGAGATAATGTCTTCATTTTAAGATAGAACTCAGATATAAATACAACTTGTTGATAGTTTGGTTTGCTCATATTTACTTTTATCAAATTATCGTTTATAAAAATATTTGAATCGAAACACTGTCCGAACCTCGGTCATTTGGCCCTATTAAAATGGGAAACAAGCAGATGACATGGACGAGCAATATCCCCCGCGACTGGCGCAATGTTTTATGAACTTATGCTTTTTCTATGACTGTAGTGAAGATGAAGATTCCTTTAAAGATGTTCGCTCCACAGTCACAGTTCCAAAATTCAAATAAAAACCTTAAATCATAATGTTCTTATATAATAAACAAAACTGAAGCGGTAATTTCTTTATTTTAATGAATATTTATAGTTTCATTTTGAAATAATTCACAATTTTGCTGAGCCTGCAATTTTAATTGTAACTATTATTTTAACAAGTTCTGTTATCTGTTTTTCTTAGAAAGTAGATGTTGTTGAATGAATATTATTTGTATGAATCCATTCAGGTATATTTTAAGATAATGAGTGGGAGAAAGCATGTTTTTAGTCCAAAAATAGCTTTAATGTTGATATTTAAATTGAAATGTTTGAAAACATGATGTGCCGTAGCGGCTAAAAACCCACATTACCATACATATTTTTTACTTTTTTCTTGAAGAAAATTGTGTTAACTCTAACATGTTTTCAATTTAAAAAAAAGTTTAATACAGGAACTAATTAAAATTTAAGTTTTCTCCTACAAGGTCATCATTTCCCCATAGACTCCCATGTTAAAACTCTGACTGACAGATGAATCTTTGTCTTAAATTATCTCGAAATAACCCACACTAACCCCTATTTTTTGGGATGGATATTTCAAGCAAATACACTATACCTTTGAAAAAAACAAGTTAGAAAAAAAGTTTAATACTTTAAGTTTGAGGAACAGACATCCTTACTAGTATTTTGCTGAAGTATATGCATGTCATTGAAATGTTTTAATGAATACAAAAAGGAATTGTTAAATCCACAACAAAATAAATCAACATGTGTTAGGCATTACCACAAAAATTCAAGAAATTATTTTCAAATCATGTGTGTTATAATCATACACATTCAAATACCAAAAGACCTATATCCTGACATGCAGAGAGGACTGGATTATAACAGTATTTAATGATGTTATTAATTATATTTGCCAAAAATGTATATCTTAATCGACTTTCATGTATTTCTTAATCTCTGTGATGAATGTGACAATTAACAAGCCAAAATAGGAAAAAAATCATGATACATCACGTTTTTCCATTAAATTCAATTTGGCAAAAATATTTGCAAATTTGACAAAATATACATCTTCTTATATTCAGCATCCTCTTTAAAATCTTATCAAAATCACATGATTAGTTTAGTTTTTAAATCTAAACGGGACGGGACTTTTAACAACGTTAACGTAACATAGTCACCACTTAATGACAAAATTCGCAAATGTTAAGTAGGTATTTTTAATCACGACCCACCTTCATGTTATTATCTATCATATATTATTTTCTATAAAAACTGACGATTAGTTAAGTTGTTAGCCGGACAGGACTGAAACAGTTTTCTAACGTTCACCAATTTTTTAAAAATCTAAATTATTCAACCACTTTTTGAAAAATAAATCAAACTTTACAAAATCATAAATTCAAAATTGTTGCGGACGGACTGACGGACGGAGCCGGGTTTGATACTCCTCAACACATAACTATATTCTTAGTAACCGTATATCATGTACTAGTATATATAATTACGCGTTTTATAAACCTCGCACAAAAGATAGTTTGATCGATGCAAAGTTGAAGTTTGTAACGGCTACCGTAGATACTGAAGTAAACATTCGGCGAATATTGATTTAAAAAACGGTTTCAATAGGCGTTTATAAAAAGCTTTCTGGCGGCGATTATTTATTTAAAGCCATTTCGTGCGTACACATTAAAAAAAATGAAACAAAGCCAACCTTGTAGGAAATTTCCAAACGTGCCTACACATGTAAAAGTATTTGCAAGTGTACTCATTTTCCATAATCTAATTCGGCGAATATTCAGGACAGGCGATTATGTACAGTGTTTCACGCAAGTAAATAAAACGTATTGTTTCAGTGAAAAAAAAGACTTCCTCGGGAATTTATTCTAAAGATGAATCATTTAGGCTTAAAACAATTTTAAGCACGCATAAGTTAACCCCGAATTTTAAAACAAAAGCACATTCATAAAAAAAGATAAGTAACAACGAGGGATTTAATGTAACATGACGATAATGTTTATTCATCTCGATCTTATTGTTACAGGTCATCTAAGTGAGTGAGTTAAGAGGGATGTTAGCAAAATAAGTATAACATTGTTGCAACGTCATGTTGAAGATATAGGCTGCGTTGTGAAGGCAGAAAGAAAGAAACTTTGTTTTAAACTAAGGATACAAATACACGAACAGTTCAGCTAAAGGATCATTCGGTTCGCCCATAATTTGTCTTATAAATGAGTGTTGAGATTTTAAAAGGAGACAATCTAGATATCTACAGACAATATGTACTGTTTAAGTATTTTGGAGATGTTGGTTGTAATTACTTTATATATGATATAACATACATGTACAATAAACTCCAAACATTTTCGACATTTTCTCTTACATAAGTAGATCTAATAACCGTTTTAAAAGAAACCGAACGGGATATTTTCATTTTGATTAATTACTAAGAAAGTTCTTTTTAATTATTTGGAATTGTTATGTATCCATATCGTCGATAACAAAGGAGGCAATTCCTTACATCATATTCGAAATGTATATCATATCAAATTGAACATGAAATTACATCAAGAACATTGACCAGGATGAGAAGGTTAATTTATGGGTTTAATGGGGTGTTTTCCCTTTCGGACCAACGTGGTTAAAATTGGGTCTAGTACTCGGAAAAAAAAAGCTTGGCGCGGTTTCCGGAAAGAAATTCAAGATTTGAAATCACGAATCACGAGGTTCTGGACGCATAGAGCGGAAGTGACGTAATCTGTGTCGCGCCATCGTGAACGAATGATTACCATGCTTGATTTAGCTCGCCGCTATGAAGTCTGTCTACTTAATCATCCCACAGAAGTTTTTGAAATGCCAAATTCAAATACGGGAAAGCGATTCGTTGTTGGAAGACGCTGAAAGTCAGCTACAATGGCAAATCGTTCAGTTCGGTGGATAGGAAGGACTGCATGGCCACGTGTTTGTAGTAGCTCAGTAGGTAGGCCTACTTCAACAACTTTCAAGTAGTAAGTATTGTAGGTACCGCAGACCAAATTTTTCTTAAAGAGAAATCGTATTTTTTTAAATTGGAATGTGTTCAGGGTCCATTACGAATAGAAAAAACAATAATTGTTTCAAGATAGCATGTTTACATGTTTCAGGAAAAATCCCCAAAGTACACTACCCTGGGTGTAATTTTTTCATTTTCCAATTTCAGTTTGGTCCACTGCTCTCAAAGTCAAGATTTTTGTTTTATAAACAAAATAAGCCTATGTACATGTAAAATACACTCTAGCAAAACAATGTATGTAATAAAATTGAAGAAAAGTTGTTTCTTCATTTTTTAAAAGAATTTTTTTCACACGTCATGCATTGACTATCCAGAATTCGAGAAAATGATCTTAAACCGCAGCAGTTCACAAGTTATTTGGTCTGAAATGTATAAACAAATATGCTGTGATGATTAAACCAATAACTGAATGTTGATGAATTAATATTGAACCAAATTTACTATTATTTATGTTGAAAATATATAGAAAATACAAATATTCAAAGAACGAAATCGATTACATCGATTTGTAAATTGCTTGAAAAATCTTTCTTTGTGTGAGTTATCAAACCCACACATCTAAATGATAGATTAAATTTACAATGGGCCAACAAGATGTATAATAGCCTTAATACCTTTATAGTTTACCAGTTATTAGATGTGTAAATATAGATTGTCAAGAGTATAAAGAGATAAATAAATCTAAGACTATATAAAAATAATTTGTTTGTCTAAAATCATAAAAAAATGATTAAATATCGGAGTTCGTATTACAGTTATCAAGTTTTATGCTTACGTAATCTTTAAAGCTATACATCATGCTATCAATAATGTTGAGAAGAAGTTCGATTTTCATTACGATGACGAGTGTGATTGAATTCGTGATATGTAAAATTTCATATAACAAAATAAAAGGTTTTTTAAGAAAATACACATTATGAAAGTGAAAAATATATCTGAGTGCTTAATTATCATGAATATAATATTTTATGGCCGAATTTCTATGTTTTCTAAGAATATTAAAATTTATGTCAGGGGCAGATAACTCTAAAATCGTACCCGAACGAAATGCACCTAAAATCTTTAAGGTCCTATCTTACGTCTTTGCAATGCTTCTAAAATTTAAAAGTAGATTTTTAACATTACAAAAATAGTTGAAATATGCGTATCTGGCTTTAAAAATGTGAACTTTGCATTATTTCTATAAGAAACAAATATTTTTACACAATATTTACAAGACTATTTACAAGACTAATTTTGAACTTGCCGCTATTTTTTGTGTGTACATCGTCAGAGGTCATGAATACGAAATACGCACACTTGAATCTTTCGTGATGAAATACAAATATCAAGTGTATTTGTGCACGTCACCGAAATACGTTTAATCAGACCTTAAACACGGGCCTATGCAGTGAACCAAACTGACCGCCATTCTGAATTTTCTGCCGCCAGCGCCTCTAGCGGTGGCTGCGGTCGCTAAGTATTGTGTATGTTTAGAAAATATGTCTCTGTAACGAAATTATGTCTGCACTACTCTCATTATAGGAGGGATGATATTTTTGGTATAATTGATATATTCATAGATATTGATTATTTAAAAAATGTTTATGGTATAGCTACGGAGCAGGGTAATTTTAGTAAAATGGCTCTATCCTTTTTTGTCTCTATATCATTTCTAATCATCATTATCGTTTTCGAAATATTACTCAAAATTTTGTTTCCTGATCAAAACTCTAAAACTGTCAAACCCAGCTAAATGAAACTTGGTGTGTCCTTAACTTCTCCGGGCTGTTGGCGTCTTGTGACACCCTGCAGACTTCGCCATATTGACATGATATTGTTATTTGTCCCTTTGACATACATTTGAAAAATTAAAAAAGTGCGTGACAAAGTTTCTTTAATCATAAAAAGTAAGCATTTTCTGAAACACTATTCAAGGGGCTTTCACATGATGAACATATTATTACTCTCAAATCTTGTTTTATAAAGAAGTGATAAATGAAAAGTTTGCAACGTGTTTTTGATCACAAATCAACGAGCACCTGCTCGTTTTTTATCCTATAAGTGTCTAAATTTTCCAACCAGCGGAAGAGGTAGATGATTCATGTGTATTGGTTTCCATTTTCATTCTCCTGTGCTAACAGTTTCTTTCCGTTGAAAAATGACCCAGCTGAATATCTTGTTTAGTTAGTATTGATGATGATGCAAGTTTTATTTCCTTGCAGCTTTTCTTTCAGCAGTGACAAGCTTAGCTAAAATGGATGCGACACGCCTGAGCTGTTCAAACATGTTTGATATCAGCAGCCAACCCCACAGCAGGAGAGTTGGAAACAGCACCAAAGGTAAAATAGCCATAAATCTTTGACTTGGTGGATCCAAAAATACTTTGAAATATAGTAAATGTTGAGGATTGTAATTTTGATACATTGTTAAGGTGAAACAATTATACACGAAAATTTGGAATGAACTTACATATATGAAAACTAATTTTCCTGTGGACACATCTTCTTTGATCAAAAGTAATTATTTCAGTAGTTTTACTTGTTACACATATAGGATGCACTGCATGCACCCCTCCCAAAATGATATTCTTGGTTATTATGTCCCCCACAAAGCTTTGCAGGGGAATAATGTTTTCATTCCATCCGTGGTTCCATAAATCCGTAATTCCGAAAGCTTTTTGTTTCCGGAACATATCTCAAAAAACATTCAATAATTTTTTCGAAACTTGTTATGTGTTTAGGTCTAGTGGTGGAGTAGTACATTTTGTTATTTTAGTTACTAATTTTTTTTATATATTTGAATTTTCTGGTTTCCATGGAAACAATTTCAACTTTTTTTATATGGGGGTAGTGTAATTTTCCTACCTGTATCTAAATGAGTATTATTATCTAATGAGTATTATTGTACTAAACCTTCTATATTGTTAGTTTTAGTGCTTCGGTGGTGCCTTTTGCTACTTTGATTATTTCTAATATTTTCATTTTACTTGGTTTCCATGGAAACAATTTGAACTTGGTGCATGTTGGGGGCTGTAGATGCTAATTATAATATTTGATGACAGTGTGAATATCAAATGTCAAATTGACAAATACATAAGACTCTACCTTCTGCACCATTGAAAGTGTATGTTTGCTTTGGATTGTTTCTGGTATAAATGGCAATAAGATGATAGGGTTGGATTAAAAGTTTGGAAGGGGGACATCGCTGTGCATCACATGCACATATTTCTAGTTGACCTTAATAATTGATAAATTTTATCTGTGAGTCTTATCCAACTATCATCAAAAGTCATCAATGACTTGCATTATATTTCAAACAATGAAGTTCTACCATTATGCGCCCAAAACAAAAATATCATTGTAAGTTGTGTTACTGGTATCCTGACCACAATGTGAATAGAGACTGACAAATTTTTATCAGAAAAATCCAGTCTGTACACATAATTAGATGTTGGACAATGCAGGTAATTTCACCATAATATGATATCATAGTTTCAGGTGTCATCCTTATACTTTTCACATTGTGAACATCACTAGTTATTCTCTACAACTGCTGAAAATGTTTGGGCACTTACATTGCACAAAGGGGATCCGTTATTTGTAATTTTTGGAAAGGCTAAATTCAGCACAGCAGATAAATCATAAACCTCAAACCAAATACAAACTCCTAATCCTGCCTCATATTTTTCATCAACTCACCTACAAGATAGTTTCTTCAACATTATCAAACACTAAAATATGCCACTCAAACTGTTCTTCGGGTTCATAACCTGGCCCATGAGTTTCCACTATTTCTTGGGACTGGGAATGCTATGTTTTGGGACTGACTGTTCGTGCCCCCCACCCCCATTCTCAGATATTCCCGTATTCGCCTAATAGGCATTATCTCTAAAACTTTGGACAATTTTCTTTTCCAAAAACTCATTGGCTTAGGAAGCTGATAATTTTAGAATAACCTCTTCAATGTACTGCCTCTCCATAACATGCAGATTTGCCGTTTAGGGGTTTTAAAGGTATTTTGAATTTTGTTTGTGTCTGTTACCATGGCAACAATTTGGACTTGGCCTTGTTCAAGGGTAGTGTTCATTCTGACAATCTAAGCAATCATCACAAAATATGGTATACCCTCCATATGCAGCAACAATGATGTGAAAAAGTGGTTAGATAGATATGAAAGGCGAAAGAGGGAAACCCTCATTTAAAAAACAAAACAACAATTATGATAATCCTCCAATTTGAGACAGGTGTCGCATCATTTGCTGCATCTTGATTATTGATTGCACAAATACAAGTTATACATGGAATTACAGATGATTCTTTTCACTAGATAATGGTGAAAAATTTATAGAAGCGCCAAATAGTGCAAGAGATGTGAAACCCTAAAAGAGGGAAACCCTCGTCTCAGACATCAGCTTGCTGTATCATTATTTGAGAGCAAATTAATATTGCTGATAAATTGAAGACTATTCTTGGTACTTATGATTTAGACATTTTAATTAGAATTTAAGACATTCATGCATTTATTCTTTATTGTAAGACATCAGTTACCAAATTGCGCAAAGTAGTTCACAAGATATGAAGAACTAAAGGAAGGTATATGATAAAATTATACAAGTCACTTCTCCAAGTCAGGAGGTTATCACTTTAAAAGGAATTTGAAGGATAAGCACATGAATTTTGAAGGCTTGAGTAGAAAAATTTTGATAAGAAAATTCATTCGTTTCATGTTATAAACCTGTCATTTTTATGTTAATGTCCACCTCAAACAAACATATCATGGTGAGCTTCAGAGTCAGTGGCTATTTCTTCTATTTCTGCACTGGAATTAAAGTTTTAAGGTAAACAAAGCCAGAAGGTGGGCAATTTATTTCCTCAAAACTCCCTCTAGGACTTCTTACAATGCTTATGTCAATCAGTTACCAATTAGATGATCAGTTTTCTTTAGGAAATAGGTGTCCGCTTCTACTCCTGTTTCACTTGTTAGACTTCAAGATTGAATAGCCTGATGTTATGAGCTTCAGAAAGTGCTAGTTTGACATGTAATAATTTTGTAATAAGCCATTTGTACTTCTTAAACGGCCAGTTCGACCGGGTATTTTCTGTTCCACAAATATTCGGGAGGGAATTCCCTTTTGCACGCGACACGTAACTTTTTTATATATTCGATTTGTTTTCTATTTTCTGTGTTTACAACTTTTTCATGTTTGGTAATTAGTTGTAATCCGTCCTTCAAACTGAAAAAAATAGCGAAAACAATCGAAGCCACTGACCAGCACTACCAAGGGGCTTAACTCTATTGCGATCATGGCGGCCATTAGATTGTTGTCCGCTGCATGATTGATCTGCGTTGTAGTAACCTTGTAGTTACTTGGATGTTTTGATTGTTGGGGATTAATAATGTAAATAATGTTTGCATAACTAATTATGACATCTCAAATGGCTAAGCTCAATCAATATGACACTGAGGAGAAAAGTGGCTTCGCTCCGGCTTCCCAATATAAACAAAGATTCGTCCAGACTATCGCACTCCAAATTACTCACAGTGCTGCAGTTTTCCGTACATTAAAAACTTTATGTGAAGTAACTTAGATATCTTTCTTAAAAAAGAAGACACAAACGTGATTGTCGCCATGTTGTGAAAACATGCAGCGTTGCATTATGGGAAGGGACTTTTCTCATTCTATTTATAGATCTACTTAACTGCTGACGCACTGTATCTAAAAATAGCTTCGTTAGCAGCATAAGCTTATCGCTGAAAACGTAATCGAACTGGCCGTTTAAGTGTAATTTTAATTCTTTACTAAATGTTTTGAGTACCACATTGCGTTGTATTTTGTCTACTGAACTGTCTTAAGTTTTAGGACTTAATAGTGGTTTTATTTTCATACTTTCATGAAATTCATAATGATCTGTTGTAGGTGTAAAGGATAGCTACCCAGAAGGACCATTGGGATATTCTGAGAAAGATGACAACACCATCAGCAGATTGCTTATCCAAGGGTTTTTCATCTGCCCAAGCATAAATTTTATTGGAATCCCTAACAGTTGGCAGGTTCTCATACATTATATGTGCAATTTTAAAATAATGAAAGAAGTCTATGGCAATGGTAATTGATTAAAAAAAATTATAGTAAGAGAATATCTGGATACATTCTATTGTCAAACAGACATCTTTATTTCATCAGGCCTGAAAGCATATCCATCTGTCAATTCATTTGAAACTTCGGACACATTTGCATTGTGTTTCCAACTTCAGCTATCTTTCGAGAGCTGAAATCTTCTGCACACAGACCACTCAGGGCTTTATTAATTGTAATTCACTGACCTGGTAGCCTTCAATCAGGGCATGAGGAGCCATGCCCTTCAAAAAAACATACTTTATCTTAAAACATTTAAAAAAGCTGAAATCTTGTGTCCAGACACATTGGCCAAGGACAAATTATGAATGGCAGATTTAGAGACTATGTGGCCCCTTGTGTGAGCCTGGTATTTCATGCCCTACAAATTCTATTTTTTCCCTTCCTTAATATATCGTTAACTTCTCAAGAATGAATAAAAAGCTGTAGAAAGCTTAAATTTGTGTGCAAACTCTTTGGCCAATGAGGATGATCAACTGAGATTTTTAAAAAAATAAAAAATTATTTAACTTGATTTAATATGATGTAATGTCTATATAGAAAGGCTGAGGGGTTAATGGCCAATGGCTCTATCTTTTTCTCATCAAGAACTGCTGAAAACCCTTAGCTGTTTTTTGTTGCTGGGAGGTTGCATTGCAGAAGTGGACGCCACCAAACTAAATATATTATGTATTAAGTTTATATTGCTTGTTTGGTGATTTGCACATTATGGACCATATAATTTAATATATATATGTATGTATGTATGTTAGTGACGGCCACATCAGATGTTTTTAGATCATGCTTACACTTGGTTCTTGGGCACATTAACCATGATATCTTTTTGAGTCTGTTATCTTAGCTGGCGTGTCAATGAAATATTTGCCTTTTGGTGTGCTAACCTTTTCTCACCTACTTCTGCCTTTTATTGCAGAAATGACCTCTGATGTTGAGGAGGAGGTACTGTCCCTAGAGGGCAAGGATGCTGGAAGCTTTTATTGGTTTACTCCACAGGATCTACACAAGTTACAGTATAAGCTGAAGGTGAGAGACTTGCTGTTTGCAGATGCCATTCTTGGTTAAACTTGTATTGAACTTGCAAAAACTGTTAAAATTTCATGCTATTGACAAGACAAGATTGAAGGCACACTCTTTGTAAAGTGAGTTTGTCTTCTTTAAAATTGCTAGTTTGATATGTGCATGCCTAAGGCTTATTGAAAATAATGGGCTCCATCAAAGATAGATTGACAAATGGGCGTCGTTATTACATATTTTATTTTTAAAAATGACTGATAAAGAAAATTCTTTTGATAAATTTCACCAGCATTCATAAAATAGCATTGATTTTTAAAGATTATGACCTTGAAAACGCAGTAACTTATAAACATAAAATAATTATTTTTTTCTAGTTTAAGAAATATGAGCTGAAACAAAATAATTCTGAACCAATATTCTCTTAAATGATATTTGTTTCCATATTAACGCAAATGTCTATTTTTTTCATTTGAACAGGTGACGGAAAGATAATAGACAAAAATGCAATGGTGAAAAACAGAGTTGTCCCGTCTAGGTGGGAGTGAGGCAGGAACAGCTTTGGTTTCTGTTAATTTTAACTGTGTAAGTAAGTTGTCTATTATATCCCTTAAAATTGTAAAGGTGTGGGAGACTGTTGTCATTGGTAATTTTCCAATCTAATGTGTAGTGGACCATATGAACACCAACTATTATCTCCAGGGAACAGCACTGCATTGAATAGAATTAACTTCTGTCTCTCTGTTGCACTGTTTGATTCTGAGATTTGACAGTCATATTTGGCGTAAATTATCATATTGTTGATATTAAATCTGAAACTAATCATTTATAAATCCAGAAGGTAAAACATAGGTCACAATTTGGATTTTAACTTTTCAGGATTAAAGGCATTTGTCAAGCAAGAAAACCGCTTCATAAACAAATACCTCCTGAGGTGAAATGCTGTCTTCAAGTGAGCAGAGCTTAAACAGTGTTGGTTATTTTTTTGTTTATTTTTTGTTTTGTTTTCCCTGGACTTTTTTTTTTATTACAAGAGAATCGTACAAACAAATTGTATGATTTCAACATATGAAAGTTAAATTGTTGATAAATTGTTAAGACTGAGATAGAGATAGAGATAGACAGGAGATAGTGGACAGTTACAGAGGGCAAGAGTAAAAGAAACTCACGGTGCCATGTTCAAAGAATACATGACCATTTTGTTTAAATTTGGGGTCTTCCTCCGAAAATATGTACTTTTCTAAGTGATAGTGATATTTTATGCAATGCATCAGATTGTTGAAGTTTAAAGCATTGGAAGTAAATCTAGTTTTATTGATATATTCTTTTGTGATCATGTAAATGTGATTTATAAATACATTTGCCTTTGGGTCCTCGAGTAGAAATTTTGTAATATCAATATCAAGGAGGCTGGTTCTAGTTTTTGAGAGGTACCATGATTCTAACTGTGAAATAAGGTTTTTAGTTTTCTCACATGAATAAAATAAATGCTCGAATGTTTCAATTTCTCTACCGCAAAAGGTACAGTTATTGTCCTGACATATACCGACTTTAAATAAAAAGGATCTTGTTGAGACTATTCTATGGGTTAACTTAAACTGGAAATTCCTTGCTTTATTTTCGATTGTAGTAAGGTTTATTGCTGCAAAACAGTCTGGTAAATAGTTTTCAGGCAGAGTGATATTGAGCTTAGATTCCCACTTCATTTGAAGGTTATCCAAGGTAAGAGGTTAAACAGTGTTAATTATTCAAGGGAAGTTTAGCTGTGAATCTCATCAGGTCTATAAGGCTACATGGGCTTTTTTTTATAAACTTTTTGCAATTCAGAATTCTCTCTCCTAACTCTTGTCAAAGCTTAAAACTTGTGTGTGGGCACCAGGACACGTAAGGGATGAAAGAAGTATGAACTTTCTTTTCTGGAGAGCCCCCAACAATTGTTGGGGAATTTAGAAATGACCTCCATTGTCTGAGCAAGCCTTTTCATATTTGATATGTGGAAAAGTCATCAGTTGTGTTTTGGTGTTTTCAAATTCTCCCTACCTTTTTTGTCATTTCAACATAGAATTTTGTTTCTGGACCAGAACTGCAAACCTTTTTGAATCAGCTACTTTAAACATAGTATGTGAATCGATCATTCCCACTTGATGTGCCTTTTTTGGGTTTTCAACTTTTTCATGATATGATTTTCATTGTTTTAAAACTTTTTATGGAAGCGCAACATTTTTCAGACCAGAATTTGAAAATCATAAAGCCTGAGCACAATGAAACTTCAAGGCTATTGAACAATAATCTTGCGTAGCTTTGATTCAGTTCAAATGATTGGTACAGCTTATGAAAGTTTTCAACTAAATATTTGAGTTATGAAGGGGTGATTTAAGATTACAGTTTTATAATCATCTAACAATTTATATTGCATACTTTTCCTACTTGGCGAGGGTTTTAGCGGCACAAAACTCTGTCAGAATGTGAGGTTTTCACTCTTTTAGATATGGATGTGACAGGAGGTATTAAACCTCAATTTTTTAAGAATATCATATGAGAAAAGGACATTTAGATTTCTTGAACTAGTTGAAATGTAGGGGTGACTACTGGCCTAATTTGACTATTGCGATAGCGAGACTATTGCAGTCTACTATTGCAATAGCGATAGACTATACAATTGTGTCCCACTATTGCAATTGCTTAGTTGCGATAGTTTTAGATCCAATGTATTTCATCTGTGATTTCCAAAGATTTCATGAGGATAATCTAATTAATACAGATTTCAGCAATCGTCCACAGTTGCAACCAGGGTTCATAAGTCTAAAAGAAAATTTCTCATCTTTAACATTAAGAAATGAAATGAATTCAAATGAACATGCTTGAAATATTTGGAAAAGTCATTAAGAATATAACTAATCCACGAAAAATTACACTTTCAATACCTTACCTTACTATTGATATATCAATAGTGTATGAGGCTCCCTATCGATAGAATAGTATTGCAAGGATGACTATTGTGATACATTATAGGACACCTCTTTTCATTGTATGTCTAAAAACATAAACTCCCCTGATAAATTTGACTTTCTCATATTTTCCTGGATTAAATTGTGCAGCTACTTAAAAAACAAAAAATGTGTAAACTGTACTTATTTTGATTAATAGTAACGCCCAAAATAAATTGGATAAATACTTTGAGAAATATAAGGGGCGAATTCATGTGTTCTTTAATATACCACAACCGATCCAAATATAAATATAAAATATTTGATACAAAGATAATGCCAATAATGTTATATGGTTCCTAAATTTGGGGGTTTACGTTCAGAGGTGAAATCGAGAAAGTTCAAAAGTTGTCTTAATATTTCTAAATTTACTCCAAATCGTGTTATACTAGGCGATGTTGGAAGGCATCCGGTTTGTATGAATTATTTCAGTCGCTGTGTTGGATTTTGGTATCGGCTCGTGTGTATAATGGACAGAAGTCGGAATCCTAAAGCATGCTACGAAATGCTTAAATTACAGGATAGTAATGGAAAAGCTAACTGGGTAACAGGAATTCGTATGTTATTGTTTTCAATGGGATTTTCATATGTTTGGATATCGCAGGATTTAGGCAATTATGATTTATTCATGCAGACTTTCCTGGTACGGTGCAAAGATATTCAGTTCCAAGATTGGCATAGCAGATTTGTTGAAAGGAATGATTTCAGATTCTACTCTAGCTTTAAATCGCTGTTACATACAGAGAAATATGTTTTAGAATTATTTTGTCAAAAGGATCTCCTACGAATATTTTGTAAATTCCGATTCCAGTCACACAAACTTAAGATTAGTAAATTAAGGTACGACAATGCTATTGATAATGATCAGCTTTTATGTATTAATTGTAATATGAAGGTAATAGAAGATTAATATAATTTTTTATTAGTCTGCCCCTATTATAGACATTAGGGGAAAAACTTATTCCTCCATACTATTTCGTATTCCCTTCAAGTCCCTACCAGTGATATTGGTTGGTATTGCTTAGTAATAATACAGATTTTCTCAGAAACTATTACATTAACTTATTATACCCCCGCCTTACAGCGTAAGCGGGGGTATATAGCGTTCATTCTGTCTGTCCGTCCGTCTGTCTATCTGTCCGTCTGTCCGTCCGTCACAAATCTTTGTCCGGAGCATATCTCCTAAACTATACATGCTAGCTTCACCAAACTTCATACACTTATCAACCATGATCCCTAGATGTGCCTTTTGAGGGTTAGACCACCAAATGATTTTTATTTTTTTGCGGTTTCCATGGAAACATTACTAAAACAGTGACTCTATGACAAAGTCCTTTGTCCGGCGCATATCTTCTAAACTATAAATGCCAGCTTCACCAAACTTTGTACACTTATCAACCATGATCCCTAGATGTGCCTTTTGAGGGTTAGACCACCAAATGATTTTTATTTTTTGCGGTTTCCATGGAAACATGACTTAAACAGTGACTTTATGACCAAGTCTTGTCCGGAGCATATCTCCTAAACTATACATGCTAGCGCCACCAAACTTCACACACTTATCAACCATGATCCCTAGATGTGCCTTTTGAGGGTTAGGCCAACAAATGATTTTTATTTTTTGCGGTTTCCATGGAAACATGACTTAAACAGTGACAAAGTCCTTTGTAGGGAGTATATCTTCATAACTATACATGCTTTCTTTACCAAACTTCATACACTTATCAACCATGATCCAATGATGTGCCTTTTGAGGGTTAGACCAACAAATGATTTTTATTTTTTTTTGCGGTTTCCATGGAAACATGACTATAACAGTGAATTTATGTCTTAGTCCTTTGTCAGGAGTATATCTTCTAAACTGTACATGCTATCATCAGCAAACTTCATACACTTATCAACCATGATCCATATGGGTGCGCCTCTTGAGGTTAAGACCATAAAATTATTTTTATTTTTTGCGGTTTACATGGAAACTTTACTAAAACAATGACTGTCTGACAAAGTGTTTTTTCCTGAGCATATCTCCTAAACTATACATGCTAGCTTCAACAAACTTAATACACTTATCAACCTTGATCCCTAAGTTTTAAGGGTAAGACAAACAAAGAAAGCCAGACTGTAGTTTGAAGCGGGGGTATGTGAGCTGTGCTCACTTCTTTACTTGTTTAACCTTAGCTATAAGGTGTACAATGGGGACAGATTCGTTTACTCAGAAACTATAACACCTAGATTAGTTACATTTTGGTTTTGGATACACCTGATGATACTCTTGATCGAGTTCGAAAGCCATTTCTGATATTATATTTGTGACAGAGTTATGGCCCTACAAATGCGCAATTCGACTTGTAGTGATTAACAGATCTGTTGCTCCAACTTGGGGACAGATTTTCTCAGGAACTGTTTCACCTAGAGAAGTGAAATGTTGGTTATGATTACAACTGATGATACTCAGTAACTCTTGAGTGAGTTTGAAAATTATTTTTTAAAGAGTTATGGCCATTGATTGCTCAATGGACTTTGAGCGATTAGCAGTCTGTTGCTCCAATGGGGACAGAATCCTTTACTCTATAACACCTAGTGGAGTGACATTTTGGTTTTTTTGATACACCTGATGATACTCTTGATTGAGTTCAAAATTGCCCTTATTTCTGTAATTGGACGTGAAGCGATTAACAGGTCTATCTGATGCTTCAATTGGGACATATTTTCTCAGACAGTATCACACTTAGGTAAATGAAATTTTGGTTTTGGATACTGTATTGATACACCTGATGTGCACTTAATTGAGTTCTAAAGAGTTCTAAAGCAATTTTATTTTTTAAAGAGTTGTGGCCATTGATTGCTCTATTGGACTTCGAGTGATTAACAGGTCTGTTGCTTCAATGGGGACAGAATCCTTTACTCAGAAACTATAACACCTCGAGTAAATACATTTTGGTTTTGGATACATCTGTTGATGCGCTTGATCGAGTTCGAAAGCGATTTCTGAAATATTATTTTACACAGATTTGTGGCTTTTGAATGCACAATTCAACTTGTAGTGATTAACAGGTCTGATGCCTCAATGGGTAAAAAATTTCTCAGACAGTGTCACACTTAAATGAATATAATTTTGGTTTTGGACACACCTGTTTATTCTCTTGATCGAGTTGAAAAGCCATTTCCGAAATGATATTTTTCACAGAGTTATGGTCCTTGAATGCGCAATTAGACTTGTATTGATTAACAGATCTGATGGTCCAGTGGGGACAAGTTTTCTCAGACAATATCTAAAGCCATTTCGGAAATAAAAGGAGTTCATTAATGAACTGCATTTGCCTGTGAAGCTCATTGATGCATTATTTATTTTGTGATGATCTTAGCTGTATGGGACAAAACATAGGACTATCTATGATAAACTGTTTACATGTGAGTTTGGAAGACCCAGGGCCTCTGAGAAGAAATAAGACGGACTTTGAGGGTATCTCTAGTCATGTTTTTTTTTAATATCTTATATTTAGCTTATATATGTAAATTGATGAAATTTCGCTAAACATTTAAGAAAATAAGAAATTATCATCATTTGGACACTTGAGAGAAAAAGATGCAACTTTACAAAGGGGATGTGTACTTATCTCTGGTAATAGTCAATAATTTGGCTCTATTTAACATTATGAAATTCATGAAAAATTCACTCTCATTTTGAATAGAATTAAAGCTCGCCTGTAATATAACATTTTAAGCAAGTTTAAGGGTAAAATATTAGCCAATAAACAGAATTTTTGTCACTGAAATAGAGTTGTGAGGTACTTGACTGAAAATGTACCGTCCATGCTTTCATGTATACAGAGAATACACATTAATAAACTGATGATGATATGCTTTGCCAAGATGACTAATTTCTAGCAAATTACATGTACATTTTACTTTTATCTTTAGCAGATGGAAGTACGTAATTGCCATAAATTCCTCTGTTCTCATTCATAATACCTTCCCTTGCAGTGTCGGCAGGGGTATATAGCGTTCATTCTGTAAGTCTGTCTGCCTTCTAGAACTTTGTTTAAAATGTATCTCCGGATCTACGCATACTAGCTTCACTAAACTTCATACTCATATCTGTCATAATCCCTAGAAGTGCGTTTTAGGATTACACCTGCAAATGAATTTTATGTTTTGTGGTTTCCAGGGAAACATGACTGAAACAGTGACTCTAAGACTTTGGCTTATGTCCACAGCATTATTATTTTCTAAACTCTTCATTTAAGCATCACCAAAATTAATACAAGAATCAGTCATAAATCAAAATGTGCCCTTGAGCGTTAGATCTCAAAGGAATTTTTAAAAGTTAAGTTTCAATTGAAACATGTTTAGATCAGTAACACTATAAATTTTACCTGGAGGGTTTCTCTTTAAGTATACATACACCATTGACCAAACATAATAGAAGTTCATGTGATACCCGAAATAATGGTACACTATTTAAGAAAACTGAAGATAACTTCAATTAAGCTAGGTAATGGTTAACAATGTATATTATTTATAAACATTTAATTATACCCCCGCCTTACCGCTTATGCTGGGGTAAGTAGCATTCATTCTGTCCATCCGTCTGTCCGTCACAAATCTTTGTCAGGAGCCAATATCCTTAACCAGTGTCCAATCTAGGACACTGGATCGCGCGGTTTACATGAACAAAAAAATCAAATCGCCCCGCATAAAAAAGTCATTTATTTTGACTTATCTTTATAAATAGAGATATAATCCCTGCAAAAAAGCTTTATTTTTCCCAGAGTATTGTTGTGATGTTAAAAATAATTAACTTATATATTAACTTAAATTAACAATTGTAAAATCATATCTCACAGCGGGTAGTTACTGATGCATTTCATGTCAGTGGTTGGCCCTCCTGTGAAGATCACGTAATCTAAGCCTATCATAATGCTTGATACAAACATCTACCAAATTGCTGTACTTTTTATATCTCCTGTTTTGATCTTAGCTTTCAAAGTTTAATTCTTTACAAATGAATGTAAGACCGTAGGTTTCATTTGAAAATATGTTATAATAATTGGTTCTATCAATACTGATCTCATCAATGCTATCATCAGTGATATTTTGTTTTGGTTCTTATTTTGTTGATCATATTTACGGGACCGAATTGATTATTGAAGAATTCATATTAAGACTCTGAGAAGCGTGATATCTTTTAACAAAATATTTTCTGTGATTTACGATAAATATTTGCATGAATGTACTGTTTTCAACCTCGCCAACATGTAATTATTTGTGTAGGTGAAGCGCTGACATGAATCGATTAACGGTTATTCACTTGTTACAAACCAATACCGTGTAAAACTCGTTAAAATCTGATGAAGTTACAGAAACTGAATGTTTCCAGTTTTCAAAAGCAACCAATTAACTACCCCCTCCCCCATACTTTTTGAAAATCCCCCCCTCTTTTTTTCATCAGGGGGCAACTAATCCCCCCTTGTTTTCCAGTCCTGGAATGGACACTGCTTAACTATACATGCTACCTTCACCAAACTTTATACACTTATCAACCATGATCCCTAGATGTGCCTTTTGAGGATTAGACCATTAAATGTTTTGTATTTTTTGCGGTTTCCATCTAAACATGACTAAAACAGTGACAAAGTCCTTTTTCCAGAGTATATCTTCTAAACTAAACATTTTATCTTCACCAAACTTCATACACTTATCAACCTTGATCCATAGGTGTGCCTTTTGGAAAAAGAAAGCCAGAAGGTAATTTGAAGCGGGGGTATGCGAGCTGTGCTCATTTCTTTACTTATTTTAAAAGCTGACAACATTTCAAAACGCCTCTTTAACCGTCTGATGAAGGGTTCAACTTTATAACTACAAAATTCTTCCGTGGTGACTTATTCCATGTTTTGAAGACTGTTTCTCGCTCTTCTTAGTCAACTCCTGTCTTGTACCATTTATTTTCCTGTTTTCGAATTCTCTGGGAAGTGGGGATACGAGAGCTCTGCTTTCTTTTACACATGTCTCGTCTATCATATTAGACTAGATTTACCTTATTGGATTTTCAATGGGGAAAGTGGCAAATATAGATATTATTGTTGATGGATTAAGGGTTTGGGTAGGGGGCCTCACATGCAGCCAGGATGCACATATTTGTATCTATCTCGGGTTTCATCAGTTTGACTTGACTGCAGATTTAGTTGTGGTGGTCTGAATTAACTCTCTCCATTTCAGTAGAACATGGTAAATAAGTCTTAAGAAAATCACAGATTTTTGGGTTTGAACAGATGGATACAGTATGAATTCTCTCCCAATAGAGGTAGCTTTGTCATAAATTCCATTACTGACCTTGTTTTTATTACAAGCTCCTGTCTGGCTTTAGCAGGTTGGCCTAGTAGCAACATATTGCAATATTTCAGCCAATTAAAAAAACCATGCATGGATAATTGTTGTCCTAGAGGCCTTTGCAATGCTGCATTGTTCTGTAAAGAAGACTACAAGTGCAAAGTGCACATTGGAACAAAGTTTAGCTTTCCCAAAATAACGTGCCTTTTTGAATGATAACAATTAAAAGAGCATCTTTGATTGCAGCCATTCAGGTTTCTACATTTCTAGGACAATAAAAATTGTTTTTATTAGAACAGGTATGATGGAGCTGCCTCTGTGGAGAGAGAATAGGGGAGGGTGTTCTCTTTTGTATAATAAATTCATTGTATCTTCACCTATTTAAATAGTTCAATCACCGGGATGGATACTGGGATATTGAAGGAGCTCTGTAGATTCAAATACACTGATGTAGCAGGGTGCCTTGAAAGTAAGCACTAATAAACAAACAATGATTCTTCTTTTTTTGTTTCAGGTATGGAAATGAAAATGCCAATCCAGTCAGCAAATCAAGCTTCAGAAAGGAAATAATTATGCAGTTTGTAGATACTCTGTACTATGGAATAAAACAATTGTACATGTTATCATATTCCAATTTTTTCTCCGAGTTCGTCTTATTGTCCTCTCCGGCATTTCTCTTTTTTGCATGTGTTGAAGTTGAATCTCACAAGTGCTCCTGATCTTGTTTAAGTTAAAACTTTTCTATTGCATTCCCCCCAATATTTAACTTAAATTGATGCTTCCCATAAAGAGGACTTTCAATGTCATGAACCAAATTTGTTTTTCACCAGAGGCAACTTCAAATATGTAGAAGAGAGGAATTGTATGGATGTTGATTAACATTGTCAAGCAGACATTGCTTTACAACATTCAGGTGACGTTCCTATTCTACATCCAGGGGACATTGGGTTACAATGTCCATTAGACGTTTGTTTATAACATTTAGTAACATTGTTATATTACATTCAGGTAACTTTGATTTTTAATGTTCAGCTGACGTTGGTTTACAACTTTCAGCTGATGTTTGTTTACAACTTTCAGCTGACGTTTGTTTTCAACTTTTAGCTGACGTTGCTATGCTACATTCAGCTGATGTTACTATACTACATTCAGGGGACATTGGTTTAGAACATTCAACGGACGTTGCTTTACTACATTCAGGGAACGTTGCCTTTCAACATTCAGGGGATGTTGCTATAGTACAATCAGGGGACATACGTTTGCAACATTTAGGCGACGTTGCTATACATCATTCAGGGGACGTTTCTATACATCATTCAGGGGCCGTTGCCTTTTAACATTCAGGGGACGTAAGTTTACAATATTACGAGGATGTTGCCTCACAACATTCAGAGGAAATTGGATAACAACGTCGAGGGTACGTAGGTTCAAAATGTCCAGGGGACGTTGCCTTCCAACATTCAGGGGACGTGGATTAATAATGTTTTACAATGTTGCTCAAACATGTTATTTGACATCAAAACGAAAGGTTTAAATAACGAAAAAAGGAATCTATAAACGATGTACATCTGATGTTGCCTGAACGTTGGTATTGTAACATTAGAAAACAAGGTTGGAATAACCTTTAAAAGAAGCTACAAGTAACGTCAATAAAAGTTTCAACAAAATCGTTGTCAGAACATTTGGTTGACAACATTACAAAATAACGTAAAAATTACGTAAAAAGGAATCTACAAATTACGTGAAATAACATTACAAAATAACGTTGCAAGAAAGTTGGATGTGTTAGTTACAAAATCACGTAAAAGTCACGTAAAAAGGAATCTACAAATAACGTCAATTAACGTTACTAAATAATGTTACCTGACAGTTGGTTTTGTAACGTCACAAAAATACGTAAAAATTACGTAAAAAGGAATCTACAAATTACGTTAAATAACGTAGTGAAATAACGTCCCTGACACCCTTTCACAACATTGACACAACGTTGTGACAACGTAAAATTGTTTGCTGGGTATATAGTTGTCCACACTACGAAATCCATGTGCTTCTTAATGGGAAAAATTCCCGCGCACAATATGCACGTGCAACCCAAAGTAAAGGTAGAAAGACGACTGTCTCACAAACTTAAATAAAATACATTGTCAATAGTTCATATAACTCAGGGAAACCATGAATTGTGATTATATACTTGTATCCAAATATGACACTGAATTTAAAACTGAAACTTTTAGTGTGATATGCTACTTGACATGGAAAATGATTTATGCAATCTGCTTATATAAAAAAAGTTTTCAAGCAAGTCCTATTTACACTTTTTTGTTGTTTTGATATGGAGCCCTCAGGAGCGTGTGGTCCATGTTGACTGCGTTGCTTTGGGGTCTTTTGTCTCCAGGATGACCTCTGTCCGGTCCACTCTGACCCGTGTCCAGAGGTGCTCTTTTTCACGGATGTCAGCTGCCTGTCGACTTAATATGGCTCGGCGTTTCTTGAGCATTGCTGGCAAGTCAGTTTGGATACTTTTACCGGATCCTCTTAGCAGTTTCCGGGCGTTGAAGACATCTTCCCTGTCACTCATACAAGAGAAGTTGGCGATGATACTTTTTTGAGCGTCCGGTCGGTGCTTACGTTGATATTCGGAAACGGGTAGTCTGTGGACAACTTTAAATCTCATCTGTTTCACTCTTAACTCCTCAAAATTAAGGACGTTGGTGAAGAATCCACGCAGCACCTGTTCGGTGTCTTCCTTTTGAAATTCTTTAATTCCGTAAAACAAAAGATTGCTTTTTCGGTCATGAATGTCTTTCAATATGAATTGTTTTTCGAGTAGAGCGTGAGCGTTTTTACTTTCGGTCAATTCTTGACGGAGTTTTGTGAGTTCGTCCCCGTGCACGTGCACGTCATGTTCAATGGAATTGATTTTTAATGTCATGTCCGAAATTTCTAACCTGACCTCCTGAATTAAATCCTGTAATTCTGTTTTAGTATTGTTTATTAGCTCTGCCAGTCTTCTCTCGGAAGCTTGAACTACCTCTTCAAACGATGTCTGTGACCTTGTGTCCGGCATGGCTGACTTGATCTCAAGACTCAAAGCACGTGTTTTCTCAAAAGTGTTGATTTGAAATTATTCAAATTTATTTAATATATCAAGTTTACTGCTCCTTTAGGACACTTTTGTGTAATATTCACTCATATACGTAGCTTAATTTGGCTGGAAAACCATAGGTTGGGGAGAGCGATGTGAAAAACGTCTATCGGCTCGTCATGCGCAACCGGAAGTGAAAGACGGGAGTTACCTGCCCACCCCCGCGCCCCCTATGGTCACGTGACCAAAACCTCATTCGAACTTCCTGTCGCTCAGTGAACGTTTACGTTTCCGAGCTCTCGAATGTTGCCAAGCTTTTTCTCTCTCTGAGACCAAATAAATTGGAAAATAAATAATTATTGTACGGTAGGGTTTTGTTCTTACCTTCTTTGAATCCCTAAGTTGCTACTTGGGGAGAGTTGTTGATTTACAGCCGGTAAGGTCAGGCAGGCCACATTGGCAGTTGCTTGCCTCTGTTAGGTCGCGCGGCTCGGGCTGCACGTGCGTGCACGTGACTCTTGGCTTGTAGGTTTCACCCCGCTGGGTGGTTGACCTATGCTTCCTTCGCTTTGGGCGTGGGACGAGTGCTCCGCTTGTCCGCTCTTGCTTGGGTTGGTTCGTCGCTACACGAGCCCGTGTAGCGAACGACGGTGACAGGGTGAGCCTCCTCTGCACCCCGCCTTACGTTGGGCTACGCTTCGCTCCGCCTACGTGTTAGGCATTGTACGGACGGCGTACCCCCCAGCTGGTGGGTACTAGTGTTGAGTGAAGCCTCCGCTCCGCTTGCTCCGCGTCGTTCGCCTTGGTCCGCCTACGCGTTCAGCGTAAGACGTAGGACGTGCCCCGCCCCTCTGGGATTAACCGCTCCGCGGTTGTTCCACCCTCGCTTCGCCTTTGTCCGCTCGTGGGCGAGGGAAGGAACGTAGACTAAGGGAATTCATTCCTTCTCGTCTTAGGCTACTTCAAGGATGACAGGTGTGAGGAATGTGAGTCCCTCTCGGCGGAGGCCTTCAAGGTCTACACGCAGACCTTGCGGAAGAGCGAAAGGGACGCTGTCGGCGCCAAACAATGGGGTCGGACATCAGGGGGGGTCGTCCGCCGCGTCCACTATTACTTTTCCGCCCCCAGCGCTCGTCATTTCGGAGGACGCGAGGGAGTTTGAGTCAGATGGCGCGATTTTGGACTCAGACAGGTGCTCACGTTCGGCAAAGGGGGGTCGGTTCTCCCCCTCTCGTCGAGCCGCCTGCCGTCACTCTCCGTCGGTGTCTTCTGCCGCCTCGCGCACGTCGCCTCTGCGCGTGTGGAGGAAATCGAAGAAGAAGAAGAGGTCAGCCAACCGACAGGTCTTTGACCAGTCGGCGTTTTCCGCCAAGCTCCTCGCGTCCGTCAAGGACATGGTGACAGGGATGTTGGAGACTAGGGAGCCCCCGCCTCCGCTGACAGTACGGCCGGAGGGATTCACCCCCGAGTCTCCACCCCCGGCTCGCTCGAACCACAGGGTCACCCTCCGTACACCGGAGCTGAGGGGTCCGCTCCCGCCTTGTCACCAGCAGACAGGGAGCGGGGTTTTGTGGACCCTACGGACCCTCCCTTTATCCCGATCTCGGAAGGGGGAAGCGAGGGCGGGTTAGATAAAATGGAGGCAGTAGCGGAGTGAGCGGACCTCTGCCTGCGTGAGGTAGAAGACTCTCCGTCCTCCGCTAAGCGGGCCAGGTATGAGTCCTTCTGTGAGGAGGAGGTCCACCAACCTGCGAGGCAGGTGTTCCCTCCCCATCGGTTGTTTGACTTGGCGGGCAAGGATTTTGAAGCCGCAATCACCTCTGCGGCCCCAGGCCGCCTTATTCCCCCACTGGTCTTGTCGGACCGTCAGCGGGCCACTCTCCCGGTGGCAGAACCCCCTATTCCTCTCAGCCCTCCCGTCTTGGATGAGGACATAAGGCGGGTAGCTCCCCCCTCCTCCGCACATCACGTCTCAGACGCGCACCTTGTGCACCTGGACAAGGAGGCGCGGTCAATTTTGGGGACGGCTAACTCCGTGGCCCACGCATGTAAAGCTATGACAAACTTCGCCAAGGAGGTGGGAATGGAGAAGGGCGCGGCAGTCCGTAGCGGGAGGCCTAGCGCAGGTCATGCTGAGCGCGGGGAGGATATCTGCGGGGATCACCAATCTCCGCAGAGATGGGTTCCTTGGGCGGACGAATCTCCCTGTCGAGATCCGCAGCAACCTCAGGGTCGTGTCGGGAGGGGCCAGCACACTCTTTGCGGGGGCCATCCCAGCAGCCTTCCGCCAGCGACAGGAGGTCCAACAACAGAACTTGACCAATAGGCTGGCGGGGGAGCGTAGGTCGGGCTCGGCTACGCCCAAGAAGCAATCATCTCAGCAATCAACCGGCCCCGGACGGGAGGCGTGTCCTTTCGATTCGGGGGCCGGGGAGGGAGAGACTCAGGCGCTTTCTCCGGTCCCTCGCCCGGCAATTGTACCCCTCAAAAGAAGTGGGTCAAGCGGGGGATGGGCCCCACACCCTGGGGAAGAAGTGACTTTTGGCAACCACCGCAGCTTCCCCCGCCTTCGATCGCTCCCTGGGATGGGCCTGTCGGAGGGCGCCTAGGGCAGTTCGTGGCGAACTGGCGACAGCTAGGCTTAGATCCGTTCGTTTGTCAGATTCTGGAGCGGGGGTATCAGGTACCAATCTCGTCTCCCCCTCCGCTCACCTGCTGCCCAACGGAGCGACCGCTAGCTGCGGACAGGCTCACTCTGACGTTAGAGCAGGTGGAGATTCTCATCTCCAAGGAGGCAGTGGAGGAAATCCCGCCCCAGAATCTCACGCCAGGGTTCTACTCCCCGGTGTTCGTCCGACCCAAGAGAGATTCGAAAAAATGGCGACTTATTCACGACCTGTCGGTGTTCAACCGCTCCTACCTCGTTCGGCCGCCATATTTTCGTCTCTTGACTGTGTCGTCAGTCACGCACTTGCTGGAGCCCTCGGACTGGATGATATCCCTAGACCTGCAGGACGCGTACTTGCACATCCCCATCTTTCGAGATCACCGCAAGTACCTCCGTTTCGTCCTGGGGGGGGCGACACTTTCAGTGGAACGTGCTCCCGTTCGGGATATCTTCCGCTCCGTGGTTGTTCACCAGAGTGACTCAGCCAGTGGTGCAATTCCTTCACCAGCATGACGTCCAGTTCTCGATGTACCTGGACGACGGGTTCGGTCACCACCGCTCACCTGCAGTTCTCAGGGAGCAGCGGGATTTCGTGATCGCTCTGCTAGGGAGACTAGGGTGGCTGATAAATCTGTCCAAGTCAGACTTACAGCCAACCACCTCGCTCACCTTCCTGGGCGCTATCCTGGACACTGCTCAGTACAGAGCGTTTGTCCCCCGGGAACGAATGGAGAGGATAACCAACCTCTTGGAGTGAGGGCTCAGGGGTCCGCTACCGCTCCGGCAGTGGCAGCGGATCATGGGGTTACTCACCTCAGCTCAGGACCTCACTGCGAGGGGACGGCTGCAGTTGAGACCACTTCAGGTCTTCCTGAACCCGCACGTGAGGGAAGACGTGTGCAGACACGTTTTTCCGCTTCAACAGGCCCTCATCCCTCACCTAGCCTGGTGGAGGGTGGAGGCGAATGTTTTCTCAGGCGTTCCGCTCAGGCGGCCAGTGGCGACCGCCAATCTCTTCATGGACGCGTCCACGCAGGGCTGGGGAGCCCGTCCGGGGACGGAACAGACAGCGGGTGTCTGGTCTTCGGGTCAGCGCAAGCGACACATTAACGAGCTGGAGATGGAAGCCATCAGGCTAGCAATCTGCCACTGGTCCGCTCTGCTGTCGGGCCAAGTGCTTCTCGTGCACACGGACAGCTCGACAGCGGCTTGGGGGATCAACAAGCAAGGTTCGACCAGGGCAGTCGGCATACTACAGCTGGCGTTAGATCTTTTCTGTCTGACAGACAGGCTGCACATGACAGTGCGAGCGGTGCACATTCCGGGGGTGAGGAACGTCCTAGCAGACGCCCTCTCCAGGCCAGACAAGCCTCCGCCTACGGAGTGGAGACTTCTCCCCCGAGTATTCCAACAGGTGTGCCAGCACTTCGGGAAGCCGCACGTAGACCTCTTTGCGACACGGCTGAACCACCAGCTGCTGGTCTATGTGTCTCTAGTCCCCGATCCAGGGGCTTGGGCCTTAGACGCGCTGTCGTTAGAGTGGGAGGGGATGGACGCCTACGCCTTTCCTCCCCCGGCGATTCTGACTCAGGTGGTGGCCAAGATCCAGGCGACTCGTTCGCTCAGGCTAATCTTGGTAGCTCCCCTTTGGCCAACGAGGCCATGGTTGGTACCTCTTCGGAGGATGTGCCAGCAGGAGCCAGTCGCCATTCCCCTCAGGTGGAATCTCTTAGTGAGCGAGCCGAGCGGTCGGGTGCACGAGAACCCACAAGCTCTGAATCTTCACGCTTGGCTTGTCTTCAAAAGGGGTTGAAACGGGCGGGCTCCAAGCGAGTCGATGCCGCCGTTTCCACTGCCCAGCGTGTCACCACGCGCAGACTGTACGACGTACAGTGGGGGTCCTTTGTCGCCTTCTGTGTTGACAAGGACTGGGACGTCCAAGTGGCGACGATCCCCCAAGTGGCGGATTACTTAGTCTACCTCCGGGAAGAGAGGGGACTTAAGGCCTCTTCCATTAACACTCACTTGGCAGCGATTATGTCCGTTATGCACAAGCGGGATCCCTCCGTGGACATCTCGGTCCTCAAGGAGGTGGTAAGGACTTACCGACAGGTAGACGGGCGGCTTAAGCCCAGACCCCCCGAGTGGGATCTGGCGATCGTCCTTGAGCACCTACGCTCGGACTTGTACGAGCCCCTAATGGAGACTATAATTCTCCGCCTGACAGTAAAGACCTCTTTTCTGGTGGCGATGGGTTCGGCCGCCAGGATTTTGGAATTGCACGCCCTGCAAGCCGACTTACTTCGGTTTGAAGTGAGGGATGGGTGTAGGGCCACGCTGGGACTTGCACGGGACTTCGTGTGTAAGAACCAGGGGTCAGATGAGCGAGGCAGGGTGTTCCACATCCCCGCCCTCGCTGGCTCCACTTCCCCCACGGACGAGGAGAGCAGACTCCTCTGTCCGGTTAGAGCTCTCCGCATTTACTCGGAACGTACGCGTTCCCTCCGCCAGAGTAGGAGAAGGCTTTTCCTGCCTCACTCCCAGCGGAGCACTAAGGAGATCGATAGACGAACCTTGAGCGTCTTTTTGCGGTCGGCTATTCTCGAGGCTTACAAAGCGAAGGAGTTAGCACCGCCAGCTCGAACAAACCCTCATGAGATCCGTGCGGTCTCGGCTACTATGGCCTTTCACAGTAACATCGCTGTAGCGGACATCATGTCGGGTTGTTTTTGGAAGTCCGGCATGGTCTTCGCAAACCACTACCTCCGAGACTTGTCCACGGAAGACCTTGTGGGCGTTGCCAGGCTGGGGCCGCAGGTATTCGCACAGCACCGCACAGCGGGTCCTGCTCCCCTCAGAGGGGTTGCAGCTCACCGCTAGGTCACTTTCGCGAGTCAGTTGTTTTTGATAGCTCAATAAACTTCGCATCGCATTTCCGTTGTCTTGGTTGTCTTTTTTACTGAGTCGGGGCGGGCTACCACCTTTGTTGGGGGTCCCTGTGCTCCTACCTTTAGTTAGACGGTTGTAGGGGGTACCTGCTCACCTGCCGCTGGGCTCTCGCAGCCCGCCACCTCTGTGGGAGTCGGGGCTACGGTGAGTCGGAGACGGTAATAGTACGTTAAATAATAGTACGTTTTTGAGTAAACGTCATTATTTGTACTTACCGTCGACGACTCACCAATCTTTAATTCCCACCCATGCCTCCCCTCCTGCGAGTAGTTTCGCTTTCGTTTTAGTCGACGGTAAGTACAAATAATGACGTTTACTCAAAAACGTACTATTTAGTTCAACCCGATAAATTTTTCAACCCCATATGCAATCAAATACTAAAAATTCAAACAATTGTTGAGGTTTGAATTAATAAATTCTGCGACTAAAATAAAGAGACATAAATTCATACTGAAGATAAAAACCTCAACATTCGTCTGCAAAATCATTAATTATAGTCACCTCCCCAAAGTTTCATGATTATTTATCCCACCTCCCCCTGAATAGAATTTTGAATTAGCTTATCTTTCAAAATCCTTACTCTCCTCAAAGTATTCCGTCCGTTTTCTCTTCCGATATGGTTGACTGTCATATCTCGCTGGATAGACGGATAGCGGGCCTGTTATCATCTTCATTGGCTGCTGACCACAGTCGCTGCTCGATGAGCGAAACCAATTAGGTCAAAGCATTTCCAGGGCGAGTGTTGAACGGAAACTCTCTAGCCTTGTACCATAAAGTCTTAATTGTTTTATTGTTTCATGAAGATCAAATGCAGGTGCTGAATGTGGATACTTTACAGGAATATAACATAATATAATATTTTCGTATGTTACTCCTATTCACTAATTGAATGTTTGTAAATACTGTATGTGTGAATATTGTACGCCTGCTGCTAGCTTGTGCGTCCGCCTGTCCGTGCGTCCGTCAACAGTGTGTATGTATAGATTACTGTTGTGCCTGCAAGTCAAGAATGTCTACTCTTGATATCTTTTTACATGGTTGTCATACTCTGGGTATGTTTGATATATTTTTGTATGTATGCAGATATGCATGTACAACTTGTATTTACGTATGGTACGGTATGGTTACGCCTGAGAGCATGTTTTATGTACTATGTTATTTTGCATGTATGTATGTTTATGTGCATGTATGTATGTATGTAGCTATATATGTAGGTACGTGTGTACGTCTGCCTGTCTTTCTGTCTGTCCGTCTGTCTGCCTGTCTGTCTGGTATGTGTGTGTATATGTCGGTGTGTGTATATGTCGGTATGTGTGTATTTATATATGTAGGTATGTAGGATATGATCTGTTACGCCTGGGTGTTTGTATATGCAAAATTTATCTGTTAATTTTAAAGTTTTAGACATAAATATATGTATATAGTGTCTCGTAGGCCAACTGGCCGGATGCTGTTTTTATATGTGAATTTTACTGCTATGTGATTTGTACTACAGCATGTGACACTTTAATAAAATATTTTTCTTCTTCTTCTTCTTCTTCTTCTTCTATAACAGGTGATATTTCACCATTGAGTTTTTATCTTGCGGTCCGATTTCATTTCATATACTAATACAAAGATGTTCATAAGAGTGAGAGAGAGCGAAATTGTTTTCATTGTCTCACCAAATACAATTGACGAGTAAACTGCAAAGGATATCGCACCTTTTATATTGGTCAAAAGGTTCTGAGAGACGATTTCTCTTACTTATACCTAAACAACAGTACTTTTAATACACCAAAAAATAAACACAGACACACACACACACACACTTACATATAATGATATATATAGTATATGCATAACCAAATATCACTTATAAGCGTTTGTCAATCTTCATGTTTTAAAATACAGCAGTGACGTCACCCTATTCTTTCAATCGTACATTATCCTTCACGAATCTATTTTTTCAAGCGACAAATTGAGCAGTAATTTTTTTAAGACGGCCCCTACAAAGTTCTCAGAATTGGTGAATTGTTTGTATAATGATGTATAACGTCATTTCTATAGCATCTTTATAACACATCACTAAAACACATTCAGATGTCGAATATTTATTGAACCAAGATTTACAAGATGTTGACTTTGCAACTGATGTTGAAAGTGCATCCCTTGCGTGCAGCATTCTTATCAATGTCGATTGTTCCGGTATCCATAGCTCTCTGATCTTGACACTGAAGAACACGACTCACTGCTTCCTTCTGTTGCTCAGATGTTCTCTTGTAGGCTTGTACTGCGTCTGAAGAATGGCCTGTTGTCTCCTTGATGAGCTGTTCAGCTACATTGTGACGATAAAGTCGTGTTGCTGCAGTTGCCCTCAGGGAATGATTGGTTCTGAATCCTTGTAGTCCAGCAGCGGCTGCCATTTTCGACACTGTTGATGCGATAGTATGTAGTCCTAGCGGTGCGAGACCGTACCACTGTCCTGGGCGTGGTTTGGTTAAAGGTCGCAGGTAGAAATTCTTGGCGCTAGGGGGACTGAAAAACAGAACAGTAGTTTTTTTATAAGCCTAAATACATAGTTATGCCTTTGCGCGTACAAACGAACTTAAAGAAGTCAAATGTGAAGTGACCATATTAATTTTAGTAAGTTGTATACCAAATAGCATTTCAAAAGTTTTTATTGAGCATAAACCGGTAATGTTGAATGAAGTGCATTTGAATTGAATACAAATATATTGCTTACCACAGAGTGACATATTTCTTATATAAAGTCACTATACATCGACTGCTATCAGATTCATTTGGGTAGGCATCAACAAGTTTCTGTAACTTTCTCCTGTGTTTCAGTCCTCCATGTCGTGCTTTTGATACATCCTCTGTATACCGCAGTACCGTTTTACCCCTGGAGTCAGTTGTCAGGCTCAGTTGAGAATGCTGTAGTCGTAGGGCTCTGTGTTCCTTAGCTGCTCTGAGGGCGAAGTTGATGCCGAGTAGGTACAAGAGGGTATTCTGCAACTGTTGAGGATACTCACTCCCGAGGATATTTTTGTTCCACAACAAATTTTCCTCCTCCTCACTGATAACTTGAGCTTGACGTCGTGAAGTGCCTATTCCATTAGCAGATCTTTCTCTCATGACAGAATCAAGTGTATTTTTCAATTGAATGAACATGGGTTCTGAGAAAAAGTTCACTTCTACGTCACACTGTTCCAGGTACAGCTGAATGGATGTTAAAATCTCGTACAAAGTAGATCCAGGGTAATCCGAACCGTTCACCTTTCTTACTTCAGTGATGAATCTACTAAGGGCAATATTCAACTCCTCTACAGACATTTCTTCCAAGTTAACCTTGAATAACGGTCCTGTTCCTTGGCGTTTCATAACAGCGTTTCTATTTTCCACCCAGTCTTTATATGTTTTAACAGCCCACTTGTACTTATGTTTGGTACTCTCCGATAATCTGTAAAACATTCAAAATTAATATTAACTTTCTAAAGAAAATGTCCTGTCAACTTTGCACTAAACTTTCAGCATTTTTTTGAAAACTTGAATAAAAGAAGAGTGCCATCTTTGCTGTATTGCAATTCCTTTTAAAAGCATCATAAAAATGTGTCATTAATACTTGTTAAATGTAAAATTCAGAAATTTAAAATGGAAATAAACTTAGAGTTACCTACTTGCATGAACGAAAGTTAATGTATTTTACATTTATTAAATGAAAACAAGGTAGTAATGACCAAAGGCAGGATAGAAAATTAGTATAATACTTACTGTCGTTTGCTCAACAAAGTCATTTCCGTATCACTTTTTGGAGCAGCAAACCGTCCATAGTCTTCTTCAATTTGACTTGCACCTTGTGTTAATATCTGGTCGTCATCCGATGAAAAATCTTTAGCCACAGTAGTACTTGCGCGTGAAAAAGATTCTTCAAATTTCTTTGAGGCCTGTGTTAATACAGCATCATCGTCAGAAGAAATGTCCTCAAACTGAGGATACTCAGCCATTTCGTCACACTCAAGCAAAAAATTACCGTACATAATGTCCAAGCTCAACAGAGACAATGCTTCTTTTATAGCAAATCCGTAAAGCTCACTGTCACTTTGAACAGTTTACACGTGCATTAAGAATGTACTAGCTAGATGATTACATTGCACGTGCATTAAGAATGTACTGGCGAAATGGTAACGTTGCACGTGCATTAAGAATGTACCGGCAAGATGGTTACGTTGCACGTGCATTAAGAATTACCGGTGAACCAGTTGGGACCATCTCAAATTTTTTTAAAGGATTTTGTTTTATTGAAAAACGTTTTTTGTGTTATAATCATGCAATGAAATACGAATGTTATTATCATAAACCAAAGCAGGTCATACAAAAAACACTTTAAACTAGGCTGTATTTTAAGTCAGATAACATACTCGTAACCGTACATTCGTGAAAACAATGTCCTCGCCGCTTCGCGGCTCGTACATTCTTTTTCACGAATGGACGGTTACTTGTATGTTATCCTTAACAGAATGTCTTTCACAATCTACCACTACAGTGATTTCATGGCGGCATATTGTTTACACATAACGTACCTCATATTTTCACATATGTTGATTTACATGCATTTTTGTTTTTAAATACAAATACACCATGTCAAGTATACATGTATACAGTGTGTCAATATTTCAACTATATGAATCAAAATTAAGAATGATGGAAATGATTTAAGGGATAGAACGTTAGTAACATTAACGAATGTAAAAGTAGTCGAATTATTAGATAGGAATATATTCATATGAAGAATTGACTTGTTGTTGACATACCTATTAAAAGTGCAATGTTACATCACTTCACAGGTTAGCTATATTTTAAAGTGTTTTATTCTGTTGGGACGACATCGACTCCAAGTATAATTTTACAATATGTACCGCGAATTAAATCAAATATTTGAACTCAAAAGAATACAAATAGGATTGAATTGTCATCTTTACAAAGTAACTATTTTTCATATGGAATATTTCATCAAAACTCGAATGCATTAATGACAGGTGATAATTGTGAATATGTATAGAATGATGGGCGTAGCTCCATGAAGAAAATTGTCCAATGAAGTAACCTAAACTTGATTCTACGATTGTTACGTGACAAAGATTAGCGGCGCGCATACAGGTGTATTCCTACATGATTCTTCCTGTATCGGTTATTCGTCAAAAGAGACTGACTTTATTGCATCGAATAAACAAGTTATTGCCGTTTAGTGACTTGAATAACCCAGCGCTCTGATAAATAATTATTGCAAGCTAGGTGCAGGTGTGTATGTATCCATTCAATGGCAGACAGGGGCGTGGATCTATTAAGCATATTGTCGAATAAAAAAACCCCTGTATATGCTAAATCTGTTATTGTTACAGGACCTTTATTGACCGTACTTGATATACGTTGCGCTCAGCATGTTCAGTAAAGCATTACTCGAATAAACTCTTATATTAATAATAATATTCAAAGTGAATAACGCTCGCGATCAAAATATCAATAACATGCAATTATCAAATTGATAGGTCATGACATAAGACTAAAATGATGCATTCAAGAAGTAAAGTTAAAATCAAAATGTAATTCAAATAGCCTCAAATTCTTCACAAATGATTTATCAATACATGTACATAAATGTATATAATAACGCTTCCTTTCGTTTCGTCTTAGATATAAGAATTCAATGCCTTTTACAGATCAAATGTATCTAGCACTGTTTCAAAATTGGTAACTTCACAAAGACTCCGATCGTTTCATCTGATTTAAGTATTTAATTTTCCCTTTCAAGACCCATATATGCAGAATGTTTTCATTTACCAAACGTATTATATTTTTGCACAAAGAGCAACGATTTTCAATTCTTCTTTCTTTCCTGAGGATAGCATCATACTTACGAAACTCGTTCTCTTCATTTACTATATTGAAATCTAAATGCCTGAAAACGAAATTAGTTAACCGCCCTCCCCCACCCCACCCGGTCTCTCTTGTCACGGACCGTTGAGCTCCGCTCTATTTGAAGAAAAGAGGCCTGCCTACGGCATCTACCTGTCTCCTGTATGATTGCTTGTGATTGTATACAGGTGTTTTATGACCCCAAAATGCTTATTAGCGGGGAACTAACAAAAGGAGTATAATTGCGCCGGACTATTTGAAGTCATCGGAATAAATTAACAACACATACACACGTAAAATATTTACTGATATAGGTATTCCTTATATACATGGCGCTCTGTATTGACTAACCACCGGAGGTATCTAACCCTTTGGTGGGGTTTGAATACACATCCGCAAAAAATACACCATAATGAGTTGGGCGAAGAATTAGATTTGTCTTACACTGTAAAACATTAGATTTATTTAATAACTTTATTATTTGAAAATCTTTCTATATTGTAATTGTAACTAAAACAAGTTGAACACATATTAAATATATCATTTATATTCATTCCTGTAATCAAAACTTGTTGATCACTGAACAAATTTAGTATAGATTTCAGATTTTGCTTGAATGTAAATTCGACAACCAAAAGAAGGACTAAGGTACAAGAGGGTTTAGTACAAGTAGGACCCTACATATTAATTTTATCTCTTGCGCAAAAGGTGTGATAATCCTTGAAATTCCTTATTGTACATGAAGGCGATGAGTTTCATTGTACTTACGGTGAAGGAAAATAAATTTGACAGATTGCACGAACAAGCTTTTAAGTCAAAAGCAGCACTAACTTTGCATGTGTAGTTTAACTATGCTAATCCATTACCTTCCCTGAAAAATTTGAACGTGTTAAAATTTTTTCTAGCGGTTTTTGCTTGATTCTTGATAATTTCTTCGAATAGACTACTACAGAGCATCGGGTTGAGTAACGAGATGTTTGACCTCTGAAGATATTACATTTGGCATAAGTAAATGTTTATTTGTGAAATTTTGGATAATAATTACATTAAAATAATTTGCTTCTGCCCCGTTGAAGACGGCTTCAGTATAAAAGTGTTTGGCCATTCTGCTTATAAATTGTTTCTTATTCTGTATATATCGTATCCGCTTTTAGTCAGTTACTAAACTTTTGTACACCTTTTCTATTCCTTAATCCTTTATATATAATAAATGGAAAAGACTCGAAAATAGTTAGAAACCGCCAAGATTTATATCAGTTTTATAATTTCAAAAACATTAATCGGAATAACGGAAACAATTATATTTACACCATTGTCGTCAAAACAAAGTGCTTTATTTGGCTTCAGGTGAAAATGATTGTCTTATTTAGCTTAAACGCACTAGTGCACACTAATATTTCTTTAACACAACGAATGCACAGATACTGCATATCTCTCGATATTATTCAAGATCCTCACTCAAGTAATCTACCTCGTAAGTTATTTAACAAATATTTACGTATTCAGGTAGTAAAGTGGATTTTTAAAGACCGGAAGTATTTAATGTTACGTTACAATAAATCCGCATGAACTACGATATCGGAAATATCAAGATTTTGCATATAACCAAAAAAGCTGAAACGGCAGCCGCTATGCTCAATCTGATAACAATGCTAATACAGTGTTATTAGATCGGTTAATTTACAACATTGCTTTCATAAAACATATTTCATTCTTTGTTCTCAGTTCAGAGTTTAGGTAAATTCAATAGCTGCACACATTACTAGTTCAGATAGATTTTTTGTATGTCCATGCCGACAGCGGCTGTCTAAACTTTTTCATTGTTGATTGCAGGTCAATTGTAACGAATTTTAAGTATTTCAATGCATCGATAGAAAGCTTAAGTGAATGCATAAGTCCTCTTAAACCTTAAAAAAGCCAATTCAAATCTTTTAAGTCAACTTTTCATATCATATTGAAAATAAAATATATATGCATATTATCTTACTTCAATCGTTAACAATCGAATTAAATTTTTCCAATTACCTGCTTTATCAAAAGGGTAACTTTGATAATTAAGAAACTGTTTGATAACATAACATATTTCAAGTTTCACATTGTCATTATTATTGTCCTATTATTTTATATTCAAACACTTGTAACCATTCTGAAACTGTATTATAAGAAAATTTTTTAGAAGTATTAAACAGCTTTAACTTTAAACTTACTGCCCTTACATGTAGAGATATATAAAGATGCATGTTTTTTTTAATGTGCATGTTAAGTTACAGTTCTAAATCCTGTTATTGCCGCTTGCCACTTTAAGTTTCTCTATTTAGTTTTAAAAAATCAGTGAAAGAAAGTTACTGAACGGTAATTGAACACATGCTTTGAATACATATACATTTCATCTGTTGCAGCAATAAGACACAAATGATTCTAGGTGAAATGTGAATACGCTGACAGGTGTAATGATCAGGTGTGTGCGTTCAAGCGTGACAGTGTATAATATTGAACCTTTCTTCGATAAATTAAAACTACCTGTTTAGAAAATTCCCTTCTGATTCTAATTAAAACAAATATCTTAAAAGCTACAGGTTAAAACAAACACTTGATATTAATATATATAATAATGTTAATAGTAAAGTGACAATGTTATTTCAGGAATATGATAATATAAGGTATCAAAGATACTAGTATGATGTATGACTTTTTTAGGAAAATCTTCATACTTGTCTATTCTTGAAGAGTCTGAGAAGATTCACCATAAGAGGATTAACCTAGCATTCCTCCATTCTTGCCTTCTTTTGCCACCAGGAGAGGATCCGGTATGGTATCCGTCTCCGGATCCTAGTATTCTTATGTACTGAGGATCCGGAAGAGAATCCGGCGGTGTCCGTCCGGATCCCGGATCCTGAATCCGTTAGCCGGCTCCGGATCCCAGTATACCATTTATGCGAGGATCCGGCTAACGGATTCAGGGTATATCCACCCTCTGAATGAGGTTGCGGGCTTTCTTCCTTCAATAATACTAGCAGACGCGATATAAGTGAAATACTCTTGAAAGCGACATTAAACCAAATCATCTCACCTCAACTCACAACTTTCTGTTGATCATAAAACGAAAACGCAGTAAATTATCTATTCTGAGAAACTAAAAAATATGAATCAAGTTTGACGTCATTCGTGCGTTGAAAATGTATTAATTTTTACCCATTTACGGATTAGTATATATTCAAGCCTTTTCTGAAATTGAAAGCTAGAAAATATTTGTTCACCTTAGATTTAAGAATTCTCTTTCTACTGGATATGGATATTCAAACCATACCTTCTCACATTTGAACGCAATAGAAAATCATATCACTTTAGTTGCCACTAAAACAGCTCACTTTAAATTTCTTTTAACTTTTAAGTACTATCATTTTAAAGTAAGTTCATAGTTACGCTGCACAATATAACGCTGATAGCGTAGTGCAGAACAATTAAGATTCAAATGTATTGACGTTGTTTCAATTACGACATGAATACAGAGAATAATCTGTGGGATTGATGGAATTTGTTTGTACACTTTTCTTGTTTTTCTCTCCTGAACAAAGGTAGCTCCGTCATAATTCCTATACGAGGTACCTCTGGAGGGAGAGAATGTATTCTTGTTCGCGAGTATTGCGACAGTTAACAAGCAACATTGCGGTACACTGTTCAACACGCGGGGAAGTGTATTGCTAAGAAACAGCTTTAGTAAGACATTTACATGTATGTCTATAGACCTTACAATGTAGTAGTAGGGTCGTGTCTATAGACTTGAATTCTTAATGATATTTCTAAGCGATACACATTCAATTGGTACTATATACCATTTCTCATACACACATACATATTCGGCTGAATATGCTTTGTACACTTTTAATTCGAACGGATTGTAAATGTATCGGCAATAGGTGCAAAGGAATGTTTTGACAACATGACTTATCACGACAAGATTTTAGGTGCACTCTCAGTAACAATAGGGGGAGTTGTAAGCAAGAGAAGAAATCGTAAGAATAGTCCATGCATATCTAGAGATTGTACTGTTAACGGGGATTTTAAAAGTCTAACAATCTCGTCTGTTTATAAGTAGGTATTGCAATATCAATCATGATCGTTTACATTTTATACTGCGTAGAGAAAGGAGAAGTTAAAGGAAAGGAAATATCAATAAGAGGTTATCTAGGAGATAAACATACTGTGTTTGGAAATCAGAGGCATATAACGGAATTATAATAGCTCTAAATTTAATTTAAAGTCGAACTCGTAGCGTGAGGCTTTAAATGGAAAATTTAGAGCTATTATAATTCCGTTATATGCCTCTGATTTCCAAACACAGTATGTTTATCTCCATTCTACCATAACAACGATTTAAATTTGAACTATATTCTTTCGCGTTTGCTTGATTGTGCTGTGTCATCGATGCCCGTGCACGATTTCCACGGACTGACATTCATACAAAGATGACGTACTTTGGAATCTCGAATAACTTTACTTGAAGTAAGCCTCGGACATTACCGACAATTTCCAAATGCTTTCAAGGGAGCTCACTCTATTCAGTCCACGTTAGTTTTTCTCGACCAGCGTCAGCGTTCGGAATAATTTCTGCAATATTTCAATTGTTTAAGTCGGTATTAAGACATATATGTTTTGAATAAAGTTATGAGGTGAGTGAAATTTTAATTTTGATGAATTTTGGGTGATATTTTTTCCGTCTCTGTTTCAAACCATCACCAGCCTAGCCCTAACGCCGGCGCCGTGTTATTGAATGCATGCCATGAACTGTCGGGTTTCGCCGTGTTTGACCGCGTTACGAAGTTGCATACGTTATTAAATTGGAATTTTATATAATTGTGAATTGTTAATCACAATAATGTTATCTTTTGTTAAAATGTCCGGCGGAAAAGTACTTAGACACTATTGTTGCTAGGCAACTAGTGAATTCTTGCGCGTTAGACGAAGTAAACAGAAGACTGTATAACCAGATTATACACCCTCTAATTTTTCACAGCAGCCAATCAGAATTGAGTATTTTGCACAGTTATGGTAGAATGTTGATTTGAATCAGTTCAGTGCTTTTTATATTATTTAATATTTATACTAAACCACAACTTAACAATTGCGTATAACGCTGAAGACGAAGTCCAAGGGCGAACACTATTTTCATGATATGAAAAGGAATTTTCAATTGTGTAAGTAAGCTAAGTATTCAATTTTTCAAATGAAACCATAAAAAGCCGTTGCCCAAACAGCCACCCGATACTACCTAATGCAACAACAACAACAACAACAATCTCAGTAATCTGTTTTTCCACCTGTTCTCGATATAGTTCTGATGATATGGCATTTTTAACAAAAACTTTTTCCTTACTTAATTCAGGAGTGTCCCTCAATTTAAATCGATGTTGAATACCTTCAAGAATATATTCCCGTCCAGGGAGTAGTTCTTCCCAAGCCTCAAAAACTAGGCTCGATTCTGATGGGTCAAGGCCGGATCTCCCCTTATCCCTTGACCAGTGGAACAAATGGAACACACGTGGGCCCAGCGACAATCCCTACGGAAACACTGATCACGGTTAAAGTTCCTACAAATCTCTCTGCCTGCAGGTGTGAAAGGCCCTGGTGCCCTTTTCCTGGGCGTTTCACTGTTACTGTTATTCTGAACTTTAGTACCCTGACTCTGAGCCAATTTTGGGATGAGCCTAAAATCCCTAAGCTCTTGTATGTAGGTCTCCCACTCGAAGTTTTCGAGAGCTTGTCTCTCCCTATATTCATTGTCGTAAAGAAGTATGCTGTGCCATGCGTACCTTGAAGCTAGGCGATGGGTGTCTTGTGTGTATTTTAGGTAGTCTAGGTAGTCTGCGTGTGAATTCAGCCTTCCTTGAAGAATGAGTTCTGCCATAATTCTAGAATTTGCGTAGCCCCACTGCTCTATAGAGATGTCAGTCACACTAGGTTTTCTTTTCCCCAAGTTTAATCTGGCCCCATTTCCAATATTAAACTCAATGTCTGGAGCGTATTTTTCTTCCCAAATAAAGTCAACGATTTTCAAGTGTTTGTTTTTTGCTAGCTCACCAGTTTGATTCACACTCGGACGCCTATCCACGTTGGGTTCGACCTGTCTTCTAACAGAAGTTTGATCCCGGAGATTTGTAGGGGAAGGGAGGTAACTCTCCTCTTCATAGTTCGATAGCTTGCGCTTTTCAAGTTCAATCTCTTTCTTTAATTCCACCGTCTTCCTTTCCAATTTCAACATCTCTAACTCTTTTTCTAATTCTAGACAAGTCTTTTTCAGATCATTTTCCAGTTTCGGTTTAGGCGCCGAGATAAAACTGTCTTCCCCGCCAACAGGCCCGTCGCCCATTAAAAGCGTGCGATTCAAAAGCGGTGAATCTTCCTGCTGGGTATCCTTCTCCCAAGCAATTAACGACTTCAGTTGACCTCCCGCACCTTTTCTTTTCGGTTTCTCGGCCATCTTCACTCAAATAATTACATATCAATAATAAAAAACGTTAGTGCATAGCGTTGCGACGTGAAAGCTGTTTGCTGCGGCTGCCAGTTAGCCATGACACAAAGAAGATAACTGCGCATGCGCTTGTACAAAGGGAGAGAACCGCAACTCCTAAAAAAATAATTCACAAAATGAATTAAATCAACAACAACAACAACAACAATAACAATAATATAACAGGCTACTAATGTGTAAAATTGGGGTGTGTCAAGGAAATCTTCGACCGAGTAATCATGAATTGTATCATAAATGTTATGCTCTATTCGGATTATCCCGTTCATCTTGTTTATTCCTTTGATTGGTCTTATTTAATGTTAATTTGCCTCGCTCCCAAAAAGGAGAGGACAGCTCCCAAAACCCAGGGAATGGGCAACTCCAGGAATAGGGAAGAAATATAGAAGCTGAATGGTTTTTGAAAAGGTTTGAGCTTTGTTAAAATTTGCGAGTAAATCATTTCACATTCTCGATGTCCTTATGCTCGTATGAATTGCGCAAGAAATTGTTATGCCTTTGTTATAAGAAGGACCCATGGGCTCAGTACCTGTCAGGATTTATATTCTATGATATAAGTAATAGAAACTGTTGCAATTATATTATTAAAAAGCTGATGACATGAAATTTAGTTTTAAACTAATTCATCCTACCAAAAGGATATTCTAAAAAATCTAGCATACTAGTGTTAATGGTTTCCTGATGCAGGTCAAAGTTTGTTTCAAGGTGGACACCCTGACAGCTCATATTTAAAGAAGACAAACACAAGTCACCGAAGTTATGTTGAGTATATTAAGGATATTTGTTTCGAATAAGCAGTGATACAGTAATACAGTTTAAAGTATCACAGAGTATGTTTAATGAATTTTTATGTAGCTTGACTAAAAGTCAAAATATTATATGTATTAAAATAGGTTCAAATCGCCCCTCTCAATTTGCATATGTATATCTAAAATGACAGATTTATGATACGTGCTTTCAATGATAATAAACAAACAGCCATATTCATGAACATTAGGAAGTCGAAAGTCTGTGCCCAATTTACATTCATGTTTGTTAAGTGACCTACTACACACTCCCAATATTTGTTTTTGTGTCTGGTGTCCAAAATAACGTTTGAATCAGTTGAGCGCCAATGTCCGGTTTTCGATAAAAAAAATTCCGCCTTTTACCTTTTAATCATCTCTATACTGAACAAATAACCACTATAATATTGATTTCCAGGATCCACCACTACTTCTCGATGAAATAACACAAGTGATGACGTTCGACATATGGACATCAACAACATAATCTGAAACCCTTTAAAGCATTTAATAAAAAGTCCTGCCACGCTCGTATTGAAGAGGTCGGGCCAGATGTTAAAAGTAGACAACCATTGTTAGGTGGTTTATAAGAAAGACAAACCACTCCTCCTCGGACTAACCAGAAAATGTAAAACCTCATGCATTGATATGTGCTCTCTCTTGATAATTAGTTCTTCGTGTTACGCTCGACGCGATTGTGTAAATATACAATTATAAAATAAGGACTGAGAACTCCTAATTGAAGTAAGTCGATTAAATCCTCCACCTGCCGGCTTACATATGTACCTGTCATTGCCATCTGGAGATGTTCATCAAGATGACGTCTATCAAGAATATACTCTTCCTTATTAGTAAGTGAAATTCGTATACTTCGTCATTTTATGTATTTTAAGCTGTAAATGCCTTTTTCTTTTTCTCGACATCATATCTAAAAGGTGATTACTGAATTATAACTATCATTTTCATCAATTCCAATATGAGAGAATATATTTCGTTAATAAGTTTCACATCATATCCATATCTATAGTCGAAACTTTTGATTCATTCCATATGTCTACCACATGACATACATGATTTAGCCCAAAGCATGTCACCGTAGTGCACATATCTCAGAAAATGTATGTAGTTTATCAAAAATAGATAGTAAATAAACATTGACAAAGTACTATTTTTCGGAATCAAAGCGTAACAATCAACATTCCTGAAAATATGTCAACATTAAACTTAGTTCAAAACTAGAGGACTACCGAGCAACTTTATACAGATATTTAAAAAAACATCTGAAAAAAAAGAGGATTCTAATGAAGTATTTAATGATATGTCTAGGTCGAAGTCGACAGTATGCGGAAAAGTATTTTATTCTCTGTTAGGCACTTCAGAGTGTACACTACAATCGATTTATGATACAATTTACATAGAATAAATGAATTGTATAAAAAAAAAGACTAGAAGATTGCTTTTGATATCATGATAGATAATCTTTTATCATTTTCTGTTGTAATATGATGTCCTGTTTGGCTAAACAAGTGTTTTAAAAGCATCACTTTTATGATCAAAATTATTTCCTCACAGTTGCTGTTCAACTGACAAACGGATTCCGCTCGTTCACCAATTGTCGTCAGCCGTCTATCTGGGACAGGTGTGAGTCGTGTAAGATAGGCTGGTGGGGGGACAGGTGCGAGTTCACATGCAGAGGTCACTGTGACATCAGTGGCTGTCATCAGAGCAATGGAAGCTGTTTTGACTGTGGGGCCGGGTACTACACAGAAGGTTGTACAACTCCTTGTCCACACAACTGTTATCCAACCTACGAGCACAACGTCTACTGTCACCGAGTTACTGGAGCCTGTCTAGAAGGATGTAGACGCGGCTGTTGGGGATCCTGCTGTGAAAGGAATTGCAGTACAGGTTGTGAAGGTGGGAGCTGTTTTCAAAAACATGGGGAATGTATCATGGCATGTAACCCTGGCTTGAGCGGAGACCGATGTGATGTTCCTTGTCCTGCGAATTGTGCCTTGGACAAGGACGGAGGGAGACACTGTCACTGGAATACAAGGAAATGTCGAGACGGATGTACAGACGGATGGTGGGGCAGCCATTGTAATAAGGAATGTTCCAGCAACTGCGTCAGTAAATCCTGCTACCATGCTGATGGGTATTGTACTGAGGGCTGCAGGGCAGGATGGACCGGGGACAGATGTAACGTCAGATGTCCGTCTGGGTGTCGCGATGACAGTTGTGTCCAGAACGGGAGGTTGGAGTGCTCCAACGGTTGCAAACCCAGCTTCTATGGTCATCACTGCAACAAGAAATGCAATATCCACTGTATCGACAGGGAGTGCTCCCACGACCATCAACTGAGATCTTCTGTCTGTATCAAAGGCTGTGTTAAAGGATGGTGGTCCCACGACTGTAGAGAGAAGTGCCCAGATAACTGTGGAGACTGTGAGAGGGAGAGTGGGCGGTGCTGTGAGTATACTTTGCCTTTTCTCACACTTTATACCGATAACGGTAAATCATTTCAAGATGGCTCTGTCTACCTGCTTATACAATTGACCTAACAAAATAATCCTTTGAAGACTTAGATAGACATAATTATTTACCATTTTATCAAAACATCCTTCACTATTTTAACTTTTAAAATATTTTAATGCTTTTTAGTTGCAGAAGTGAAACAACCAAAACCGTCCAATGCATCGACGATACAGTCAGCAATTTACCATTTGTCTCTACTGACTCTGGGCTGCATGTTCCTCTCAACAGCATAAGCTCCAGCCATAGTTGTGTAACGATTCGTTGATAGTATCGATACGGAGCATCGATTCAAAACATATTAATATTGTCACGGTGTAACGATATCTAAACTCAGGTGAGACCCGTTATCTGACAGAAAGATAAGAAAAGAAAATAATCAAGCCAATAAATAACTAGAGAGAAGCCAATCCGTGAATCAAGGGATTTATTGCAGTCAACACAAGACGATAACCGGGTACAGCGACAAGCTATCCGTAATCCACTCAACAGGAGGTAACAACTAATTAAGGAAGTCAACAACCCATGAATAAACAAATTGACAAACTGTAGGGAATCACTCCCAATAATGGGAGGGAAGGTAAGGTTAAAACTGTAAGTTCTTAGAGGAAGTGATCACATACTCCAGAAAGGTACAGAGAAAAATAACGGAATATCAACCTCACCAGTTTACTTCCAGCTTCCCAGGTCCACCCGTGACATCTCCCAGCAAGGGTCAAGTCAAGACTCCTGGTACCCGAGCTTAGCCCGGTATTTATTGGCTCCGTGCGGACGGCAATGAAGACCAGGCCGATCTCGAACAGGAGAATGGTAGCTTATCTAAGGATATCGAAAATCTGTGTTTCTTTGCGAAACTAAACTATCCCTAGCTCCATAAATATTTAAGGTATGGAGCCCTACAATGTCGTATTGTAAAGGGCGCACACTCCTCTACAAGTAGATATAAATATATATATCATAAGCATTGGCATAATAATGCTACATGTAAAAAGGCTGATAAATGGAGCATGAAAATGACATTTGAACATATAAAAATAGCCACAGTCGGCGAATAAAGACATGAATGATAAAAATAGATACATGAATGTAAAGTACATAATATGCACTTTCGATATATACAAAAAATGATGATATTTTATGAAAGTACATAAGAGGAGAGGCGAGAAATAGGTCGCACGCTCGAACTGCGTGACAATATTTGGACAATATATTATGATATTTATATTTATATATATTATATTTATTTATACACCTTATAAGACAATATTTCGCAGAATTATTTACAACAATATCTTTAGACATGTAACTTTATTAGTTTCGAAAGTTATGTGTTTATTTTCTCTTAGAAAAATTAACAGTAATAAGACAAATAGTAAATAGATCATATCCCTGATACTTTATCAGAAATTTCACATTCTCTCTTATTATATGACTTCAATCTGTTCATAATAGGTTTGTAACTAAGAAATAACAATTTTAATCTGCTATCTACTCTGCTGTCGTTAAATGTAGATCATCGGGATACGTATTTAAACGCAACCATGGTAACGTGATGAAAATTGGTTCGCCGGTGCCTTATCAATTCTTCACGCCTCATAAAACTTAAATCGGTATTATATTTCGGTATATATTATTACGTTATAATATCATTCCAAAGAAGAGAGATGTCAAAAACCGTATTTCCTCTAATAGGGGCCTGGGCGCTTATAAACATTTAGGAGGGGGTTGGGGGTTACTCAACAGCTCGAGCAGACTTCTGGGGCATGTATTAGTACGCTACACCAACATGGGATGACCGCAGCCTCAATATGAAACTTTGTCAGGTATGATTAGGTTTCCTCAGATATGTGTCCCAGTCTAAGCATTTCGAGTGGCGAACAAACGAAAACAGCCCCAGCACCTTCTCGAAATAGACCAGTGTAAACTTGTTTTTAAACTTTGTTCCAACCCCTAACATCTCAACATATACACTATGGACATTCTCAAGATTTCGATCAAAAGTTTCGTTTGCTGTCTCATGCTAAGAGGTTTATATAACTTCTTACGAAAAAGGTCGAGGTATCATGTAGGAAACGTTTTTCGAATCAGGTCATCAGCAAACTTTTGAGAAGTGGTGGTTTTTCCTTTTGCGTGAGAAAGCATGTCGCTTCAAAAACCTTCTCGAGCCATCCTCTACTCCTCTGGAAAGCATCAGTTGTTTTATCCTCAAGAGAATGGCTTATTAGTGTTTTTCTGGCAGAATGAAGCCCTTTTCGTTTGCGACCGCAATTCTCTTTACTCAAAATTGCAACTGATTATTCATTCCCGCAGCACCTTCGAGCACTTTTCGAATCACCCTGCAGAAGCTGCCTTTGAATGAATTTCAGCATAGTATCATCCATGGTCAATGCTCGCATGTTTCACCGCTATGCATAGCGACAATATATACAGCTGCATATAATAATGTGTGTTCACACACTACTGTATCCTAGTGCAAATATTATGTAATTTTGGTTTGGTTTTTCATTGTCAGTGTGCCTTCGTAAAAAAAATTCGAATGGACAGAAATTTTGAAATCGTTCCCTTAAAGAGGATTTTGTCGAGAAAAAAATGACTGTTTTCGCAACTCTGATCATTGGTCAATTCAGTGACCTGCCAAAAGCTATACTGGTTTACTGAATACGATGGCATACGATTGCATTAATGTGCAATGGAATTTCACTTTTCGAAATTCTTTTTTTTCAATGTTACGATGCCATAAAGACATGCCAAATTACATGATTTTGGCAATATGATATGCAGGTATGGTCGTTTTCCTGGTGATGTAAATGGTAGCTTTACCTATTATACTCATAATGGAGGCAGTCTTGTTGACTATATTCTTTGTTCCAGTGAAGTCTATTATTCAGTTGAAAACTTTGAAGTTCATACGCGTACAGAATCAGACCACTTTCCCTTGACGTGTTCCATTAAATGTACACATGATCAGGCAAGTTGTAATGACGAAGAAGTCGTTCACCAAATTGATAGATTTAAATGGAAACCTTCAAACTCCAACTTGTTTCTTGAGTGTCTTGATAATAATATATCTCAGCTGAGTATGAGTAGTTTTATTGATTTAACAAATAATGACACGACTTTAGCAGCAAATACACTTATAAACAGTGTACAAAAGAGTGGGAAGGAAGCAGGCATGATTTTAGGAAAGAGTCATAATAAAGAAATATCTCAGGTATGGCATGATGCAGAATGTAATGAATTGAAGAAAATGAAGTACTTATTACTTGCTAAATTTAGGATCACGGGAAACATGGATTATCTCAATGAATTTCGTCGCAGTCGAAATCGATATAGAGAAATATGCAGAGAGAAAAGTGACCTATATTATGAATCTGCAACTGTGCAGTTACTTCAGTCCTGTAATGACGGTAACTTTAAAAAAATTTGGTCGGGAATCAGAACATTTTTAGGTAAATCTGTAACCAATAATTCTTGTATTAACAGCAAGCAATGGGTTGAATATTTCAAAACTACTCTTAATATAACAAATGTAACAATAGACGATGACTTTGCATCTTTTGCTGAACAATATTTATTACAAAATGAAGGTCTATTACCCGATGATGATTCAAACAATGTTTTGAATAAAGAGATAAGCTTAGACGAAATTATATCAGCCCTATCTGCTTTAAAACTCGGCAAATCGTGTGGTCCGGATGGGCTTCCTCCTGAAATGTGGAAATATGGAGGTCATGTTCAGTATGTTTGTAAACCAACTTGAGGAAAATTTATTGATGAATGACGACCGAGGTATTTTTGTTGGACCAGACTTTTTAGAACTCTTTTTACTGCTTTATGCTGATGATCTTTGCTTATTTTCAGATACCGTTTTAGGCTTGCAAAGGAAAATAGATGTTTTATCCAAATTCTGTACAAAATGGGGTTTAAGGGTTAACTTTTCCAAAACAGAGATACTTGTGTTTCGTAATGGGGGCGTTTTGAAGAAAACTGAAAAATGGTTATTTGATAACATTAGACTTACAACTTCAACTTATTATAGTTATTTAGGGATTCTTTTCTCAAACAGACTTTCTTGGTCGAAAGCTGTCCAAACCCATATTCATAAAGCTAATAAAGCTCTTGTTCCTATAAAACAACTCCATTGTAAATGTAGAAATCTCCCTCCAACTGTTCTGTTTCAACTGTTTGACACGCAAATAATGCCTATAATTCTTTATTGTTCTGGGGTCTTCAAGAATGGAAAATACTGGAAAGTTTTCATGTAAAATTTTGTAAATATGTTCTTGGTGTTAGTGTTTACTCAACAAATGCAGCTGTTTTATCTGAATGTGGTCGTCAAAATATTTTTTGTATTACAATTTGTAGATGTGTAAAATTCTGGTGTAAACTATTATGTATGAATGAAAATAGGTACCCAAAACAATGTTACTTGTTGTTAAAAAGACTTGACGAACATGATCGTAAATCATGGGTTAGTAATATCAAAAACATAATTTGTACACATGGTTTCAGTTATGCATGGGAGTTTCAAAATATTATCAACATTGATACATTTGTTAATCAATTCGCCCAGAGGGTTAAAGATTGTAACACTCAAAATATTCTTTCTCTGTTACATGAACATTCTAATTTAGATTTCTTCTCATCTGTGAAAACATCATTTAAAATGGAATCGTATTTGTTAACTGTTCGAAATAAAGATATAAGAAGATTTCTAACACTTTTACGAATAGGTGAATTGAAAATAATGAAAAATACCGGGAGAAGAAATGATATCCCCAGAGAATTAAGATTTTTCCCTTTTTGCAAAAATGTCTTAGAGGATGAATTACATTTTATGTTCTTATGTCCATTATATAATGATTTAAGAATAAAATATATGCTCAATTTTGAATGTAAAAATAATGCAACTCTTACTGCTCTTTTGCAAACTGGAAATGATAATCGCTTATATTTGTGTGCAAAGTATGTCAGAGAAGTTTTTTTGTTACGATGTTCTCTACTTTAATTTCATGCATATATTTCTGAAGCCTGTAAATATGTTATGTTTCATTTGTTAGCACCAAACCTGTACGTTTATAAAATTTGTCTTGTAACTTTTGTACATGGGCCTGTGGCCTTTATGAATAATAAACTTCTATCTATCTATGCGCACCAACTTTTTGTATGCAGCTGTAGTGTCGCGGGCTTTCCCCCAGCAATGATACTAGCAACGGTGGTATAAGTGAAATACTCTTGAAACAGTATGTAAATCCCAATTCACCTCAGTTTACCTCACCTTTGACTGTTGAGGCCGATGAAAGGCCGATCGCTTGTTTGAGGCCCGGCCCCTATTAAATTATTAAATTCGAATTCCTCTTGAAGCCACACTTGGATGATGTTTCTTTAAATAAATACCTCTGGCTTTTTTATCGTGGTTAATAGAGGTATTTTCAAAGATTACATTAGTTTCTGCCAGATTTATTAAATCAGAGGGTCAAACTTTTTATTACTAAACATCCGTTAAAGTAATTGAGATTATAAAGTATAATGTTAAAACCACGGACGGCCTTTTTTTAATAGTTTTTTGTCATTTGAGGTAGGGTAAATGTATTCGCATCGCTGAAACAGTCATGATACGAGTACGCTCATTTAATACTGCTTCCTTCGACTAATAAACAGTGACTTGCTACTGGAAACATTTATTATTAATTTCATGAGATCACTTTGTTTACCATGAAAACAGAGCGACTGCCTAATTATTTTAACATATTCTTGCCCAAAGAATCAATTCAAATCATATTTTTAAAGTAAAGTTTGTAAGGTTTTCCAATTTTTATATATGATAAAGTTCCATACATCCCAATTTATTTCATCCTAAATTTAGGTTTGGATGTTTTGTGTACACTTTGATTTTTTATACTCATTTTTATATTTGTTTAATGATGCAAATAAAAAATAATCCAATAAATCTTTGTCTTACATTATATATGTCCAGCGAGTTTCCCTCATTACCAATAATGGTACTTAAAAAGTTTTTCAAGTCTTTCGACAAGTCTTGATTATCGTTTTTTGTCCCCTGCCGCAACACGGAACGGGGAATAATGATGTCCACCAAATGTCATGGAAGTAAATTTCAATATATCTGCACTAGTGTTCCAAAATGGTTGAGGGGTGTCACATATTTTTTTCAATTTGGTTACAATGTTATTTTGGTTAGTACACGGAAATCGATCGATAATGGTGACCTTGACCTCATTTTCAAGGGCAGCAAAGACACCTCGGCTTCTTTTGGAACTGTTGTTAGTGTCATATCTCATGAAAGGTCACAGACAAAATAGTTAAAAATGTTAACGGCCAACTATTTGAGATTTTGCATACACTTCAAAGACAGTTATGGTGACAATGGGTTAACTCTCAGGGTCACAACAGCACTCTACTTTGTTTTAAAACTCTTATTAACACGATATTTCATGAACCGCTGTACTGCCAGCGTACAATTTTTGCAATAACGCAAACACCAGTCAATTATGATAACCTCGACCCCATTTTCAAGGTCAAAGACATCGTTACATGATAACATAATATTTGAATTAAGATACGCACGAATGTGAACAAAAATTCGGTAGCAGCTGTATATATGTGCGTGTGCGTGTGTGGGTGGGGGTGTGCGTGTGTGTGTGGGGTTTTTTTGTACAATGTAGGGGGCAGGGTGGCGCAGTAGTTAGCGCGTTCGGCTTCGGCACAAGAAGTCCCGGCAACATTGTCTACGGCAGAAAACTGTTCCGCATACATGCAGTAAGGCTCGGGTGCAATGCTACTCTGAATATCAGCGTGCAGGTTTCAATGCAATCCATAACCACAAGGGTGTTTCTCGATGCAATAATACAAGATGATGTCTCCCTGCAATGATACTAGTGGCCGTGGTGGTGAGAAAAAAAATTTGATGTTCAAGGAGGGTTTCAAACAAATTCTACATTTTCCCTGAAGACCTACCGATCGACTTACGTACAATGTACAATGTATAATATTAACAAAGAAAAACTCCTCCACTAGGGACTGCATTGTCTTTTAATTGCTTCCTGGTTGAGTTAAAGTTAGGGGATTGAATTGCGGGTTGTGGGAAACAGCTTAGATTTTAATAAAGAGAGATGCGCCAGTAAAATAACCATTTGTCCTTTAGTAATGCGAGTTTGAAGTATAGGTATTGAAACTACTCATGGGCCACGAAAAATTGTATGATGTAAGAGACAAGCAAAAAATTGTATTGGATGTTGTATACATGAAATAATTCTATCTGGTTGCATCTTTATCAAAATCATAAATCTAATCAACAAGCAAGGTAAACGTCTGATGTGAAATAAAATTTAATTCAAATAGAAAAATAGTTTTACATGTTCATAGGAGTCTTTATGTAACAACAAATATTAATTCTACATCCAAGGGCATATAACAAGATGGCTGACATACGTTTGATGAAGCCAGTATGTAAGTTGCTAAGATATACACAGAACAAAAAGTCGTACTATAAGAAGACATTGATAAATATAGTTTCCCCGAAAATAGTAAAAATATACAATCTATATTCAGACCAAACTCTCAGAAAAGGCACATTTAGGTTGTTCTTTGACATAAACACCGTTATGAAACTTGTTGAAGTTAGCAGAAACTTTAAGGAGATATTCTCAAGACAAAATATCTGGACGGACAGACAGAAAGAACGCTACAAACCCAGCATATACTACAGAACAGGAGTATGAACACTAAAAAGAAAACCAATGATCATAAATTTATAATGCTTTGAATTTATTTAATTGAAGTTTTTATTTCCTTGTGTTGATAGAATAATTTCCCGTTTTAATGATTTAGTCACTTGATAGAGTAAACAATGATCGTATATTTGCTGACACTGGCATGTGTTTTTCAACAAGATGGCGAGAATTATGCTGGGATTCTTGTTTGTTATTCATGTGCTCTGTTTATTTGCTGCCAGACGACCCAAGAACGGTAAAACGTTTAACTGGAACTACATATTCAATTGTCTAATCGTTATGTGTGTGTGTGTGTGTGTGTGAAATACTGTTAGTTACTGAATGTTACCTATGCACATTTTACACATTTGTATTTCCTGCTGAGGTGATGGCGTTATGGGAAATTATTCGATTGATTGCATGGTCCTAACGTCGCGTGTGGTAGTTAAACAATGCCTACTGCTTGCATACATTACATTAATCTCTATTGATATATAAATATGGTTTTTGGATTCAGATTATATCAGTGATACAGTGACAAAAATCTGACCATCTGTTGAATATAACAGTTCGTACTTGGACCTCCCTAATAGATCACCTTTTGCTGGTAAAATTTGACTTTGTGATTAATTATTTGTATTTTGTTAACTGACAGTAGTATGGAAATGTGAAGTATTTCTTCAAATACTTCAATATAAAATCATGCTTACTGCACGTGTGTTTCTTATTTGTAGGAATCACCAAACAACTCTGTAATGGAGGAGAATGTACAGAAAGCACTACATTACCAACACCGTCCTGCCCTCAGGGATACTATGGATATAATTGTACCTACAGATGTAGTGATTATTGTATAGACAGTCAATGTGGGGCTTCAAAATCTGGGCTGGGCTTCTGTACTGAAGGTTGTATACACGGGTATTGGGGTCAGAGCTGTAGGTATGAGTGTTCCCCCCTCTGTGTTGGATGTAACAGACTTACCGGTGTTTGCATTGCATGTAAACCTAGTGCTAATTGTGAAGAGAATTGTCAGGAACTGTGTCCTAATTCCCACTGTAACTGTACAGAAACAAACCAAGAGCCATGTTTAAATGGAAAATTTGGTTCCAAATGTCAATGGGGATGTTCTGAATTTTGTCAGGGTAATATCTGTGACCGCAAATTCGGAGTCTGTATTTCCGGTTGTAAGAAAGGTTATTTTGGATCAAAGTGTGGAAACAAATGTAACGGTAACTGCAGACAAGGAATGTGCACAATTGACGGTAACTGTAAAGATGGCTGTAGGCCTGGGTTCTATGGAGAGTTCTGTGAGCTCCAGTGCAGTGAACACTGTCGTCATCATACATGTGGTAGACACGAGGGAGACTGTACTAGCGGATGTGATAATGGATTCTTTGGACCTCGATGTAACAGCACATGTCTTGGATGTTCTCTATGTGATGGAAGGACGGGGCTGTGTCTTGGAGTTGATGCAGGTTTCATAACAACTGAAGTGGCCGAAATGAAAGGTATTAGGTCCATATACTCACAGGACCCCTTTAAAAAAACAGCGTTTGCTAGAAAAAACAGCATCTTGTACACCTAATTATGTAGATATTGAATTGTGTTTTTCTTCAAAGGGTCTTGACGCTAGAGATCAACAGGTAAAATATATGAACGATGGTCACTTGTTCAAAAACATAAGTTATTCAGTTCTTTGTCCATACTTTCCATAGTTGACAGTAAATTTAGGGTTCAATCGGATAGTATAGGAGCATGGAGTCTTGTTATGATGTGAGTTGTTCTTGATATTTTCAGACACCAAGATTGGAAGCCAAATGGTTCTTGTTTCAACAACAGCCAGTGTTTCCATTATCCTCTTGGTTGGATTCATCATTATTGTTCTTCTGTACAGGTAAAGTGAATCTCATTCGCAGAAAATATAATCACGTATGATGTCAGACAACGATGTGTACTCACGTAATTACTGGAAAATATGATTAACGTGTCCAAAGTTGCGTTAAGTTCAGCATAAAAACCGACAAAAATTAAAAACCAGCTTAATGAGCTGTTAATTTTGAGAAGACATAATTTGTTCAGTACATGTATTTCCTTGCATTTTTTCATTATTTTCAAGAGCAAAGGTAACATCAAGGCAGCAATACCTGACAGCAGTCGCACCAATGACACTGCCGGTCTCCGTCAACCCAACCTACAACGAGGCTTACGATGTTATCAATGAGCAAGAAGTAGTTCAGGAACTCCTTTTCAACTCAATTCCTAACAACCTTGACGGATCCTGCACTGATGAAAGAAGAGAGGAAATTAATTTTCAAACAGATCGAAACCCAAAGCGTGCTATTTTCCGAACCTTATGATTGATTCGTGCATTAGCTGTACATGTAGGTTTAGGGTCATATGTATAACATCAAAATGGGTCCCCGTTGATAATGAATAACTGAAAAAGGATCCACCTTTTTAGCCATCATCGTTCATTCAAAGGATGTTTCTTAAATTTTAACAACAAAAACATTTTCCTATCACATACTAAACCGTTATACTCATATAGTTTCTGCAGGACATCTGACAGGGATGTTTGCTAATGTCCAAAATACAAAAACTTAAATTTCTAAATTATCATTGTCATTTCGAAATATTTGTTTGTAAAAATCGAAAAATACATCATTCTTAAGTAGAATATATCAACGTTGATTAACATTTCTCCACTGAATTTATAATTGAAAAAGTAACCTTAAGATTACGTCCTTGTAGAACAACGGTGAGTTGCCAAAATCAATATCCAGCAGTCCAAAGATCACTGAACACGTAAATTTATTATGACATCCCCCTTAATTGTTTGTTTAAGTTATAAAAGACGTTGTTAATTGGGTCATTTCTTACTTTAAATCATTATTGGTTCAACATAGTGTAGATATATTGTCTTTGATGTAAACTGATATTACGAAAGATTTTACAAAGTTGGGATTAAGAATACCTGATCAACTTATTCCTGAGTTGAATTAAAATATCAGTTTCTGTTTTTGTCACTTTTCAAAGAAAACATAAACCAACATCTGGTGTTACTATCATACTATCAATTACATTGAAAGCTTAAAAAGACTGTAGCTCAGACAGCATGTTTATAAACCGGAAATTGTATCAGTAACTTGATCATTGGCGCTTTATTGATTTAAAATAAATTACATTTTTTGATGTATATCAAACAAAATAATTTCTTTTTACCAAAAAAAGCAACAAACAAGATTTATTCATCTATCAGATATATTGAAAAATGGAAAGTATTTTTTATTATTGTTTTATGATATTTACAATATGATAAAAAATTTTAATACAGAAGTTTGGCGTTTCACGTATAAAGAAGGATGTTTGCTTTAAAGAAACGCAGAATACAAAAATACTACATCTTAATAATTAAAGGAAATCGAACTGGAAGAAAGAAGAGAGTCCTGTATGATGACAATAAAACATGTATAAAAATGTTGCCTTAAAATGTTCAACTCGTTAATGCTCCACAAGGACTTATCACTAGCGGTGTAAAGATCCGTAGTTCGATAGATGAGTCCCTTTTAATGTATTTATGAATCTGAAAGTGAAATTGTCTTAAAATTGCAAATTCAGCTTTTTAGATGTTAAATTACTGGGGCAGATCCCTGATCCCTGAGATCCCTCGTTGGTTCAACTGTAAGAGTTAGCCTTCTTTATGTGGAAGCTGTGGTCGATTTTAAAATCGTATAGAAACTGAAACACTGTTTATTTTTATTATTATGTCATATAACAAACATTTGCAATAGCTAGCGCAATAGTAGATTTAAATAGTTAGATACAATAGTACTGATAGCAATAGTCAGCCCTACGTTTTACTGTTGTCCTATAAATATACTCAGCAGAACATAAACTCTATCCTTATCGGTAAGGTAACATATGGTAACAACATTTTTAAAAACTAAATAACCTTTTAAGATATTCCAATTTCGAGAGGTGTAGCATTTCTTGTGATGTTAAGTTTATGTTACAAATAACACGCTTTCAGTTACAGAAAAAAGTAAGGGAAGTAATCCAGATATAAGCAAAACTTTAAGATATATAACCGAAAAATAATAATTTTACAAAATTAAGACCCATCAGTAAAATAGTATAACATCGATATAAATAAAGACAAACTTATATGTTTAAATATGAAGCACAAAATAAGAAAGTGTTGATCATCAAAAACACCATCCTGTTTATTACCAGTAGAGCTTTCAGTAGTTTATTCTTATTTTTTAATTCAATTAAAACCTTTTTCATTGTAATTTGGGTCAAAAAATATTTCCGTATGCTTGTGAAACTGCAAAGCGAATCATATTCATGATTACATGGTTGCGTATACACCATTCAGTCAATATGGGAAACTGTCTGCTTCGTCACCCGTTGATCAAGATATATATTATGCAAACTGGATGATTGTGGTGACGAGCAAATTACTGTCGGTGGAAGTGGTGACGTGAAATCTTAAACCGCGACTGCTGTTTCTCATCTATCGACTCGCTTTGAGGGATTTGAGTCAGCGGAACTATCTCTTTTACACAAGGGTCCACCTAACAAAACCAGTTTACCGTATGTTTAGAGATACCCCCGCCTAATCACGTTTCAGGGGAAGCAACTCTGAACTACCAATCTCCACGGGAAACCTCGGGTCGTTAAACTTTACTCCTACATTGTTGACAAAATTTTCGCTCAAACTTACATTTGATATTCGCCCTTCCAATGCATACTATTATTTATAAATTGTGGAGAAGTGTTGGTACCTATAGACCGGTTCATATTTTAGGGGAAGTAACTATGAACTACCAATCATCTCTTGAAACAATGTGTAACTGGTTGATAGTTAAATATTCTTCCTACAATTTTGAATTTTTTTCAAGACCTTAACATGTAAATCCTACCCAGAAATTACATGAAAGTCTTCAACATAACGGCAAGGCACGGCATGGTACGTATATAAATATAATAGTACGTTTTTGATTAAACGTAATTATTTATACTTACCTGTTGACTAGACCTACTATGCCTGCCTCCTCTAGGCATGCTTTATTTCAACCTTATTACCACAGACGAAACTTGAAACAGTGGAGTAAGGGATGCGTAAAATCCCTCTCCAAGGGCGGTAAGTCAGTGGTCTCGTGACGTCACTCCCAGAAGCCTTCACTCTCCGAACAGGCCTATAAAAGGCAAGACAGACCAAGCGGGGAGGATGGGCGGGACTAGTGCGTAGGTCTAGTCAACAGGTAAGTATAAATAATTACGTTTAATCAAAAACGTACTATTATTTAAATACATATCTGTTGACTAGACCTACTATGCCTAGAATCCCACTGCACGGAGGTGGGTCAGTAGATATATGGGAGAGACGAGACCAGCGACAAGCCCTGAGTGTAAGCTAACCTACGAGTCCTCCATCCTGTGGTGAGGACAAGGTACAGCCCGGGAGACACTATCTCTACCGCCAAGCGGATCGAAGAGACAACCCAGCCACTCAACTTCTTATCAAACCACTGTCCCCGCCCCCTATGGGGAGGGGGGGTAAAAACGAAGTATAGAAAAGGAACAACAGACCAAGAACAAACTATATGTATCGAAGTTTATTGCAAGGCGCATCGAAAGAACCCCGAGACCCTCCTTTAAAAGGACTGTCCCCTTCTCGGTCTCGTCGGAGGAACCACCTTCGCCTGAGCGAAAACCTGCGGACCCAGCCTAGAGATGCCTTCGAGATCTGCCGTGGAGAGATCTCGTAGGTAATGATTGGCGAAGACCTCCGAAGAACGCCAAAAACACCCCGCCATGACGTCCGAGACCGCGATGTTACAGTGGTATGCCATCGTGGCTGAGACTGCTCGGATCTCATGCGGGTTGGAGCGCGACGGGGGTGGCAGGTCAGCGGCCTTGTACGCGTCGATGACTGCTGACCTCAGGTATACACCCAACGCTCTTTTGTCCAGCTCTTTCGTGCTCCTCGGCGAGTGAGGCAAGAACAGACGACGCCTGCCATCCCTCAGCCTGCGTGTACGCTGCACGTATACCCTCAACGCCCCAACCGGACACAGAGAGAGATCTATCTCTCCTGGGTCCGACCCCAGAGCCGGAATAGAGAACGTACGGCCCGCCTCATCAGCTGCTTGGTTTTTGCAGACGAAGTCGGGAGCTAGACCAAGTAAGGCCGACCCCCCCTCCCTGACCTCGAAACGTAGAAGGTCCGCCTGCAACGCATGGATTTCTGAAATCCGAGCTGCGGAGGCCATGGCCACCAGAAAGATGACCTTGATGGTCAGAGGGAGGAGGGGAACGTCAGAGAGCGGTTCATACCTATCGGAGCGAAGATGGCTGAGCACGACGGATAAATCCCACTCGGGTGGACGAAGCTTAGTCCTGCCATCCACAGAACGGAAGGTCTTAATGAGGCCCTTGAGGACCGACACGTCTATCTCTGGCGACCTCTTCCTAAGAACAGAGAGGATAGCAGACATGTTGGTGTTAATTGAGGACGCCTTAAGGTGCCTGGTGTTGCGCAGGTACACTAAGTACTCTGCTACCTGAGGAACGGAGGCTTCTGCCGGGACGAAATCCCGCTGAGCACAGAAGGAGGCGAAGGCCTGCCACTGGAAATCATAGAGTTTCCTAGTGGTCTTCCTATGAGCGGTTGCTATGGCATTGGCGACACACTTAGAGTAACCACTGCTCCTTAACCCTCTCTTAATACAAGCCAAGCGTGAAGGCAGAACACCTGAGGGTTCTCGTGTAACCTTCCGCTTGGCCTGCTGAGGAGCAGATCTCTTCGCGGCTGAATCGGAACAGGTTCCTGATGACAGAGACGCCGGAGAGGAATGAACCACGATCGGGCTGGCCACCAGGGGCCTACCAGAAGAAGTCGAAGGACCCGAGTCGTCCTTATCTTGGCTACCACCTGAGCGAGGATGGCCGGCGGCGGAAAAGCATAAGCGTCCATCCCCTCCCACCCTAACGAGAGCGCGTCTAAGCCCATCGCTTGAGGGTCTGGTACTGGGGAGACATAAGTCGGTAGCTGATGATTGAGGCACGTCGCGAACAGGTCTATCAGGGGGGTCCTGAACTGGAGACACAACCCCCTGAAGACCACCGGGTTCAGTTGCCACTCCGTTGGGGGAGGGGCATCGGGTCGCGACAGTGCGTCCGCCAAGATGTTCTTGACACCTGGAATGTGGACTGCTCGAATGTCCAGTTCCACATTGTCCACCAGCTCGAAAGCCTGAGCGACACGCGCAGCAGAGACTCGGCCTTGGTGGATCCCTGCTTGTTTATCGACCAAGCCGCTGCTGAACTGTCCGTGTGAACTAATAGGCACTGCCCTCGCAGGGGAACTTGCCAGTGTTGAATGGCTAGGCGGACTGCGTCCAACTCGAGGACGTTGATGTGAGAGTTCTTCTCTGACCGAGACCAGATTCCCGCCACCTGTTCGTGACCCAGATGCGCCCCCCACCCCTGAGTGGAGGCATCTACGAACAGATGAGCTGATGGGGGACGAGGCCGGAGTGGAACCCCGGAGAAAACACTCTCGTCTACCCGCCACCACGCTAGGAAACGATGCAGATCTGGGGTCAGAGCTATGGCGTGACGACACCGCGCCTCCCTGATGTGGGGGCTCAGGAACACCTGTAACGGGCGGAGGAATAACCTCCCCCTGCGGGTCAGGTCCTGAGCTGATGTTAGCAGCCCCAACACTCTCTGCCACTGACGTAGGGAGAGTGACGCATCGAGAGCGCGATCCATTAACCGATCGTAACGAGACATCCGTTCCCTCGTTACGAACCCTCGGAACAGCTGAGTGTCTAGGATAGCCCCTAAGAACTTCCGACGAGTCGCTGGGACCAGGTCCGACTTCTCTAAGTTCACTAACCATCCTAGACGACGGAACAGGTCTATCGTGAACCTGACCTGTCCCTCGAGAACGACGGGAGAACGGTTGTGAACGAGCCCATCGTCCAAATACATCAGAAACTGAATGTCGCATTCGTGTAGAAATTGGACGATAGGCTGAGTCACTCGAGTGAATAGCCAGGGGGCGGATGAGATCCCGAAGGGGAGAACGCACCACTGAAAATGTCTCCCGTCCAGAATGAAGCGGAGGTACCTGCGATCCCGACAGTGAATCGGAATGTGCAGATACGCATCCTGGAGATCGAGAGACACCATGCAGTCGGAGCGCTCCAGAGATCGCATTACAGATGGAAGAGTCAAGAGTCGAAAATATGGCGGCCGCACGAGGTAGGAGCGGTTGAATACCTTCAAATCGTGAATTAGCCGCCATTTTTTCGAGTTCCTTTTCGGTATGACAAACACTGGGGAGTAAAACCCCGGAGTTAGATGCGGGGTCAGGACCTCCTGCACTGCCCCCTTGGAGATTAATATCTCCACCTGTTCCAAGGTTAGTTGGAGCCGGTCCCGTGACAAGGGACGCTCCCTTGGAGCACAGGTAAGTGGAGGAGGAGACGAGACGGGAATGCGGAAGCCCTGACGCAGTATCCGACAAACGAACGGGTCTAACCCTAACTGCTCCCAGTTGCTGACGAAACACTGAAGCCGACCCCCCACCGAGCCCTCCGACAACGGAACGAGCGGCGGAGGAAGCTGAGGGGGTGACCACGAGTCACTTCCTTCGCTTCCCCTTATGAGGGGTACGGCCCTCGGCCCCAGGACGGGGGGACTTGGGAGACTGTTGACCCGTGGATCCCCGGCCACGACCTCCCCACCGAAAGTCCGTCTTGGCTTTCTTTGGGGTAGACTGACCCTGCCCGTGACCCTGCCCCTGCCCCTGACTCTGACCCTGACGGTAGTTATTCGCCGGACGTTTGGACGGAGTCTGCCTCCGACTCCCGGCGAGCCGATTCGTGAGGTCTTGTTGTTGAGCCTCCTGTCGCGCTTTAAGTACCTCGGGGATACGACCCCCAAAGAGAAATTCAGAGTTGGCCGGGGCCTGCCGAAGGAAAGATCTCTGGTCGGGGTTAAGGTCAGAACGATGCAAGTAGTTGTCCCTACGCAGGACCGTAATACCTGACGATATACGCGAGGCCGATAGCATGATCTGTGCGAGGTCCGCTGCCACATTGCTAAAAGCTTTGAAGAGCACCGGGTCACCCGACTCCATGCTTGCTTGCTTGGCGCAGTTGAGCATCGCCTGACAGGTGAACGTCACGTGATTGCCCAACCCCAACACTGTGCGAGCCTCTCTGTCGAGATGCGTGAGCTGCGCATCAGTAAGTCGATGTGGTGCGTCGGGGTTAAACAATCGAGACGAATCCTGATCGAGAGCAGGCGGGACGAGTTGAACGAGTGGTAACTGACGCCGGCGCTTGTCAGACACTACTAACGGTGGTAGCAGACGTTTAGGTGCAGAGGACGAGATGACATGCTCCATATCCTCTGAGGCGTCGAGCAGGAGCCTGTGAGGAGGAAGAGCGAGTCGCGCGGGAGCTGTGTCCCCATCATCAGTAAAGGAAGCCTTCCTGGCTACCGACGAGCGAGGTCCCGAGAAGCGGACGTGACTGAGTGGTACCTCCGCGAACGAGGCCACTTCAGTCAGCATGGCGACTGAGTCCACAACCGGAGGGTCATCCGATGACCCCGTACCCTCCGCCTCCGACACTATACTGATGAACGGAGGGTCAGATACGTCCACAAAGCGGTCATCATGGCCATCCGAGTCCGGAGAGGAGTCACGACTCGGTGACACCACCGTGACTCGACGCGTGGGGGTGTGAGAGGGACGCGAAGACGACGCCAACCTGAAGGCCCTTAAGGGAGTGTGACACGAGTCATGTGACACCCTGTCCTCCCCTGGTTCTAGACTTACAGTAGCAGCGGTGGCGGAACGGCTGGGTAAACCCCCCGGCCCCAACCGAGCGTCCAACAGAGAAGATACCATATCCTTAACGGACGCAAGAAGAAGCTCCGGTTGAAACTTGTCAAACTTAGCTTTCTTCTTCTTATTCTTCTTCTTGCTCTTGGGAGTGGTGGGTTCGACGACTTTAAGCCTCAGCGGAGACATACGACCCTCCACCTCCCGAGACGAAGGGGGGGACAGAGAGCGACGAGCCCTAGAGCGAGAGCGGGAAGAACCACGAGGTGAGAGAGAGTCCCTCGAACCCCTACCGGATTCTGACCATTCCGGAGACTCCCGTTCAAACTCATCCGTACGTTCAGAGAGTACTAAATCCATCCTCTACTCCGGAGAAGGATGACGGATGGGGGAAAAATCTCGATCGCGACCTGAGTCACCTGTCGGACCTGATCGCTTCAAAATATAAGCCCTATCGGCCACGGACTTGCGTATGGCCGCAACGTAGGCCTTGAAGTCTGAAGACGAGAGAGGGGTACACTCGTTGCAACGAAACCCTTCCTCACATATATCCTTGCACTTCCTACACAACAAGTGCGGGTCCTTGTTAGCAGACTTGCGGCCTCCGCATTGTGTACAAAACGCAGAGTACATAGCGAGACAATCGAGTGAAGACCGGAGTCAACCACGCGTGTAAGCTAGAAGTGGTGAGTGACAGTCGGGTCACTAATGCGTGTGAGCTGGACGAGGTGATTGACAGTCGAGTCACTGATGCGTGTGAGCTAGCCGAGGTGAGTGACAGTCGAGTCACTGACACGAGACAGCCTTACCCTAAGTAGAAACGAGTCCGACTAAGTTCAGACACTAAGTAGCAACCCCTTCCGATAGCTTATTACTCCAAAACACCAAGTGCGTAAACTCACAAAACGTAGGACCGACGACACGCTTAAGTGAGAGAACACGCAAGGCTAGACGACGGAGGCTATCGGGAGGGCCGAATACCGTAGGCCTTGAACCCTAAGGGTTCGAAGCCGGAGGGTCCGAACTATCGTAGGGTCAGACTACCGGAGGGTCCGAACTATCGTAGAGTCAGACTACCGGAGGGTCCGAACTATCGTAGGGTCAGACTACCGGAGGGTCCGAACTATCGGAGGGTCCGAACTATCGTAGGGTCCGAAGACGAATTACTAGTGTTCGACGAACGGTGAAAGCCAACCGAAGCAGACGACGAGCTGTCGGAAGACCCACCTGACACTAGACGACGAAAGACCTGCCGGAGGACACGACCAAAGGCAGTGCGAACCAAGCAGTCACACGACGAAGGTGAGAGAAAACCAAGAGACACAAGTTGCACGTGCAGAGCGTGCCGCTTCAAGGTTGGTAGCGCCCAGCCTAGCACATGTCAACAAGGTCTCTTCCCTCCCTCAAACCTACAATTAACAGGCTGTCTAAGACAAACTGTTAACGACGAGCATGTAGATAATCCGTAGAAACAACTCTTCAATTGAATAAAAAGTAAGGTTCGCAAAACCCAGCGAAGAATAACGCTAGAAAATACCCAGAGTCGAGAGCGAAAACATACACGACTGTCTTGCTCTGCAACTGAGAGGAGAGTGAAGGCTTCTGGGAGTGACGTCACGAGAACACTGACTTACCGCCCTTGGAGAGGGATTTTACGCATCCCTTACTCCACTGTTTCAAGTTTCGTCTGTGGTAATAAGGTTGAAATAAAGCATGCCTAGAGGAGGCAGGCATAGTAGGTCTAGTCAACAGATATGTATTTAAATAATTAGCATTTTACATCTAACAGAAATTATTTCCTGTTTGAATGTTTACGATTTATTGTATGTGAATGTGTTTTGATGCTGAAGAGGCATTCAAACATTACACAATATTCATCACTGTCAAAAGTAATAAAATTTAATCTAAAACCTAACAGTTGACAATTGCCCTCCCAAATCCTACAACATTTGTACATATCCCTACATAGTAAATAATTGTTGTTAGCTACATGTATAGACCGTGTCATCATAATCACATTCAATTTAATATTAATGTATATAAGAAATAAATTTATATCAAAAAGTGAAAGTATCATCAATGTACATTTTGTTCATTAGGACAATTTTGCTAAAACAAAAGTCAATTTTGTTGCTTATCATATACCTACAAATATCTGTATGACCCTACAATGTCAAACAAATATTTATTTGTTCTTAGCCACATTTTGACACATGGACCAATATTAAAGCTTGTAATCAAAATATACTTACCAATGTTTTGTGATTTGCATATCAAATGCTTAACTATGCCGTTTTTACTGGTACTGTATAAGGACTCTACATACAAATCGAACGGTAGACCTCACCAGCACAGTCTGTCGGATCATTGATTTTTTTTATTTGTTTAATTTTTTTAATGATCCGAGGGTCTGTGCTCACCAGTACCATCTAGATTATTTGAAACACGTTCCCGTTTTGCTGTAAAAACAGCCATAATCAATCTACTGAAGCGAACAACTTAGATGTAACATTTTGTTATTAATGGGTGTGTTGTTAACGATCCAGGTATCGTTTACGAATAAGTAACAAAACATTTGAATGAAGCAGATGTAAAATATTGCTTCACAGTCATCGTTTCATGTTTCAAAGGTTTAACAGGAACTATTACATAGATAAAGGAAATGTTTATTGTTAAGGGGCCAACTGAAAAGTACATGATAAGAATGTGAATAATTCTAAGAAAAATTACCAATGATATTGTATGAAAAAGTTGTGTTTATATTGATAAACCGAAGATATGATCATTCATATTGCTATCATAAGTCTCCTGTATTATATTAACACCTTCTAATCTACTTCTTTTAGGCATTTAGAAGTTGGTGAGATGAATAAAGAACAAGTTATATGTATTTACAACTTCTTTATTGCAGGATTGCGATGTGTCGGTGTAGATGCTAGCAAGTGATATTGGACATGATTTGGGAAGGAATATATACATAAATGGGAATAGGCTTGTACAATTGAGTAGGTTGAAGCACAAAGAGTTGATTGATTATATTAATAAGGTTAACACGGTTGATTAGGTAGATGTACAATGTTGTTGTAACAGTACAAGTTGCATGGAGGAATATATATGTATATGAAAATTAAAAAATTGAAAATGTATCAATAAATGCAATGTAAAAAATATAGATAAAGTACTCGTATAAATGTAAGTAACATAGAAAACATAACAAAATGTTATGTAAGTATTTTCTTATCTATATATCTAACATCCAATTCATCATATCATGAGCAATGAAATACTAGAATTAGTGAATTGAAAAATCTAACTAAAGCTAACTAATTTTTTTTACCAAATAATACATTATGTATGTCCACTAGTCGAAGACCAGAACTACTTCCCACTATTTAACCAAATGAGATTTACCTTGCTACACAAAACATTATCTTACTATCATGATATTGATTAAATTACGTGATAGATAGAATACCTGCCAGAGTTTGCCAAGTTTCAGGTTTATTATATCTTGTGACGTACGCTACTCATGAAATGTAAACTTTAACCATGCTAGTTTATCCAATACACCTGGTATTTGACTATCACCATTATATCCATGTATCCTCTTTATTTTACATACTTTAGATTTCAATTTGCAAAAAGTAAATATTAGTGAAAGAATAGGTATGGATATTGCAAAATTCGGTTGTCAACCTAAAGATATTTCAATATTAATAATTTCATCATTTCATATATCCCTAATTAATTTTCAAAGTCAAATGTGATGTTTCATGTATGTACACAAAACGCCTATATACACGCGCACATCATTACTTATTAAATTTTCAGTATTTACAATTATCATAATTCCAATAATATTTATCTTCTGTTAAGGCAATGAAAAATATATTTACATTCATTAAGCATTAGTGCTTCATTCTCCGTCATCATGGAAACTTAAACTTACACACACACATTTGGAGAAACACACACAAACGTTGGAAAATAGAGTTTTCTTTATAGTGTTCAAATACAAGTTAAAATTGATATTTATTTGATATCTACATCATTTTTACACAACGGTAAAGTTTTCAAACAATAATTAATATTGAAAAATCTCTATTCATTTTTAGTTTCCGAATCTTTTGACAGCATCATATATTGTCCATTCATATGTGAAAACCCAAAATTCAAGCAAGTGATTAAGAGATGTACATAGGCTAAATTGTGTCAGGACCTGATTCTGAATATGTAGAAACGTCCAGTATGAAAGCCTTAAAATAAGAATCAATTGACGCTAATTGAAGAATTATATTTCGTAAGATTTAAGAAGACCATAATGATTCAAAATAGTTGACCGACTGCAACCAATGTTGAAAATGTCAACCAATGTTGTCAGCAGCCGTCAAGTAAGGACAAGATGCGGTACCAAATCATCAGTGACCAAAGATAGATCGCTGCCTGCATCTTTGACGCATGGGACAGTAAAGGTTGTGTCTCGTCTTGAACTGTAACGATAAAAACGATTAGTTGTTTGGATAAAAATCATTGGAAAATTATCTGTCCACTTACGCGTTATATTATGATGTTGTTAGGTCAAGCATAGAAGGCGGTAGGTTGAAACAAACATACATGACAATTTGTTATCCAGTTATTTTTCTTTACTTCGAATTGCAAGTTTACTCACCACATCGCCCTGTCTCTCTCTCACAAACTATACAAATAGGGCAGGTTCTGTTGCAGTGATGACCATAGAAGCTGGGTCTGCAGCCGTTGGAACATTCCTGCCTCCCGTCCTGGACACAAGTGTCATTTCGACACCCAGACGGACACCTGACGTTACATCTGGGTCCGGTCCACCCTACCCTACAGCCTTCAGTACAATACCCATCAGCATGGTTGCAGGATTTGGTGACGCAGTTTCTGGAACATTCCTTATCGCAATGGCTGCCCCACCATCCGTCTGCACAACCGTCTCGACATTTCCTTGTAAACCAGTGACAGTGTCTTCCTCCATTCTTGTCCGAGGCACAGAGTGCAGGACATGGAACATCGCATTTGTCTCCACTCCATCCAGGGTTACATGCCTTGATACATTTCCCATCCTGTTGGTAGCAGCTTCCCTCTTCGCATCCTGTATTGCATCTCCTCTCACACAAGGATCCCCACCAGCCGAGTCTACATCCATCTAGACAGGCTCCAGTAACTCTGCCACAGTAGACTTTATGCTCGTAGGTTGGATAACAGTTGTCTGAACAGGGAGTTGTACAACCTTCTGTGTAGTACCCGACTCCACAACCGAAACAGCTTCCATTGCTCTGTTGACAGCCACTGATATCACAGTGATCTCTGCACGTGAACTCGCACCTGTGCCCCCACCAGCCTATCTTACATGACTCGCACCTGTCCCAGATAGACAGCTGACGGCAATTGATGACCGAGGGAAATCCTGTTGTCATAGGAACAGTGACTGAGGACAACAAATTTAAAATAGTAGTTCACTTATATCAACCAATTTGATTAAATGAACCTTCCTTTGCCAACGGGAGGTTATGAACATAACATTACATTGAAAAGAAAATATCTTGGATTAAAAATAAACATTTCAAAACTTTGAAATAAGAGCAAACTGATTCTGATTAATTTAAACAAACATTAATTATTTATACAACGCTTCGAAAATGATAGTATACTTTTAGAAACCTATCCAAAACGTCAAACAAAAACAAGTTTAAACTCTGCAGTCATTTTCCCAGGAGGTGTTTTATAATGGCAGAGAAAGTAGGACGCATCACTATCAATAAAACTTAGTATTTCTTATTTTAACACTTCGAGACATTTTACAACATGTAAACAGTATATATCAGTATTCACGTTTCGAGATTTTTTCTTAAGAATTAGGTGAACGAAGGGGCCATGTTGAAGGTGTTTGTCCTAATACCAACATAAATCTGAATCGAAAAGTTCCCAAAAATTCACAAATATGAGAATTCGTGAAATAGTCCAAATTTGCAACTTTCTCTCTTAACCAGTCTGTTCACAATGTCCCAAATCTTATTATATTTCGAAGACATAGCTGTATAATGTGCTTGCCTGACAGTTCTTTTGTTAAAAAATGTCAAACATGACCGAAACAGTCTGATTAAAATCGACCCTGTTCCGAGGAATAAAAGTTTCAAAATATTGACTCTATCGAGATTCGAACTCTATCTGTCTAGGCCATCCTCTCCACTGGGTCTGACCGCACCCTACTGGAGCGCACGTTCTTGCGTAAACTAAGCTAACCAATCACAATGTGTGCGGCAAAAGCATTCGGTATCAGTAGCTAGGGGCAAGTAACTCCCATTTACCATTCGTTAACCTTGATCGCCGCTATCTTTATTTTAAACGCGATGATGTGATTGGTTCGCTATTGACTAGGTTTTGTCTGCGCTAAACTGGTGTCGGCACGTGCGCTACAGTAGGGTGCCGTCAGACCTAGTGGAGAGGATGGCCTAGACAGATAGAGTTCGAATCTCGATAGAGTCAATATTTTGAAACTTTTATTCCTCGGAACAGGGTCGATTTTAATCAGACTGTGACCGAAATATCTGCATCATTGCATTAAAAAAATATTTTCTTAAAGTGACACAAAGTACGTTTCAAACTTTTTTTGTGGCTGAAATAAGAGCTAAAATAACATCTGCCCTGATACAAGTTCAAATATCCTCCTAAAGCTTGCATCTAAATATAAAAAATAGGATTTCTATTGACAATGACAATACAAAAACATATTGATGTAAATAAGCCTAAATTCCGCACTCAGCATATGAATAGTGGTTAAATGACCGATCAAACACTACCAAACATTACACCACTAGGGATGGTTATTTCTATTGTTCTGAGGAGTCATTTTTTCCGAATAACCAACCTTTACCCCGGCTATTTTTGCCGGCCAAGGGAGTTATCTGTGACATGAAGTAGTTATTTGAGGTGGATGTTCATTTTAGAAGTTATTCTCTGTCAGATACCTTACGTCCTCGGCTTCGCCTTGGACTTGGTATCTTCCCTCGAAAATTATACATCGGGAATTTTCAAATATTGTCTCTCGGCTTTGCGTCGAGTCAATATTTGAAAATTCTCTCTGTGATAATGATTTTTTTATTGTTCATTTTTAAATAAACGACCTCAAATAACTACCCATTGTCACTAATAACCACATTTGATTATTCTGAAGAAACATCGATGACTTTGTACATCAGTCCATGTAATTACTTCCACAAAAACAAGAAAAACATGCCCAACATTTTATTCAGGCAGACATTGATAGTCTGTTACATTTAATTACATTTTTTGATTCACAACACAATGTTTAATGACGCGCTTCGTCATTATCCGAGTCGATGCCTTCAGTTTTATCGGGGCTGACGTTGGTTGTTGCTCCAGCCGTGGAGTTTGGATTGGTGCCGTCAAGAACTTCACTGACGGTTTTCATCTGCTCTTCACTTAGCCTGAAAAGGACAGTTGAATCACATTAAAGATTAAAACTCTACATTTGAACAACATGAACATCAGTTCTGGTAGTCACAAGGTTGTTTATCGCTTTGACAAAATTGTTCAGATTGTTAAACGTGTAAAGAATATTTACACTTCCGAAAAATGTGTTTCCAATATTTAGATTTTAACGTAAACCGTTGGAGGTGCTTTAAGAAAGATTGGTAAATACCTGTTGCAGATCTGTGACCTGTTCGCTCTATTATGAGTTGATCTTTGTTCTAAGTAAATTCTTGCGAGGCCTCTATTAAGTCTTCGTCAGATTGTGTAAGATCCATGTCGCTTTAAACAATAGCAATGAAAGGCTATCGCTTAGAACAGTGAATACCTGGTCGTGCGAGACGCGCACGCTCTGAGTGAACGTGCAACTCATGGGCGTTGCGTTTGGTTGACCCGTTTCGTGTTTTCGTCTACATTTTCCAATAAACGTTTATTATATTAATCATGTGGTGAAAGTAAGTGTGTAACGTTGATCATACCATTGTCATTATCAAATATTGGGTATAAAAATGAAATAAAGTCATTGTGTGTGCAATAATTGTTGAACTGAACCAAGAGGTAATAATTTTTACCCAGTACAAAACCGTGGGACATGTATTTTGCGATTAAGAGATGAAACACAATTGAGATATCGAAATCTGCGAAAAATTCAGTATGAGAAAAGATGATGTTTTGTAATTCATATTCTTGGATTATCATTACATAATTGTACCTGTACCTGTTGTAGATAACTTTCCAAAATTACGTTTGAGTCATTAACGAGTGTCATTGTTTGGTTTTCGATCACAAATTTAAACTTAATTCTGTTTATTGGTAATGGTTCTATATTGAACTTATAAAGTCTATGAAAGTGATTTTCAGGAACAACCACTACTCATCCATAAATTAACAACTTTAATAAAGTTTCACATATTTGACTCAAATAACATAATGTGTGTCCCTTTAAATCATTTGTACCTGTTTTGTTATCAGTAGTACAGTTATTCAATCAATAACCTATCACAAGGGGAACTCACCAGGTCTGTCAGGAGATTACCCTGTCCCCCCGTTAGTTTGAGAGAGGACATTAATCAAACCTGAAATATCTATTGGGTCGCTATAGTGGCAAGGTAGCATGATGTGTTATATGCTCATATGTCCCAGAAGAGTAAATGGATGTATGTTGGTATATTCGGCTTTGCAATGTTATCCTATAAAGATTATATGCTTATAGAGGCCAAACCTTATTTCTACGGTGGACTAGCAGGAGGAGAAAAGGAGTGTACCATACAAGCGTGCTAAATCAAGCCAAATTCTTATTTGAGAAATTACACATAACGATGGATACCCTACATGTATGAATAAGTGATGACACGTTTCTTTATAGAACAGACATTTATAGAATTCTCAGCTGCAATCACTTTAGTATGAATCTAACCTTAAAGGCATTAGTGCACACCACTATTTCATACATACAACAAATGCATAGATAATGCATATATCTCGTTATTACTACCGTCCGCACTCAAGCAATTGACCTCTTAGATATCGGAAATATCTCGAATTTTGCTTACAGTCAATAGAGCGAAAACGGCAGGCGCTCTCTTTATCCAATAACTTATGCTTATACTATATTTTTCAAATCAGATATGTTACAAATTTTTTTCAATAAACAATACTTCAACCTTTATTAACAGATTAAAGTTAAATTCTAAAGCTTCACAAATCTTTAGTTCAGTAGTTTTTAGCTGTCCAAACCGTTCTCATTTGGTGCACAGCTGCTTTAAAATAGCCAATTTGAGCTTTTAAGTTTGCCAAAGTGCCTTTGAATCACATTATAGAAGGAAACAGAAGGAAAAGAACCTCGATCTGTTGATAACTCATTGAATAATTATGAATAAGTAGCATATAATTTGGGGTACATCGGAGTAGAGTACTCTTTTTTATCATTAGCTTGTCGTTATATAGTTAAAATCAATATCTAGGAGAGAGAAAATGTGTTGTATCAAACGAGGATAGAAGGGGCGTCGGGGATTCTATCACTGAGAACCATTATCACTTTTAAACTGTCTAGAATATGAGCAGCATAACGTGTTAACTGTCTAAGCAAATGATACGTTTGTTTCAACATAAATTACTGTATGATAAAGAGCCATAAGAAAGAGGAAGACTTTTATGGAATATATACTTCATTATTGCAAGAGTGCAACGTGTGGAAGCTCCAGCGGTATTTTTGCATGATTACAGTGTTAACATCTTCACCTAGACACTTGCAATAAAAAAAGCTAAAACACCTTAGAAACCGCATTCAAACGCTTTTAGAGGTCATCTACCAAGCTTTTAAATATATACTTTAACAAAAATAAATGTAACAAAAATCCTGTTTTTACCCGATGTTTCAATGTTTTTTTATACGACTATTCAATTTTTATTGAATCTTCTACTGCCTCGTGTATCTATTAATACCTATCAAACAGAGCCATTAAAACAATAAATTAGTAAATATTTATAAGAAATAAAAAGGAACTTGGATTAAAGTTAAGAAAAGTTAAAGTTAATTTTCAAATATTCTGTGACATGATATTAAAATATAAGTTAATGCTTTACTTACAGCATAGCTACTACTCATTGGTTAAGGGACATTAAATACCTTGGAGCGGGGCAACATGTCACCTTTGTGAACTAATTTAGATGGCCTTATCAGTTAATCTATGTTTTTATCAGCACTAGATATATCAAGCTGCAAATAAATGCATGTGTATGTGTGTATGTGTATGTGTGTATGTATACATATATATATATATATATATTCTTTAAAAATAACAAACTGAAGATTGGTCTTCATATAAGTTATTTTTAAAGAATATTTGATACATAAACCATGATTATTTAACTTATATATATATATATATATATATATATATATATATATATATATATATATATATGTAGCAAGACGTATTGACAAACTAAAATGAACTACAAATACAAGTATTCAATGTAGTCATCACAATCCTACAAAGCCTTTTCTTAACACAATTGAAAAAAAGACAAAAACGTTCTAATGCGATAAACTAGTTGTTCTTTGTCACGATATAAGTACTCAACATAAAGGTAGCTACAAACAAAACTAGTTGTAATCCAAAATATTGATGAATGAAAACTAGTTGTACTCCAAAATATTGATCAATCCTCGTTGGAGATCAATATTCCTTTTATCTGTAAGTAGATTGTTAAAGTGATCAGTTATACTGGTTTATTCTGGCAAACTATTTTCTTAGAGCCATACTTTCCTTCAGCCACGTCACACATCATGTATCTTGATATTCAGGGGGGAGGGAGGGGGTGGTTTTGAGGTCATTTTAGTGCTATGTCACTCGGTATTGTCATACGTTTGGGTCGTTTATTATCTTAAATCATAAGATATAATAGGAACTCACAACATTAACTAATTTATTCATTTTGAATACCAAATATCAAATAAGGCAAAATGTTTTAATGAGTAAGAATGGTTAGGATGAGATGATTTTGGGTTTAACGCCGCTTTTAAATATATTTTACTAATTTTACGTCTGCTATTATTATTGCAGGGTGGAAACAAACAAACAGTTCTATTTTGGCTTTGCATTGCGGTGAAACCTGCAGACAATTAAAGAATGAAGAACAGGACAAGATAAACATTAAAAAACATAGCAGATGCATGAGGTTATTTGAGGAAGTATCAACCAAAAACCAATGGCGGCCACTTTTGTGTGAATGCCTTGTCTTAACTTAAGCGATCATGGTAGTTCATTTGGAAAAAAACCCCACAAAACCCGTTTGCCTATTTTCTAATACCTTTGTATCATCCATTACAAATTGAAGCTTGATTTTAATGACAGTGCACATTACAAGAGATAAAGAAAGATTATACATGTAAAGATTAACCACAACTAAAGATTTCTTTTCGCACACCTGTTGAATGTCTTTAAAGATATTATATCCCAGTTTTGTATCCGACTTCAATCCCCATTTTCATAAAGACAATACATTCAAGTAAATAAAACACCAAACAGAGTTTCGATGCGTCCCTTAATTAAAAAGATATAACGGTTCAAAGTGCTTAGAAATTGGCCACCTCGAAAGCCCAATTAAAAAAGTCCCGAGAGTGGCCTGAGCTCTCCTTCGGCTGATGTGACGTAATAGACAGGACTCGCTCAGCGTTTGTTCGTAAACAAGTATATATCAATGCAGATATGGGTCGCAATCGTCTACGTTTTCATTGAGAATGAGACATGCCTTCTTCATGCGTTGCTTCCAACTGTACTAATAAGAAATCAGGAGACATTCAACTGCATCAGTTTCCGAAGGATCCTGTCCAATTCGCGAATTGGACAAAGTTTTTTAGTCAGAAAAGAGCGAAGTGGAGTCCCAATGATAGGTCTGTCATCTGCTCCGATCATTTCATAGAGGACTGTTATGATCTTTCCAACGATTTCACAACGGACTTTGGACTTCCCACAAAGGAAAAGACTCGTCAAAAATGCCGTACGAATAGGCCCGCTACCCGTCTGTCCAGCGAGATATGACAATCAACCACATTGGAAGAGAAAACGGACGGAATACTTTGAGAAGAGGGAACGAAAGAGGGTAAGGAATTTGAAAGATAGGCTAATTCAAAATTCTATCCAGGGGGAGGTGGGATAAAAAATCATGAAACTTTTGGAGAGTTAACTTTAGTTGATGATTTTGCAGACGAATGTTGAGTTTTTATCTGAAGTATGAATTTATGTCTCTAAGGATTAGTCGCAGAAATTATTAATTCAAACCCCAACAATTGTTTACATTTTTAGTATTTGATTACATATAGAATTGAAAAATTAATCGAGTTGAACTAAATAGTTACTTAAAAAATTTAATAATTTATAACCTATTTGATATTGATAAACATTGCAGTATGAAATAATATATTTAGTAATACAGATTTGTTAATATATTTACATGTGTCACGTGTATTGACAAACCTAATTACCTTCATCAAGTTTCAATAAAGTCTGTTGATGATGTGTGAAGATCAAGTTAGATAACTAATCAGTGTCTTGTGTATTACCTTTTAGAAATGTGCCAGGTGCTGAGGTCATTAAGTTTATTGCTTAATTGCCATAATGTACAGGTGTGCGGCATTTCATGTAGACTGTTAGGTAATAACTTTATGACTATATTGTCTGGTGTGAAAAAGTAGTGTTAGGTAACTTAAAACCTCTCTCTGGTAAAATACCGGTACTAAAGTACCGAAGGAAATTGAAATAAAATGCTTTTCAGCGTTAATATTTTCATTTGGTGGAAATACTTAAAACTGAAAAAGAATTTCATATTCAAAATACATTTCCAAGCAGGCTTTAACTTACATCACAATCAACAGTAAATGGTGTGTTATTATTGACAATATTGGCCCACGTCACTCTAGATTAGTACCACACTCTTTATCTCAAACACTGACCATTAACTCACACAAAACAACAATAATCTGTATCCTTACTATGCAAAATACATTAGTGCGTAAGTCTAAGTTTTTATGAAGGTGGTAAATCGCGAATCAAGAGGAACATTTACTAAACACATACATTTTTTTTATCTTCATTATCAATTTGTTAATAAGCCCAAAAACAGCTGTTCGGAACCGTCGTATCCTATTCCGAGATCCGGAAGTTGCCGAGAGGCAGTCCATCAAAAGCGAGATCTCATTGTTACAGTCATGCAAAGCAGAAACACAGAGTTACGATATTGAGTTGACATTATAAAATGGCACAAAGTAGTAACAAATATTCTACATATACAATGGTCAATCTACTACACAGGGGGAAAGTCGATTTGTGTAGATATTCAAACAAAAAACAGTCAAAATGGCGGCAGATATCAGTTTGGGTTCACTCGATCGACATTATCGGAGATTAACAACCCAAACAAATAACAAGTTAATTAATGTCAAACAGAATATGTCGATGTATTGATTTTAATAGCTTTGGTGACTTAGGGGCTTTTTATAAGTACAAACAGTGAAAATATGTACGTTCACGACCGCTGGAATCTGTATTGTAAACAATGACACAGATCAGCCAGTCGTTAACGAGTCCTGTCTATGTCGTCACAACCCTGCTAGCACCTGATTGGATAATAAAACGTTTGGCGTCTGTTTTCCGGAAGTGTTTATAAAACACGTTTTTTTTGCTATTTTCAGGTGGACGTGAACCTAAATAGTTCTTGATATTTATTCTTAACTATGTTATGAAGTATTACCGCTAATCGTACCCCCTATGTGGATATATTATCTTTAAAATGTTAAAAAAAAATTCATTCAAATGTTTACATAGTTGGCGTAACATTAAACAACATCTGGATACTTAGAGGTTGGCAACTGAATTTTTCTTCACCATAAAGTTTGTACTAGGTAATATATAGGGAGAAGTGATACCCTCAAACTTTCATAAGAAGGACAGGCAATAAAAATGATATACAGGAACGGAATAATGCAAAATGGATATGTCGATGTGAAAAGAGATGGAAAAAAGAAATGTACATAACTACCAACGTTACCATTGACGAAGAAAGTACATGTTTATGTCTCTTTGTCGTCTTAATGATTCAGGAGTATGGAATGTTAATGAAATCTAATTTTTACATTAAAAATGATATATTTTCAAATATATATACCATAATTCTTACTAAATGTAACATCTAAAGGTAACTGATATCATCTAACTGATATAGATTGTTAATGGAATACTTAACTTTGTACTGATTTCGTTTTAAAACTGGATTGATTCTGAAACCAAGTTGGCGACCAAATCTCCTGCGAGGATAAGTTGGACAACAATGTTAACTACAACCACCACCATAAATGTCATAAAATATCTTATCAAACCCTACCTTTCCTAAAAAAAATATTACAAGTTATTGTAGCTTATAGATAATCTCCCAAAGCAAAGTCGAAATGAGCTAATCTTTAGCTGCAAGAAAAACTTGGTGCTTCATAGTCTAAACGTGAGCAATAAACAAACAAAGCGTTCGTGTCTAAAAGGAAACCTAAAGGTAACCTGTCTCAGTATTATAACAGAAGACCTAACTAGCAATCGTATAGTAAAGAGACTAGTCAAATTGAATAAAAGTCACAACTTTAAATTCCTTTTGGACATTGAATTTCAACATGATTGCAAGAAAGGCATGAACGTCGATAAAAATCGATACTATGTCACGGAACAAAAAATCCTTATATATGAATTCATACGGAAGCACCCTAGTGCCACAGTCAAAATTCTTTTATCTCCTAATTAGGAGATAGTAACTCCTAATTAGGAGATATTAACGCCTAATTAGGAGATAAGTAACCTCTAATTAGGACTTAATTAACACCTAATTAGGATAATTTCTCTTAATTAGTTGATACTATCACCTAATTAGGAGAAAGTAACTCCTAATTAGCAGATAGTAAGTCCTACTTAGGACATATCTATTTCCTAATTAGGACTAAATTATCACCTAATTAGGAGATATATCACCTAATTAGGAGATATTTTCTCCTAATTAGTTGATACTATCACCTAATTAGGAGAAAGTAACTCCTAATTAGCAGATAGCAACTCCTAATTAGGTGATAATTAAGTCCTTATTAGGAATTAGTTATCACCTAATTAGGAGACAACTAAGTCCTGCTTAGGATATAGTTATTTCCTAATTAGCTGATACTTTCTCGTAATTAGGTGATAATTAAGTCCTACTTAGAAGATACTAACTCCTAATTAGGTCATAATTATCTCCTAATTAGGTGATAACTAGGTCCTAATTAGGTGATAACTACCACCTAATTTGGAGTTAGTATGTCCTAATTAGGGCTTAATATCTCCTAATTAGGAGATAGTATGTCCTAATTAGGACTAAATATCTCCTAGTTAGGAGACAGTTTCTCCTAATTAGGTGATAGTTATGCCCCAATTAGGCGATGATTAAGTCCTAATTAGGTGATAACTATCTCCTAATTAGGTGATAGTTATGTCCTAATTAAGCGATGATTAAGTCCTAATTAGGTGATGGTATATCCTAATTAGGGGATAAAAAAATTGTGACTGTGGCACTAGGATTCTTCCGTAAATTCATTATAATAATCATAAAGTGTTCAATATTGCAGGAAAGTAGCCCACATTGTATCTACATGTGAGCGTTTTTAAATGTTTACTCACTATTCTCAGATTTCTATCACATCAACTAGCAACAGATAAAGCAGAACTATTTGCTATATTTTATTAACTAATCATTCTGCACCACCTGTTGAATTGTGGTATTTGTGTATATCATTGCTAACGGGAGACACGGTTTTCTGGATAATAACTTCTTTATTGTGAAATTCACGATGTTTTCATTTGATCAAGAGGGGATGTAAGGGGATCTAAGATCTAAAAGTCGAGGTAAAAGATTTGATAGAATAAGAAAGAAGAAAAAGGATAACACCATAAAAATTTAGATGACGTATTGCGATTTTGGGTACCAAACAAGAGGATCTAATAGTTACATTGATCACTGATAGTTCTGACTCGCCAATTTTCGGAAACGAAAAGGCAGAGGCTCTATTTGAATAGTTTGATTCAGTTGCTACTTTTGATTGGGGAAGGAGTTGTGCCCCTTTTCAATTTTGTGTGATAATGAATTATCTCATGCAGTTGTTGTTCAATATGAAATAACTGATCTTACCAAAAGTCTCAATGTGAACAAAGCCAGTGGCCATCTTAATATACGGGGCGGGATAGCGCAATGGTTAGAGTGTTTGGCTTCGGATCAAGAGGTCCGTGGTTCGAATCCCGCCAGGGGCTCGGCAACTGTGTCTGCAGTAGAGAACTGTTCTACACGCAGTCAGGTTTGGGTGCAATGCTACACTGAATTTCAGTGCAGTAGCACCAATCGTTCGCTAGTTCCAGGTGTGGTCGCTGGTTTCACCGCAATGCATAACCGCAATGGTGTTGCGGGCTTTCTCCAAGCAATGATACTAGCGGCCGCGATATAAGTGAAGTACTCTTAAAAGCGGCGTTAAACCCGACATCACCTCACCTCATCTTAATATAAATAAAATATTCCTGAGAAATATATCACTTTAAATTGCAGTGCCACTTTCTCTGTTGTGTAACTTTTCGCTTGAACGAAATATCTTCCCATCAAGTAAATGTTTTGTCACTTTTTCAAATTGGTGATAGCTATTTGCCGTCAATTTAAGGCCTGTTCAAACCATCATTTATTAGTAAATTATGGACATTTGATTTTTAAGCGAATTTTCTTTTATTATTGTTTACTGTTCAAATTTCAAACTGTTTTTAACCAACAACTGTACATTTATATACTAATTCTGACTAATCTAAACAAATATTATCGTTCACTTTTTAATAAATATATCCTAACTGTAAAACAAACAACAGTAATATATTAACACATTTGAAAGACAGGCATATCAAGTAACCATAGGAATTAATTTGTTTAATACTTTTACAGGTTTAAACTATGCAGTCATTTTCCGATGGGTTCCTTTAGAATGCCAGAAAAACTAAAAACTTACACTATCAATAACATTTAGTACTTCTTCACTTAACTGTAATAACATTTTTAGGTATTTTACAACATGTAAATATTCTCCTTTCGAGATTTCTCCTTATGAAATAGTTGCCAGAAGGGCCCATGTCGAAGGCGTTTGTTGTATTGGACTGATAAGAATGGAAACTCCCAAACAATGGAAGCAGGCTGACAACTTTATTATTCGGTCGTTTTGGCTCTCGCTACAAACTGAGAAACTCGTGTTGGCTTATTTTAATGTAAGAGTTGTATAGTGTCGTCTAGCGAACGCTATGTCGCTATGTCAAAGTTCCCAGTAGTTAGAACACGAACGTAGCGATACAATTAGCCATGCTCAAAACTTGAATTGTCATGACATGATTTATAGTATCATTGTGTTGCCTAACCAAGCTAAGGGGACATTGTAGACGTGACCCGTGTACAATGTCCCAGAACGTAATATATTTCATAGACATATCCGTGTCATGTTTTTTTTTTTTTATTTCTTTATCTTGTTACTTTGTATTGAGGTACACAAAAGCTATCCGTGATTGTCTAACAATTTAGTTATTGTGAAATAATGTCGTCAAACATAAATAAAATATCTACATTATTGCATAAAGAAAATACTTCCTAAGTTATTGACTACGAGAAAGGGAGCTCCCCTCAATTTTCAAGAAGATTACCCTTGTGACCTCGAACCAGTTAGATGAAAGAGGCCTATATATAACCAACTGGGAAACCCGTGGGTCCCTTTAGTGGCATAGTGGTATTTTGTTATCTCACAACCTGATCACGTATATGCATACAGTGCTCAAACCGAATTTCTAAGGTGAACTAGCAGATTGTCGTAGCAAATGAGTGTATCAAATAATAATTGAGCGATTACACATAACAATGGACACTCCCAATACATGTTTATGTAATAACAATAATTAGCTATGTGATGACAAGATTCTTTGTAGAAAAGACAGGTAAAATTCTCAGCTGCAATCTCTTTTGTTTGAATGTAAACTTAAGCCAGATTGTAGTATGGAAACAGGAAAAAAATAGAGCCATGGGCTCTGTAGCTCATCAGACTTTTGATAGAAATGGGTGTTTGGGTTTAGACCATGGGGTCATGGGCAGTGTAGGAAAGATAGCCTGTCCCAACGTCCGAGACGGGTAAATTTGTTAAAAGTTATTCACAATCAAATAAAAAAGGCCCATTGCCCATTTGGGGTCAAGGGGTCACCGAACCTACAATTCAGAATCCCCATTGTCCAAGGAGTCTACACACAACTATTAAGCAATCAAGACCTTTTGGAACTGGAGAAGAAGATGAAAGTAGGATTTTAAGGTTTTGACCCATGTGACCCCATTTGGGGTCAAGACCTTTTGGAACTAGGGAAAAAGATGAAATTAGGTTTGACCCCTGTGACTCCATTTGGGGTCATGGGGTCACCAAACCTACAATTTAGAATCCCCGTTGGCCAAGGAGTCTACACACATCTTTTCAGCTCTCTAGACCTTTTGGAACTAGGGAAAAAGATGAAATTAGGTTTTTTAGGTTTTTTAGGTTTTGACCCCTGTCACCCCATTTGGGGTCATGGGGTCACCAAACCTACAATTTAGAATCCCCGTTGGCCAAGGAGTCTACACACAACTATTCAGCTCTCTAGATCTTTTGGAACTAGGGAAAAAGATGAAATTAGGTTTTTTAGGTGTTGACCCCTGTGACCCCATTTGGGGTCATGAGGTCACCAAACCTACAGTTTAGAATCCCCTTTGGCCAAGGAGTCTACACACACTTTTTCAGCTCTCTAGACCTTTTGGAACTGGAGAAGAAGATGAAAATAGGTTTTTCAGGTTTTGACCCCTGTGACCCCATTTGGGGTCATGGGATCACCAAACCTACAATTTAGAATCTCCAGTGCCCAAGGAGTCTATACACAACTATTCAGCTCTCTGGACCTTTTGGAACTGGAGAAGAAGATGAAAATAGGTTTTTCATGTTTTGACCCCTCTGACCTCATTTGGGGTCATGGGGTCACAAAATCTACAATTTAGAATCCCCATTGGCCAAGAAGTCTACACACAACTTTTCAGCTCTCTGGACCTTTTGGAACTGGAGTAGAAGATTAAAATAGATTTTTAAGGTTTTGACCCTTGTGACCCCATTTGGGGTCATGGGGTCACGAAATCTACAATTTAGAATCCCCATTTGCCAAGGAGTATGCACATAAAATTTCAGCTCTCTAGAGTCATTGGTTCTGGAGAAGAAGTCGAAAAAGTGAAAAGTTTACGGACGGATGGACGGACGGACGGACGGATGGACGGACGGATGGACGGACGCCGGACGCCATGCCATGCCATAAGCCCATCGGGTCTTTCAGACCTGATGAGCTAAAAAAGGAAAAGCATACCTCGATCTGTTGGAGACTCATTTCTTAATTATTGATATTGACATTTTCCTCTGAATTGGAATGGGGTGCGATATCAGGGAACATTAGCATTAAAGTTGAAATCAACATTAACTCCAACTGGCTTTACACATACTTTAAACGGGGATGGCTGGGGATGTCGTTGCTTATGGGACATGACTGGCTGAGGACATAAATTAAACTGTATAAAATCTAAGCAGCATGATGTTATCAATTATGCTAACAAATGATAAAATGTTTACAACACAAATAACTGTAAACCAAGAGTCATATGACTGAGGAATAATTTTATGGATTAGGTACATCATTAGTGCGAAAGTGCAATGTTTCGGTGTAGAGGCTAACACGTTATTTCCCTTGATTATAGTGTTAACATCTTCACCCTCACTCTTGCAATGAAGAAGTTGAAAATCCTTAAAACTCTTCCTCATTCAAAAACTAAAAGATGCCTCTTAAAAATTTCAAAGATACCAAAAACAAGTAACAAAAATCCTGTTTTGAACCATTTTTTTACTGTTTCATCCGATCTTTCAATCTTTTCTGCGTCTTTTATTGACCTTGTCATCACTTAAAATGCGAAGTAAACCATACCACTAAAAAGAAATTAGAAGCATCTTTTAATATATGAAATACAATAATAAACATTTAAAAAAGATTTTAATTAAATTCAGTGACATGTCATAGAATAGAAGTTAATGCTTTACTTACGGCATAGCAAGAGTATGATTTTCATGTTGGTAATATTGACAATCAGTTCTCCACTTGTGATGGTATGTCTAGATTACATAAGCTTCAACTGACGGACGTCTTGAGAATATATAAGTGGGGCACAATAGGCCTTATCTGTAAGCAGAGGGTGATTGGCTAATGCACACTGGTTACCTATTGGGGAAGGTGGAAAGCTTTACATTTGTTTAGCTTTGATTTTATTCAAAGTGACCCTGACAGAACGTAAAAAAACTGATAAATAACACTGTCCCAAAGTCAAATGTTATAAACGTCATAAGATCAATCACGTTTGTACCTACCATTAAAAGCAAAAAATGAACTTCAGCGAACTACAGATTATATCAGTTCTCTGCGAACGATAGAATGAGTTCGAATCTAGCTATACAATTTGTAGAATGTTTATTCCCCTAATGAAGATTAATGTTAATCTAGCTAAATTTTCGTTTGAATAATAGATAAGTAAATCCTGATTTGTGATTGAAGACCGGCATATACACCATGACTTGTGCCTTGGCAAAGTGTATCTGTGTCCATAGTAGACTATTATAGACGCATGTACATTTAATCTTTGCTTGTAAACAGTGGAATGTGATATTATCGACAATTCATCATGTAATTGTTAATGAAAATGTTCACTTTGATAAATTCGGCACTTTGGGATGAACGTGCAAGCCAGTGAGATATTTTCAATTTTTGTTCTGCAAATATATCATTTTGCCATGTAGCTTAGCTACTTAAATATGACAATCAGTCTTTGTCTTCTTAAGAATCACTTGCATTTGGATGACATAATGCTTTAGTCTATCATCATATATTCATGTAATTTTGATGAACAAACCACTGCAACTGGCAACAGAATATTCACTTGCGAACAAAACACTTTAAACTATTCATCGGCATATTTTTCATAGTTAACACTGATTTCCAACGTATTATCTATCTATTTATACACATTACATGGGCACGTTTTTGTAAGATTTATTTCTTCATATTGTCTGAGATAAAAAGCAGTTTACTCTAAAGGTATTCTCTTCAGAAAACTTCAGAAATATGTAAGCATATGAGGAGGATAAAAGAACTATGATTGCACCAACGCATGTTACAACATAATATCAACAAAGAAAAATCCTCCACTAGGGACTACATTGTCTCTTAATTGCTTCCTGGTTATGGTAAAGTTAGCGCATTGAATTGCGGGTTATGGCAAACAGATAGATTAAAAAAAGAGAGATGCGCCCGTAAAATAACCATTTGTCGATTAGTAATGATAGTTTGTAGTGCAGGTATTGACACTCCCCATGGGCCACGAAAATTGTGTGACAAAAGAAACATGCAATACCTTGTATTGTATGTTGTATACATGAAATAGTTCTTTCTGGTTGTATCTTTATTAATATGTGTACATCGATGATATCTAATCATAAACAAGCAAGGTATACTTCTGATGATACAAAATAAAAAAAAGAAAGTTTTATATGTTAATGGAAGAATCAAAGGAAGGCCAGTAATATCTTTATACTAAACATATTCGAAGACAGTTAAATTGTACCATGAGGTCATTTGTAGACATGACCTCGTCTGTACATAATATACCAAATCGTTATATATGTGGTAGACATATCTGTATAACTTTAAAACTTTCTTTACCTTGTTAATATGCAATGAAGAGGTACAAAGCGCTATCCGTGTGTTTCTCATTACGTTAATGCGAACAGATAATGCAAAATATGTTTGAAATATCTGCATTATTACAAAACAATTAATATTTTTAATCAATTGTACCTCTTTTTTTATAAGCAGTACGAGTGTCAATGATTTATGTGAAGACGAACTCGCTCAGGCTGTCAGGAAGATTATCTGGTTGTTTTGGCATTTGCCGAATAAGTTGAAGAAATAAGTATGAACTACTTAAAACTGGCATTGGGTCTCTTTGTTGTCACAACTATATAGTCTTATCTAGCAACGGCTATCGCAAAATCTCCCTATGTCATATAACCCTGTAGGGAGAACACGTACAACACGAACAAGTTGCCATGCATGAATTTGAACTACCATGCCATGACTAATTATAGAAAATACTGGTAGAATGCGATCTCTTTTGTATGAACGACCAGTTCCCTGATTTCGAAATATAATCGTATATTGTACCTCTATTGTTATCAACGACGTTATAAAGTTGAAATCAATATCTACTCCAGGAGAGAGATAACTTGTTTTATACATGCTTTGGTTCAAACGAGGATAAAATGGGCGTCGTTTATTCTATCACTTAGAACCACAAATTACTTTTGAGATATCATTTCGCTAAGAACATAACTTAAATTAACTGTTTGAGTGCCATTCTAAAAGTTATCAGTTTAAGGAAAACAAGGAATTTTATAGGATCGCTATCAACGAAATAAAGAAGTTGCTAATCCATTAAAAAAAATTCCTTGTCTTCCATAACTTAAATTGCCAGATCTCAAAGCAGCATGATGTGATGAATTATAAAGTTTATGAGACAACTATATAGATATTGGAAGCTACTTTCAATGACAAATATAAAGACCTTGGGAATAAAGTAAAATATTTTTGTGACATGATATAACAATATAAGTTAATGCTTTACTTACTGCATAAGAAGATTAATATCCTCATGTTGGATATATTGACAATCGGTCGTTCTCTTGGCGCGTAGAATACGTATACTATCAGACACCCAGGTAGGTTCAAAACATTTCAAGGTTCAATTCAATCACGTGACAAAAGTGAGCTATAAATGTCAATCTGCCAATATGGAGAGTCCATGTGATAAATGACACCTCAAAGTGATCGCTTATTCTCAGTTCTTTACAGAAGATTCATTCTTAAAGTAATTTCTACCTTACATGAAATTATTTTGAAAATGTATTAAACTTAACGAATGGTCAAGTTATTTTGGAGCTTTGTTTCCGAAAAACAGGGAATGCAGAGACTTTTCTAAAATTCTATAACTCTGTTGATAAATTCTGTGAACTCTGCATCAGCTGACTAGATCGACCTAACAGTACAGCTCCGTTGTAGTATTAGGTAGCACTGAGCCAGGTGTAACCTCTACAATCTATCAGGATGGCTTGAGAGCAGAGTGTAGGGCGTTAGGCTTCGGATCAAGAGGTCCGTGTTGGAAGCAGGGGCTCGGAAACTGTGTCTGAAATTGAGAACTGTTCTACCCGCAGTAAGGTTTGGGTGCAATGCCATATTGAATTTCAACATTTAAATGAAGTTTTGCCAATTACTAGGTTGTCAAAAAAGAGGATCTAGTACTTCAAACATACCTCCTTCGATCATTCTGATTCGCTAAATACCAATTTTCATAAACGAAAAAGCAGAGGTTCTTTTTTTATGTCATTTTCTGCTTCAATGTTGATTGAGGAAGGAGTTGTGTCGCTTTCCAGTACTGTGTGAAAGTGAGATAGCTCAAGCAGTTATTGAACAATATGAATAAACTGAACTTATCAAAAGTCTCAATGTTAGCAAAGACAGTGTAAAGTTGATATAAATCAGAAATTACTAAGAAATATATCACTTTCAATTGCCGCACCACTTTGTCTGCTGTGTAACTTTTCGCTTGAATAGGATAACTTCCCATCTCAAGGAGGGAAGTAAATGTCACTTTTTCTAAATGGTGATGGCCGTCATATTACAGGCCTATTTCATTACTATCTTTTATTAGTAAATAATGATTTATGATTACGTCTTTGATCATTGTTTTCTGTTAAAATTTCGATTTGATTTTAACCAACAACTGTACCTTTCATTTTATCGAAATAAATAATGCTATTTGCAAATCCCTGGCTGAAAATAAATGTTTTTATAGGTAATTCTTTTATATCTTTCAAACATTTGACACAGTATGGCATAAATGGCTCATATTAAATTACAACGTGGTTTCTATTGTTTACATATTGAATGGTTACACAGTTATTTGAATTAATCCTTACCAACATGATTTTGTTAATGATTGCAGAAAATGACGATGGTGTAACATGATATTTCCCTGTATGGTTCACAAACAGCACAGCAAAAAGTTTTTCAACATTTAAATGAAACGTTATTAGTAGGGTTCCAGACGTACAAGTATCTCATATATGACAGCAATTAACGACATTGGCGCCTTGTCTACCTTACTAGATGTTGATTATGTACATATACTTATTCATATATCCTTGATAGTAATCATTACTTATCCTCATATTGATGACTACGTTATACATACTTGATGTTCACTTTTATGATGAAGTCATATCTTTTAAACACATACAAAAAATAAACTGTTATACAATGGGATTAAAAGATAAAAATTATCTGAAATTTCACATCTGAACATTTAAAAAGCAAATTCTCTTCACTAACATTGCTTGGCAAAGGATTTAATATACTTGAAATATGGTAACTATTCTATAATTTCAGAATATATATAGACTTAAGTAAAAAACACATGCAGACATGCGATCGTATTCATGTTATAGCCATATTCTCGCTAAGGTAGGTTGATGATCTTACTCTCTATTTCTCATTAAAAATGGGCTTGGCTCCATAATATTTAAGGAATGAAGAATAAATATAACATTTAACTTTACCTATTGCCACGTCTGAGTAATATCGGTTCACTTGCGCCTTTTGTAGGGTGTATTATTAATTAAACTGATCTATCATCAGAAATATTATAGATAAGAATATCACCAAAAACGTCATTCAATACTTTTATGTGCGGTTACGCTATTCAGCCATGAGAACCTGTCAAAACAAAGGAAGGTATGACACATTACATTCTAATCTTTCCACGATCAGGAAAACTGTAGAAGCATAGAGGAAGCAATACCTTGTAATACTATATTCTAAGCCAATCTCAAGTAACATTAAACAATGTTTGAATCCGGTACCTTGCACAAAGTTTGCTGTTGTACCACTTTGTCATTCAGGTGAAGTGTACATATTAACGCCAACCATTGAGATTAAGGTGTGTATGTTTTATCAAATCAGGTGCTTTTTTTCAAATATTAGAGAATCATTATTACTACTTTGTTAGTTCGTGTTGTTGATAAAATCATAAGAAAACTCTTTTCTAAGGATTTCAGTGAATTTATAGATAGAAGAAGAAATAAAAGGATAATCGGTGGGAATTTATAACAATGTAACAGAAAATGTTATTTTAAAAAGATGTTAAACTCCTCATCCAATAGCAACTCTAACACCTGCAAAAATATAACATTAAGATAATTACTTTGTAATAATTTTTGCTCTGACCGGGATCAAACTTTGAATTGTTACTTAGACGCTAATCGTGTGCCCCAAATTTGATATTATTGAATATTTATAGGTATTAGTCTCCCTGTTTCCGGAAGCCTCTATAGTACCCTAGGCCTGATATCTATCTGACAAAAGTCCAGTATTGCTATACATGGTCCCGTGTCAATGAAAGGACTCACATCCAAATATGGGGCCACCATGAGACTATGTTCATAAGCCTGTCTATTAATAAATGAGAGCGCTGCCTTCTCTGGCAGTTAACTTCATTTTTTTTAAATTGGCCCCGTTTTTGCCAAATAATTTGATGTTCAGGGATTTACAGAGATGATGTTGTTGCACACACTCACACAAAGCTTTCTTTATTTTCGAATCTTCCTAAGGTTGTGCTATCGCCATTACCACCAAGCTCACAAGCAGCGTTCAGTACCAGAATCTCATTCTCTGAATAAGCCCTTCGATCAGCATTGTTTTTGCGATCTCATTGTTTTACTTTTTAGGTGGGTCAGTGAGAAAAGTATCCTTTTTTCTGTTCACCAAATCCCTAGTTTGAGCTCAATCGTTATATATAGTTACATATCTCTTAACAAGCCATAACATCTGGTTATTGATTTAAAACAAGACTGAAGGGAGAGTTTTTTTAGTAGAGGTTTGTAAATTCGAAGGGGTGATTGAACTGGTATCAGAACATAGAAACTAGTGACCGAGGATGGTTTCAATGGGGAATGTTCAAAATAAAAAAAATCATTAAAACTGCCATGTGAACACACTCGGGACTTTCTAAACTATTGATATTTTCCATTTGAAACTTACAATGAACACACTTTTCCTTATCGAGTACAAACATAAGCCTGCAAGTCAAAACACAGCGAACGTCCGATAATCTTTGCGTAGTGTACGCCTTGGAGTGAATGTGAATTATTACCCGACTGACGGATATGAGTTAACTCCCCTCATGACTGATAGACGGCCACCAACTACCAACTCTAGATCTGTACCGAGTTGTAGAGATTAAACATAGGGTATGAGGTGGGTATATTTCACAAAGATCGTGAATTCATTAGAAGGGAGATAACTCTTTGAAGACTATCACACTGTTTCACAAACCATATGACATAAATATTTCCTGATAGGAGCAGATGTTATGTTATTTCACTGATAAGTTCTGTTTCTTTCCAAAATATAGTTACAAATAGACTTTTTACGATCTTCCATTCAAGCACTTGATACATAAGCTTTGTTTCTCTGCTGTGATACAATCCATCAACGGTAAGAAATGTGTAAAGGTAACTCTTAAACTGTCTGGTTGTTGTGATCTAGTCACTAGTTTTGATATTTTGTTGATACAATATCAACGGCATGCATTCTTCTACAATAAATGTTGAAACTTATTCGAGTAATATTTCTGGCGTTTGAATATATTCATGATGGAAATTGACATTGGGCAAATGTTCAGAAATTTGGTATCAAAAACGTAGTTGATCCTATTAGAACATTTAAAAATGGCCTTATATCTGGATCATGATTTACAACTGATTTTGCAAATCTGGTTTGTAAGCCATTTGAAACTTTGAAGTCAGGTGAGAGTATTTTCACAGTTATTTGCAAATTCATCCCATTTGAAATTTTTTCTTGTGTTGTTTTGAAACGTTGTGGCAGTACAAGTAATTTTCAAATTTGAAAGCTGTAAGATGTAGAAATGAATAAGTATATTCGTTCCAATTGTAGTTCAAAAATTATGCAAATGTCATTTGAAATCCAAATGAAACCAAGTATAGTTAGGTGAAGGTATTTTACATATTTTTACATTATGAAAAGCAACATACACGATTTAATCATTTATCATGATAATTGAGAAGTGGAAGGAATATGTAAATGTATGATAATATTAATAATAATAATATGATAGATAATTGTTAGACAGAAGTTTGGCGTTTCACATAAAAAGACGTCCTCTCACGCATTGCCTATTCAAAATACTACCCTAATGCCTTGCTAAGATGGGCCTTGCTGCATTTCTTAAGTTTTTTTGTTTGTCGCGAAAGCTGCTGTTCCTTTTAGCATGGTCAAATTAAAAATTTCAATTTATTGCCGAGAAGGGTGCTGCACTTAAAACAGAAATATTGACTGCAAGGTTTAACTTAACCAGTGATCGACTGGTGAAGTTTAAAGCCATGTGGGCAAAATGGTATAACGAATAACAGCTGTCATTATTTAGTTAACAGGAGTATCATATCGAAGAGAGGAAAACTGTGACAAAATACAAACATTCAATTACAAACAAGACACATGAAAGGGAATAACCAGTTAATAATGATGTCTCCTTTTCAAGCACTTCTTGTTCTAACTGATGTTTGTGGACCTAGTTGTGTCAACATGAAATTGAGCTCAGCAGAGATATAGAAGGTTATTACACTTAATGAGTATGATTTTTTAATGTCAGTGATGTTACCAAGTTTTCTAAAATGTATTTTATTCATTTAACAATTTGATCAAAGCTCTAATTTGCCTTTGAAACTCCAGCACATGCTTCTTTCTCCTTTTTTTCCGGAGTAATCATTGTTCATACTTATCCTGTCACTTCAAATTTATCATTTATGTTACCTTCAGTGATGTTACCATTTAAACAGTAACCTCACTGACAATAACAAGTAAAATCACTGATAATTCATAAATCATGATTTAATATGTTGAATTGGAACTATTACAACAAAAAACATGCTTTGATTTTCAAATGGTAAAGTAAATATTATTTTGATTTCGTTTGATACTATGAATAGCAGTTCATTTCTTTATTTCGGTACAAAGGTGTGGGGCATCGGCCCAAAGTTTAACATGGTCCATACATAGTATGATAATATATACTTGCACAAGCAGTTTAATAGCTATTTCACAATTGTTTTAAGGCGCGTGGTAAAGGTAACAAGCCAGATTTCTAATAACAGATTCTTGATGGGAAGACATAAGCATGGTATATATATATATGGTGATACTATAAACAATGGTAATACTTTAATACTCAAAACATAAAATATGCTATTGACAATGATGAGGCAAATTATATGTAATGTAAAAACTTATAATATGATAGCTATGTCCAAGTATACTAATTTTCATCCATTTTTCTCACCAGCAGGGCACTCATTGCAGTAAAAAAAACCCAGGAAAGATACGGACAACAGCGAGAAAAAAACCTGAGAAGTGCCAAGATTTTCTTAAAAATAGAGCCATCGGCTCTGCAGCCCATCAGGCTATCTATAATTTATAGCACATATGGTCGCAGGGTTACCAATTTCGGGGCACAGTATTATTAAAAAAACATGAGTTTCAGCTTCTTGGGCTTTTGTTTCTGGCGAATAAGATAAAAATAGGTTATAAACCCTTATGAGGGCATCATAGGGTAACCAAATCTGTATCTTTATCAGAATCCCATTTACTAAAGAGTCTTTGCACAAGGATTTTGCTTTCCAGGACTGACTTTGAGGTAAAAAAATTTAGTGAACAAATTGAGATGTCCATAAATCGACTGTGCTGTTTATAGGGAAAGTCCTATTGGGGTAGTTTTGTGGAAACAAAATTCAAGGGCATTTTTCAGTTTATACATGTATGTTATTGGTACATGATCTTCACATCACTCAGTTGAAACATGTTACTGTGGGTAAACATTTAGTTGATTTGGTTTTGACAACTAGATGAATGAGAGCACGCACTTTGTAAAAAAACAAGATTGATAAGTCATCGCTGCTATGAATGTTAAAAGCATTGTTACACCATTATAAGGCATCGTTAATTAGTCTTATCATAAATCATTTGTAAATGGGTGAATATTTTAACCATACATATAATTGTGGTAACAGACTCTTGAATTGTTGGTTCATATACAGTTCACCATGTTGAATGATTTCCGATCTAGTCACAGAGTGTATATGGTCTTGTTATTTTAAAAGACATGAAGTGTCCATCTGTTAACTACAGATTATCTGGCTTTTATATTTACTAATGAAAGAAAACCAGATTCACCATAGTGCTACTATGATGCATTTTGCTATTTACTCATTTTGATAAAGTTATGAAATAGATAAAATAAAAAACCTTGATGAAATTTGACATGTTCCAAATATATCCATATATATATTGAAACAAACCACTCATGAAATATGAAACTTTAACCATGATACTTTTATTTGACAATCACCATTGAGCATACTCTCTATTTCAAATACTTTTTATTTCAGTGTGTCAACGGTTAATATACTGGACAGAATAAGTAAGGGATATTGAAAATCTATAACTGATTTTTCATTAGGTTGTAAAGCTAAAGACATTTCATTATTGATAACTTCATCATTCCAAATATCCCTGATTATTGTTAAGGTAAGTATCTTGATGGTGGTGTTTATATGCATTGATCAAAACCTTTCTCAGGGATGTAGGTACGTACAGTGCAAGCAATGGTTTTTTTTATTCAAAAATCAACGAGAGAAGACATTTTGTCCTGCTTTCCTACAATAGATATATTGTCTTTGTGCACCTTCATTTAGGTTCCATTTTATATCCAGATCAAGTCATAGGGATACGACCAAAGCTTCAGTAGAAATTATATTATAGCATCCTGCCAGGGCCATACGTTACACGTCAGGTAGAGACTAAGCAGAGAAAGTAAGGCTAATATTTGTTTCAGCAACATTGAAATTAACAGGGGAGTCCCTAGTTTCGATTTATTTTCAAATAATTTGTTAGCAAATTGTTAATGACCCGTATAGTGTCAAGGATCTCCATCATTTTAAGTTTCCTAGTATTTTGTCAGCATCATAAGTTGTCTATTTGAACGTGAAAAACAGAGATTCAAGCAAGTTATAAACAGTTAGATATAGGCTATAAAGGATTTTGTTTTAATTCTGTCAGGACCAGATTAAGAGACATTATTAAGAGGCTTAAGATCAGATGCAATTGACGATAGATGCATAACTGAAGAGACTCTTGAAACTTCATTGAAGATTCAAAGCAGTTAAACGCAATCAAAAACGGTCTTGCACGGAGTCACAAATCCAGCCACCGAGTTATAATTAGGACAAGATTCAGTTGAAAATCGTCATTGACCAAAGATAAATCGCTGTCTGTATCTTTGATGCGTGGGACAGTGAAGGTAGTGTCTCCCCTGGAACTGGAACGATAACTGTGAATAGAACGTGACAACGTTGAATTCATTTGACTAATGGCGTTGTAATGTCTAGCAAAGAAGGCGGTAGGTCTTAAATTCCAATTTTTTAAACATTTAATGTAAGTTAAGTTTACTTACCACATCGCCCTGTATCCCTCTCACAAACTTCACAGTTGTCTATACACTTTGTTCTACAATTGTGAGACCACCTTCCTTCCACACACCCGAAGGTGCAGACAGAAGATCTCAATTGATGGTTATGGAAGCACTCCCTGTCGACACAATGGATAGGGCACGTCTTGTTGCAGTGATGACCATAGAACTCCGATTTGCAACCGTTGGAGCACTCCTGTTTTCCGTCCTGGACACAAGTGCCGTTTAGACACCCAGACGGACACCTGTCCTGACATTTGTCGCCGGTCCACCCTGCCCTGCAGCCTTCAGTACAATACCCATCAGCACGGTAGCAGAATTTGCTCACGCAGTTTCTTGAACATTCCTTATCGCAATGGCTGCCCCACCATCCGTCTGTACAACCGTCTCGACATTTCCTTGTATTCCAGTGACAGTGTCTCCTTTCATCTTTGGATGAGGCACAAAGAGCAGGACATGGAACATCGCATCGGTCTCCGCTCCATCCGGGGTTACATGCCTTGATACATTTACCATCCTCTTCATAACAGACTCCTCCTTCACAACCTGTACTACATCTTCTATGACACCAGGATCCCCACCAGCCGAGTCTACATCCATCTAGACAGGCTCCAGTAACTCGGTGACAGTAGACGTTTTGCTCGTAGGTTGGATAACAGTTGTGTGGACAAGGAGTTGTACATCTTTCTGTGTAGTACCCAGCTCCACAGCCAAAACAGCTTCCATTGCTCTGATGACAGCCACTGATGTCAGAGTGACCTCTGCACGTGAATTCACAACGGTTCCCCCACATGCCTATCTTACACGACTCACACCTGTCTGAGAAATACGATTGTCTACAATGGGTTGACGAGATTACCCCTGTTGTCATAGGAACAGTGACTGAGGAAAGAAATAGAAAATAGTCGTTAAACTTTTATAAAACAATTTGATAAATTGAACCTTTTTTTGCCAACGGGATGTTATGAACATGACATTACAATGAGAAAAATGTATCTTATCTTATTATATCTTATTTAACAGAAGGGAACTCCCTCGGTCTGTCAGGAAGATTATCCTGTCGTTTTGACCCTCGAGTAGTTAGTTGGAGAGAGAAAATGAACCAAACGTAAAACATGTGTTGGGTCGCTAAATTGGCAGAGTGGTATTTTGTGATATATGCGCACATATCTTAGAAGGGTAAATGGATGGAAGTTGGGATATTCGGCTTTGTAAAATTATCATTTCCCACTTGTAAATATGCATAAAGTGGTTAAACCTTATTTCTACGGTGGACTAGCAGGAGGAGCAAATGAGTGTACCATATCAGAATGCTCAATAAAGCCGAATTCTTATTTGAGAAATTACATATAACCATGGACACCCTATATATGTATACATATGTGATTCATTATATTGTATAATAAGTTACGACAGCACTATCTCACCTCCTCATTAAGCAAGATGATGAACCGGATGCCGATAGGACGGGTGCTTTAGATTAAAACTACAGGCCTCAAATACGCCCCAGATCAAGCAATAAAGAAATAAATAGAACATTCTATAGAATAGATGATTCTAAAAACTGCCAGCTAAGACTATCAAAACAAGTGCATGTGTGACCCACTAAACAATGTTATACAATGTTAAACTCATAAACAATCACACACTCATAACAAGATGAAATACTAATGTCCAGTTGTCGGGTATTATCTTACACTTAACTATGAGAACATTTATTATACATTCGAAGTTATGTGGGATAAAATGACGGTTGCTAATGAATCTTGAATCTTATCCTCCTCTGATACAGGAGAACTCCTCCTAGGATTAGCTACATCTGAAGCGTGGTGTAGTGACGTAAAGGCTGACCTGTGAAATAGTGTCGGGGCATATATGTTGTTTGCATATGTGGGTGCATATGAGCTCAGCCTGTACGCGGCTTCTTCAAATATCAACCTTTTGAGTTGAAATTCATAGTTTTAGTGTTCATAATGTACTTTAAAGCCTTTACTATTAAGTCTATTTTCATTATAATGTCTAAAATGTTTGACCAAATAACAAGTTATGCATCCACATAGCACTTTTATCTGCTGTTTCACTAGTCATAGACGTCTGTTCTTATTTTTGACAATTCATATAAACTAACAAAACATTTTCGTTATGGAATTAAAGTTGCTCCTATTACTGAGTGTCACCGAAGAAGGGCTAGATTAAAGTCCCTGTGACTTTAAATCAGTTTTTAATATATGGTATGAAAAAATATGAAAACAAGTCCTGAACAATACTTAATTTCATTTTAGGCTGATACATCTAATTAGCTCTTCTAATTCTTGTCTCCACTTTGCCTATGACATTAAAAGTTAAGTGATTTATCATAAAAAATATCATATATAAGAATATCAATAAAACGTCTTTCAATACTTTCAATAGTTTTATGTGGGGTTACACTATTGAACCATGAGAAGCTGTCAAAACCAAGGAAGGTATGACACATAACATTCTAATCTTTCCACGAACAGGAAAACTGTAGAAGCATAAAGGAAGTTGAAACGTGTAATATTATGTTCTAAACTAATATCAAGTTATATTAAAGAATGTATAAATCTTTAACGTTACACAAAGTTTGCTGTTGTACTACTTTGTCATATCATGCCATTCAAATTGTACATTTCCGGTGAAGTGTACACATTAACACCAAACATTCAGGGTAAGGTGTATATGTATACTAGGGGATGCACTTTTCACATCTTTTCAAATATTTGAGAAACATTGCTTCTTCTTTCTAAATTCATGTTTTTCATAAAGTCATAAGAACACATTTGTCTAATGATGTCAGTGAATTTATCAAGATAGAAGAATAAATCCGAGAATAAGCTGTGGGAATTCATAACAATGAATTAGAAAATGTTATATCAAAAAGATATAAAAAGGCTCAACTTCGGCACCTGCAAAGATAAAACATTAAGATTTTAACTTTGTAATAAAAAATTTTCTGTCCGGGATCTAACATTGATTTGTAACTTAGCTAATTGTTGTGCTTTTGATTTGAAATTAATGAATACTGATAGGTATAAGTCACCCTGTTTCCAGACGCCCCTATAGTACCTTGTTATCTATCCAATCACAAGCTTCGTATTGCTATAGATGTCAATGAAATGACTCTCATCTATCTGTGGTGCCACCATGAGAGGTCATACGACTATCTAACACATTAACCAATGAGAGCGCTCTTATTGTTTTACCCTTAGGTGGGTCAGTGAGAAAAGTGTCCCTTTTTTCTGTTCATCAGTTCATCATATATATCTACATGACTCGTATGACTCGCATTAGCATATGGTTATTGATTTATAACAAGATTGAAGGGGTTTTTTTGAGTAGAGGTATAAATTCCAAGGGTTGATAGAACTTGGGAACTAGTGACCGAGGATGGTTTCAATGGTGAATGTACAAAATAAAAAAATTCAATGAAACTACCATGTAAACACATTCGATACTTTCTCAACTATTGATATTTTCTATTTGAAACATACAATGAACACATTTTCCTTATCGAGTAAAACACAGGCCTGCAAGTCTAAACCAGAGGACTTCTGATAATCTTTGTGTAATGTACACCTTGACGTGACAATGAATTATTCCTGACAGACCAATATGAGTTAACTCCCCTGTATGAGTGATAGACGTGTGCCAACTATAACTCTGTACGGAGTTGTAGAAATTAAATTTAGGTCACGAAGTGGGTATATGTCACAATGCTCGTGAATACATTATAGATGAGGTAACTCTTTGAAGACTCACACTGATTAACAAACCATTTGTAATAAATGTTTCCTGCTACGAGCAGATATTATGTTATGTCATTGATAGGACCTGTTTGTTTCCTTAATAAAGTTTTAAAAATTGACATTTAACGACCAAATGTGTTGTGTTCCACCTACTAAGGCATGAAAATGATAAACCAAGATTGTAAAGATAGGTCATTAGATATAGCTGCTTTCATTCCTCCAAAATTCTGGTTTAGAGGTACCGGGGTATTTCAACTGCACTTTGTATTCTTCATGTTCTGTGGAAATCATTTTAAATCGTAACATCTTTGTTCCTTGTAATAAAATATGAAATAACACTATGTCATTTACGTCTTTTGTTTGCAAATATTTCCCAACTTTATTGTTAGTGGTCAGGATAGAAGATACTTTTACCTAATTTGTGGACACTTCAGTTAAAAAAACATATTGGTTTGATAATCCTTGATGTGAAAAGGTTATGATCGAGTTAATAGTTTTGATATTTTGTTGATACAACTTCGTCTTAAACAATATCAACAGCATGCATTCTTCTAAATTAAATGATGAAACTAATTCAAGTAACATATCTGGCCTTCGAAAATACATTTGATTTAGACGGGCTTTGGGCTTTTTCTATTTCAATTGTTTGATTTTAGATATTTAATGATGCTGTTAGAACAGTTACAATATCAAAATAGTCGTATATTTAAATCATAATTTAAAACTGATTTTGCAAAACTGGCTTGAACTCCATATAATTTACAGAACTCAGGCGAGGGTCATTTTACAGTCAATTGCACATTCATCCAATTTGATTTGTCTTGTGTTGTTTTGAAAAGTTGTGGCAGTGCAAGTATTTCACAAAATAGAAGGAGGTCCTAGGTTGGATATAAATGGTGAATAGGACTGTTGTTCAAATCGCACCAGAAAATCGGTTGTGTGCAGACGAAAACTGTTCTACACGCTGTAAGGTGTGGCTGCATTGCTACACCATGTTTCCCTAGTTCTAACGGATGCTCACAGGTTTCCCTTTAAACAGAGTGACAATGGTGTTGCAGGCTTCTCCCTGCAATGATATTGGCAGCCATGATCAGAAATGTGAAATTTAATAAGTATATTTGTTGTCAGTTTTAAAAAGATGCTGTTTCTTGTTTGAAGGAATAAACATATATTCCTGTAAAGGAGGAGAAGGTACAGAGCATACAAGCCCGACACCAATCTGCCCAAAGGGATACTGTGGATCTGGATGTACATACAAGAGTATTGTAAGACCTCTAAAACTGGGGATGGTGTATGTATTGAAGGTTGTATACAAGGGTATTAGAGCCAGATTTGTAGATCTGAATGCGCACCTGAATGTGATTGATGTCATAGACCGACTGGAATGTGCATTGCATGTAAAGCTAGCGCTTATTGAAAAGAGAACTGCCAGGAAATTTTCTCCAATTCCTATTAAAATTATACAGAAACCAGCAAAGCGCCATTTTTGTTCCAAATGTTAATTGGCCTGTCTCAAATTTTGTTGCAAATTCGGACTCTTCATTTCCGTTTGTTTGTAAGTCAGTTTGTTTTGGTTCAAAGTGAGGAAATACATGTAACAGTATCTACAGCCATGGACATTGAAATGTTGACGCTAACTGTATTGAGGGTTGTAATCCTGGTTCCGTGAGATCCAGTGAAGGGAAAACTGCCATTTTCATCCATGTTGTAGACATGAGGGAGACTTTACGAGCGGATGTGTTGATGTATTCTTTGGACCTAGGTGTAACAAGACCTCTCCTGGATGCAGGGGACAGGAATATTTGGGCGTTTTAATCGGATAATAGAGGAGATGCTGTCTTGTTATTGTGTGAGCTGTTTCAGACACCAAGAGTTGGTTGAATTCATCATTATTGTTCTATGCAGGTAAAGCGAATCTCATTTCATAAAAATAATAATCACCTATCAAGTATATGTCTTATCAGATAATCTGTACTCATGAAGTTAGAGTTTAGTTGAGCACACACAAAAAGAATAAACACCGGCTTTATGAGCTTCTTTAATAATAGACTTGCGACGTTTCGGTATTGCTCCTTATATAAGTTAAGAAGTTAAATATCCATAAAATCGTGTTCATCATCAGTATATCCTTGATTTTTTCTTTTTTTTTCAAGATCAAAGGTAACTTCAAAATAGCAATATCTTACTGCAGCCGCACCAATGACACTGTCCGTCTCTATCCAACTCAACCTACAACGAGGCCTGCGATGTAATCACTGAGCAAGAAGTGGTTTTAGAAATCTCAAAAGCGTACTATTTTCAGTACTTTATGATTGACCTACCCATTACCTACAAATGTAAGGTTGCCAAAGGATCCCCGTTGGATAATGGATAGGTGGATCCCAGCTCCAACCTTCAAGGTAAGGCGATTTGGGACGAGCGGAACCAAAATAAAGTGGCATACAGCTGTAAGGAAAGTTAAATCATTGTTCGAACTTGGTGCAAATTGTCATGTAAACTGGTATTGACCTAAGGTCGACTGATTCAATCTTTCATTCATCATTAATCCACTAAAAATTTGAAGAAAAAACATATTTCAACTTAATGATTTTTCAGTAATGCGTATGACAGGTATTTTAGCAGCACTTGAATTCAAAATACAAAAATATTTAATACAAAAATAAGATATTTTTGTAGAAAAAACCCCAAAACATTATTATGTTAACTACTTTGGTCTTTTTCATTTACAAATTCAATATTTGATTATTGAATATATCATTTATGAAAATAATGTTTTCTCCTTTGGAAATGCCAAAATTGTTCTAAGCATTTCAAATACCTGCGTCTAGTTTATGCATTTTAAAAATGATCCTTTCACAAAATGATCTGTGAGTTATAACTGTATTGTATTTTCCTAAGAACTTACTGGTGACAATCTCAAAGTTTCTTAATTTTTTAGGAATTGATACTAAGTGTAACACTAACAACTGTAGGAGTGTCAGCATTCAAATAAAGCCCTGGCTACTCATTCAATTCACAATAGGACCCAATTTGTTGGTTACACCGTACTAGCCCTAATCGCTTAGTTGATTGAATAATGCTTATTTACATAACTATTTTATTAACTGCTTTCTTTATTCATGTAAAAGACAAGAAAATGATGTTGTTGTTTTTACGTTGAATAAATTATACCAATAAACCAATTAACCTTGATTTATTATCGCAATATTAATACTTAAATGGAATTTGTTTTACATATTAAGTTAAAGAACTTCACTAACTCAACACAATGTGTTCATATGTTTTTGTCTTATGGTAGTATATGTCGTGACTGATTGACATTTTTCCACTGAATTTATCATTGAAAATGAACCTGAATGTTACGAACAACGGCGAGTCAAAAGTACAAAGATCACTGATCATGTATGCTAAGTATTTGAATATTTACAGACTATGTCGAGGGAGGTAGTTTTCAGATTTCCCCTATAACCGACAGCACATGACGCATGGGACCTTGGCTTTCCTTTCCCGGTGGTGTATCAGGCTTGTAAATAAAAGCTGGTGAACGATTACGCAACTGTTTCTTTGTTGCATGCATGTTGAATACATACCAATGATACAGTTAATTCTTTCATGTAATCACAATCCATGAATTGGTGGGTCCAGATATACTATACGTAAATAATTGTGTCATGTCATCAAAAAATACTTCCTTTTAATGTTAATGGGTTCAAATTAGTGACAATATAATATTTACAGAATAATGTGAAAACGATTTTGGTTGATTGTGTTTTAAAGATTAAACAACTGGTAATTATAAAAATCTTACATTTACGTTTGGCTGCTGCAAGCACTCGCTAATTACATATAATGTTAGGCTTATTTTAAAACTACTCATAATCTAATTATGGCCATCAGAGGATGAGTTTGAATTCCCTATTCATAACAACCAGAAGGCTTGATGCGAAACACTTTGTTGTATGATGATGCTTTTCAATATTTTTACTTTACATTATGACAATACAAAAGCCTTTTCAGAATATCAAAGTTCAAATAAATACAAAGTAGATAGAGGCATGCCAACTCGAATTCTTTTTCATCAAAATTGAAAAGGTCACTTTAAACAATGATTTATCACTTCTGATATTCTCAGCCAATGTTCCAACATATGTCTAATTGGTTCTTTCTTATATATTAAACAAGGAATTCTTTGCTAGATGCTGAAGTTGCTTGAATGTATCATAGCAATATATACAATCGATATGTCTATAACTATATAATTATTAAATCTAAATGCACTATGTTTTACAAACTGAGATTTCTAACACACCGATATTGGCCGACCTATGTACATGTACATGTACATAAGTGAAATATATCATTCACTGCAAATTGTTATTAGAATTATATACAATGATATATTATGTATACAAATATCATTTTATAATAGCATTACAAACATATACATTGTTGTATGATTATGTTTTGTATCCGCCCCAAAAATAATAAATTTTTAATTGAAACATTTAAAAATCTTAAAAATTGCATGATATATGACAAAGAGACATTTCTTTTTGTACATTTTTCACAGTAGAGACGAAAATGAAGAGGATGTTTTGAATCCAACTTCAAAAGAAAATGTCATTTGAGAGTTCATATGACAGATGCCTGAGAAGTGAACTGGTAAAAGTGCCGCATTACAAAAGGGTCCATTTACGGAAAGGTCAAAAGAGTCGCACATCCCACGTCAAAAGTCTGTTTTTAGAGCAAGATAAAACCCAGAGTCACCAATTGCCAAAGATTAATCGCTTTATGTAACTTTGTGGCGTGGGACAGTAAAGGTAGTTTTGCCTCTGAAACTGAAACAATATCATTTATGAGTATGGGACAACGTTAGCTGGCTTAACTTTCATTGGTCAAATTATCTATTCATTTCTAATCTTTTAATCATTAGATTTAATTTTTTTCTACAGTTGTGAGACCACCACCCTTCCACACAGCCGTGGATGCAGACAGATGATCTCAGTTGATGGTCATGGAAGCACTCCATGTCAACACAGTGGATGTTGCACGTCTTGTTGCAGAGATGACCATAGAAGCAGGGTTTGCAGCCATTGGAGCACTCCTGCTCTCCGTCCTGGACACAAGTGTCATCTAGACACCCGTATGGACACCTGACGTCACATCTGTCCCCGGTCCACCCGGTCCTGCAGCCTTCAGTACAATACCCATCAGCATGGTTGCAGGATTTGGTGACGCAGTTTCTGGAACATTCGTTATCGCAATGGCTGCCCCACCAACCGTCTGCACAACCGTCTCGACATTTCATTGTTTTCCTGTGGCAGTGTCGTCTTCCATCCTTATCGGAGGCACAATGTGAAGGACATTTAACATCGCATCTGTCCCCACTCCAACCAGGGTAACATGCCTTGATACATTTCCCATCATGTTCGTAGCAGCTTCCCTCTTCACATCCTGTACTGCATCTCCTCTCACACAAGGATCCCCACCAGCCGAGTCTACATCCTTCTAGACAGGCTCCAGTAACTCGGTGACAGTAGACGTGGTGCTCGTAAGTTGGATAACAGTTGTGTGGACAAGGAGTTGTACAACCTTCTATGTAGTACCCGGCTCCACAGGCAAAACAGCTTCCATTGCTCTGATGACAGCCACTGATGTCACAGTGACCTCTGCACGTGAGCTCGCACCTGTTCCCCCACCAGCCTATCTTACACGACTCACACCTGTCCGAGAAAGACGGCTGCCGACAATTGGTTGAAGAGAGTATTCCTGTTGTCATAGGAACAGTGACTGAGGAAAAAAATAGAAAATAGTCGTTCACTCAAATCAAGCTATTTGATTAATTGAAACGTTTGTTTTGCCAACCGGATGTTATGAACATAATGAATGATATCTCGTATTTGATAAAAATTAGTTCAAAACTTCGAAACATGAACAAAGTGGTTCTGACTAAAATAGACAAACATTATCATTTAATCTGGCATCGCTTCAACGTTGAAAACATACCTTATAATGATACAGAGTATGTTTCATGGGTTTTTATGTAGCTATGATAAGAGTCAATTACTATCTACTCTGAATTAAGTTCAAATATCCTTCCATGCATCTTTATCTCCCAATTGCCAAAATTAGGATATTTTCCTGTTTTCAATGATAGTACAAGGATAGCCATGTAGATATTATTAATATCTCCAAGTAACTAACTGTATCTGTCGATGACCTCTTTGAGCTTTTTCGAGTTGGTCAGATGAATTGAAAACAAGTTCTATGGATAGTGACGTACATGTATAACTCTTGCTTAGTACTGGTGTTATTATCTGCACTGAAAGGTCGCGATAAGGTAAACAAATATATAGATTATAATCACCATTTGGTAATGAGTTTTTAAACAAGGTTTCCGTTTTCTATGCATTTACTTCTAGAAAATAAAATAAACATAGGTTTCTAAGGCGTTGCCTCTGTTGTTTTCATAAGGGGTCAATTGGTCACCATATATAAATATATATATTCAATTGGCCAAATACTTCGAAATATGAACAAGGTATTTCTGATTCATGATAAAAGCATTCTCATTTATTTTGGCATCACTTCAAAAATAAAAACACACTTTAAGAAACATATCCCAACCGTCAAACAAACAACAGTAATGTCTTTATACAAAACATATTGGAAGACAGGCATTTCAAGAAACGATAGGAATTAATTTTATATTCTATTACTAGTTAAAACTCTAGTATTAAGTAATTTTTCCACTTAACATTTCCAGGTATTTTACAACTTGTAAAAAAATTTATATGTCAGCATTCTCGTTACAAATTGTTTCTTATGAAAAAGGTGCAAAAAGGGGCCATGTCAAAGGGTTTGATGGGAATTGCAACATTAATGCACCTTCTGAATCAATTTTCCCCAATAATTCATAAATCTTAGGGCTGGTGATATTTTGCTATGTTGCTACTTACTCACTTGAACCATTCCCAGTTGGCACATTTAGTACATAAGTAGACATTACCTCGCCTGTAAACAATGTCAAAAACTGTAATATGTGCGGTAGACATATCTGTTTTCATGGTTTTTTAATTCTTTACCTTGCAAATGAAGAGATACACAAAGGCTATCCTTGTGTTTGCCTGACTGTTTAGTTTTTGAAAAAACAATGTTGTCAATGTCTGCATAATTGCATAAAGAAATATTTATTCAATTTATTTATTTTTAAAGCAATTGTACTTTTTGTTTTTATCTTTACGAGAGTGAATAAGTCAATTATTCATCAGAAGAGGAACTCTCTTTTGTCTATCAGGAAGATATATCTATAAGTATTTTAACAATATCTTAACTGCATTAAGTAGCGTGCGAATATTTAGTTTCATTTACCGTGGAAGTCAATGAAAACATGGACATTTTCACTTAGGCTAGGTCTTTCTTGTCGATCCTTTCAAGTTTTGTTCAAAAAGAACTATTTTCATTCAAAAAATGATACACAAAATAATTCATTACAGATAAAATGACACTCAGTCGTTAAATCACTTATGTGACCAATATAGGCAGCATCATAAACGGAAAATTACAAAATCTTAAAGAGCCACTCCGTGAGTTGTTGGAGTCATATGTGCCAAACTTAATCAATGGTGTCATTTGATCGCGAAGTATCGACTGTTACCAAAAAGACACATGTTAAAGCTTATTTTCTTTTTACAGTGACAATATGAAGGTAGAACGTCGCAATTATGATCGAAAATCGGACAGTGGCGCGCGTCAAATAGTCAAACGTAATTTTGGAGACTTATCTGAAACAGCCAGGAAGGCAGTTAGGAGTTGATAGCGTTTGTAAGGTTATATATAACTACATGTAGTATCCATGTATATTGGACGTGATATCTATAGCTCTGTGCATTTATAAGGCTGTTTTTCGATTTTCATGGAAAACCAGTATTTTTCATATAAATGTCTTTTTGACATGAAAAGTTCAGATGTTTTGATTTTATATCACCACATATGACATTTAGGTTCGTATTAAAGGTAAATAATATGTTATGAAAATCACGGAGTGGCTCTTTAAAGCACAAGTATAAAAAATTCGAAGGGGTGATTGAACTGGTATCAGAACATAGAAACAAGTGACCAAAGATGGTTTCAATGGGAATGTTCAAAATAAAAAAAAACATTGAAACTATCACGTAAACACACTCGAGACTTTCTCAACTATTGATATTTTCCATTTGAAACATACAATGACCACGCTTTTTCTTATCGAGTCAAAACGTTGGCCTGCAAGTCAAAATCAGAGAACCTCTGATAATCTTTGTAATTTGTACACCTCGACGTGAATGTGAATTATTCCTGGCAGACCGATATGAGTTAACTCCCCTACTGACTGATAGACGTGTACCAACTATTAACTCCGTACCGAATTGTAGAGATTGAAAATAGGTTATGAAGTGGGTATATTTCACGATGATCGTGGATACATTATAAGGGAGATAACTCTTTGAAGACTATCACACTGTTTCACAAACCATATGACATAAATATTTCCTGTTACAAGCAGATACTATGTTATGCCAACGATAAGACCTGTTTCTTTCCAAAATAAAGTTACAAATTGACTTTTTACGATCAACTGGTAAATTGTCGCAATTACTAAGGCATGAAAAAGATATACCAAGATTGTAAAGATAGGCCATGAGTTAGAGTAGGGCTCGTCTACGTTAGCTGCTTTCATTCCTCCAAACTTCTGATTTAGAGGTGCCGGGGTATTTCAACTGCACTTTGTATTCTAAAGGTTCTTTGGGTATCATTTTGATTTATAACAGTTTTTGTTCCTTGTAAATAAAATTTTAAATAACACTTTGTCTTTTTTCGTGTTTTGTTTGAAATTATTTGCCCTTTTTTGTTGTTAGTCGTTGAAATAGAACATATTTCTTGCTAATTTGTTGACTCTTCCTTGTAGAAAAAAGATGGGTTTCATTGTTCTACCATTCCTGTTAATGATGTATATGCTTTATTTCTCTGCTGTGATACAATCCTTGAATGGTAGGACTTGATGTGTAAAGGTGACTCTTTAACTGTCTTTCAACTGTTGGTTGTTGTGATCGAGTCGTTACTTGTTTTGATATTTGTTCATACAACTTCGTCTAAGACAATATCAATAGCATGCACTTAAACGTTGAAAATGATTCATAAAACATTTTTGGCGTTTGAAAATACACATGATGAAGATGGATTTTCGGCTTATTCTATCGCTTAATTATATTCTAATCCTACAGATGCTGGACAACAAATTCCTTAAGAAAGGAGCGAGCCGGGCGGATTCATGTACGCAGGATGAATCGGAAATCTTACATAGAGAAACGAACTGCTGTAGGATTCATCAACAAGGATTATGGTCCTTGTAATTAATTCAATAGGACCATTTTTCTATCATACTCCAGCAAAATCACTACGTTGACATGAAGCTTTCGGATTTATTCATGTTTGAGTATTTAACATTTAAAGGTTCAGTAGCACGTTGTTTTGAAAATATCATTTCTGAAAGTTTTCCCAAATAACCATTATTTAATCCAAAGGTATTGTCTTCAGGGGGTCAAAACATCTCATTAATCAAGTCGATTATCTGTAGTCGTAGAGAAAACATTAAGTATCAAGCCAAAATCACTAGTGTCCCTTTTATGGAAGTCGGAAAATCGATAAACATACATTTGTAGCTTAACTGAATATTGTATGTTCATTTCAGAACTGCTTCCTTTGACTACAAAAATTGTTTTGCAATTGTTTGCATTTATCTTAGATTATGTGAGATCCTTTTATTTACAAAAAAAACGTGCTTCTGCCGCTTTAAAGGACACTTTTGTACATACATGTTGCTATGTCTTTTTCTTTATGCATGTCAAATAATACAGTTAAAGATATAGTCAGAGTCTCAGAAGCGAATAATGTTTCTTCATATTATGTGGTATAAATAAAATCAATAAAGCTTTTAATTGTGTTCAAGTATCGCAATTTGATACTTGAATTGGATTTGTTTACATATTAAGTTTATCAATTTCATTAAATAAGGTCATCATTGTGTTTCATAACATGTACAGGTAGGTTACACATATTACATCATAGATCTAAATTTGTTACGATTGTGAATTTTTAAATACATTTCTGAATGCTTTTGATGATGAATTTCTCTTCTTTGTGCCAAAAACTGTAATAAAGACACCCTAATCTTAACAGTCTTCAACAATGACTAACAATTCTCCGATGAATTTATGATTTAAAATGAAACCTTAAGATTACGTCCTTATTTAACAACAGCGAGATGTCAAACTCAGTATCCACCAGTCCAAAGATGACTGAAAACGTACATTTGTAATGGCACCCCCTGAATGGTTGGTTTCAGATATATAAGAAAATGTTGATAATTGGGTCATCTGTTACCTTTAAATTATTAACGGTTCAAAACAGTGAAAACATGTTATTTATCAACCCAATTCACTGCGAAACATTGGTAACATTCGGATTTTGTAATCGAGTTGCTAAAGAACGGCGAAACAATCCCATTGACCCGCGATTCGAAGAGCTGGGCCAGCTCTCTTTTGATTTTCTGGTGTTCGCGCCTGCTCGACACTGAATAGACCTGTAATTTTCTAGTTGTAATAAAGGACTTCGGGACGTATTATATTACAGCTACTTTTAACTAGATTGGAGATTTAATGACATGAAAATGATTGCAAAAGCAAAAACATGATACAGCACGAAGGCTGGTAAAAAAACCCATCACCAAAATAGCACATAGTTGGTTAAAAGCAGATATAGGAAAGTTAAAATACTGCAACTTATCAAAAAGATTGATTGCTTTTAGAAAGTCTAAAATTCTGTGTTCACCAAAGTGATAAAAAATTTTGTAATTGAAATATTTGGGTAAAAAGTTCCTCTTACTTGTGCAGTGTCCAAGCACTCGCGATATCTCGGATCAATAGCAGCATGACGTTATAAAGTTAAATCATTATCAATTCCAGGGGAGAGATAACGGTTATTCTCTTACTGAGAACCACCATCACTATAAAGTTAACATTTCGTTGAGAACCTAATCAACTGCTTAAAATATAAACAGCATGATGTGAACAATTATGTAAGTAAATGATACAATTGTTTCAGCACAAAATACCGAGCGAGTAAGATTAACGTGATTGAAGGATAATTCTATGGGTTAATTACTTTATTAATGAAAGAGTGCAACGTTTCGAAGCTTGATTACGTTGTTAACATTTTCACCGAAAGGTCGCGCTCTTGCAATAAAGCAGTTGAAAATCCAATAACTCTTCTCCCCATTCAACAACTCAATACATGCCTATTATAGAAATCATAATCTGTGTACAGTTTTTAACCATAATGAACAAATTGTTTATGCCCTATGTTCTATGGGCCAAATGGCCTAAAACTTTATGAATTAAAACATTCATAATCCGTCTACCAAGAGGTATTGATAGTTTATATATCAAAATCAAAAACCAATAATAACAATCGACCTTTCTTTTTTTCTGCGGATGGCAATGGCTTCTTTCAATCTTTACTTCCTTTAGTTAGTAATATGATGTAAATGTTGAAATTGGAAGCCACACAATTAGAAATACAAAGACCATGCAAAATTAAGAAAGAACATTCTATGACATGATAATACAATTTCAGTTAATGGTTTACTTACGGTAAAGGTAGAGTAAAATTTCCATGTTAGTCACAATGACAATCGCTCGCACTATCGACATGCCTTTTTTCGCCCCTATTTAAACTAAAGATATTGTACCTTATCACGTTGCAAGCACTAGATTCCAACATAAGAGTATTTATTGATCGGTGAAAAAAACGAAAAGATATCGACATGTATTACTCTATTGATAATCAGTTCGTGACATCTTATATCAGCTGTAGAGATTTAAACATTTGATAACGGGCAACTAAGTTATTAATGGCAACAGGTAGCATGAGGCCAGGCAAAGCACATTGGCCCCTCCGTGATGTCAAATTACTTATTTCAGAATGCTCCACCGGTCTGTCTGAACATGTTCTTGATCTGTTAAATCTTGCACTGGCAACTGGTGTCTTCCCTAATCAGTGATCAATTGGTTTTATTCTTTCAACTATACGCCTGTAACACTATAAGATGTAGCTTGTAAGATCTTTGGAAAAATATTCTAAAACAGGGCGAACAATGATAAACTCAATAGAAACTTTACATTTTTTAAAACTTGAATACAATACAGAGAACAGCATGGGTATTATCAGCCAACTTCGCCTTGACATTACTGAAATCATAACTTTTCGGATTTAAATTTGCAATAGATCAATATTGTACGCCAGTCGGTGAAAATTCCTTAATATTCAAAATCACGTGATTTTGCTGTTCGTGAAAAAGAAGTTAACCGATAATAACTGTTCTTATTTGATTACACACTTTATGATATGAGAGTTCATTCGATAAAAAAATAATATTTATGAAAACGTTAGAAAACCCCATTTGTGACCCCTGATTTGATTTCCAATCGACACATGCTTATGTAGCGTTACGTGGTACATTAGTTAGCTTTAAGAAATGGTTGGTTTTAAGGTATAACTAAAACTTCTATCGCTTGTCGTTGTTACATAAAAATCATTACAATTTGCTGTAGAGTTGACGAGTTTCATCTGTAACTGGGTTTAGTTTGAAATATGGACTAGTTACACAAATGCCTTTTCAAAGAGACAATTTAAATCATGTCTCCATGAAAACCGCAGACATTAATATTTACATATTACCATCAAAGGCACATTATGTAACATAGTGGACATGTGTTTGAAGTTTAGTAAATGAGCTTGTAAATTCGTGACATATGCTGATGAGGCAAAAGGCACATATGTATGGTTCGTGGTACATATGTGTTTTAAGGTTGTTGAAGTTAGCGTGTTTACTGCCATTTTGTCATTTTACTGCGTTTGCGATCAAGCATGGGTCTTCACGTAGTCTTTGCTCTTTGTAATGGTAAACAGTATTTTAGTATATTTTAGCAGTCAAAAATTATTTGCCTTCAGCCTTTGTCATCCCTCGAATGACACTTCTACACCATATTACGCATAAGCCACTTGGCAGAAGAAAACAGCTCATAATATACAAACTCGGAAATGTAACTTTGGAATAAAACCAAGAGAGAAAGATTAAAATTATATAGATAGATATTATCAAACTAGCGTGTTTCCGGATAACTGATATCATATATTAGGAATAAATTTGTATTATGCGAGCCTTTGGCCAAAATAAACATTTTGAATTGCATTCCAGCTCAGAAAGAAAAGTTTAGAAAAGCTTATCAAAAGAATAAGCTGTGGTGAGGTGATTCCGGGTTTAACACGGCTGATAAGATTGTTTTATTTACATGTATATAATGGCTGCTAGTATAATTGCATGGAGGAAACAAGCAAACATAAGTATTGATATATACTGTGCATCGAAACGATGCGGTGAAACTTATTGGTATTAAGAGTAAAGATTATATGAGGTAACTCGAGTTTGAATGACAAAAACTGTCGAAACGCGAAAAGGATACATGTCACGCTAATTCATCAAACCTATTTAAAGGTGACTGTGACAAAACGCAATCTCTTAATCTGAAATGTTTAAAACGTCATAATATCAATCATATTAAAGACAAAAAATCGGATCTCTGCAACGCTAAAGATTATACATTTATTCACTCTGAGCGTGCGACCAATGAGCCTGATTTTAGACCTTTGTTTAGTGGAAAGAATGATACAATGAATTCGAATCCCGCAAATAAAATTTAAGAATTTTGCTAATCAATTTGTATTCCTGGGAAGAAGATCGATTTTAATCAGAGTGAATTATAGTTTGAATAATAAATAATTTAGTCCTGTTTAGTGATTGAAGACTGGGAAATGCCAATCTGTGTCCAAAGTTGACCCGCAACACATATATGGGACAAATATTTTTCAATCATTTATCCTGTCAGTTTATATACATTGGCAAAAATAATATTTATGAAAACGTTAGAAAACCCCATTTGTGACCCCTGATTTGATTTCCAATCGACACATGCTTATGTAGCGTTACGTGGTACATTAGTTAGCTTTAAGAAATGGTTGGTTTTAAGGTATAACTAAAACTTCTATCGCTTGTCGTTGTTACATAAAAATCATTACAATTTGCTGTAGAGTTGACGAGTTTCATCTGTAACTGGGTTTAGTTTGAAATATGGACTAGTTACACAAATGCCTTTTCAAAGAGACAATTTAAATCATGTCTCCATGAAAACCGCAGACATTAATATTTACATATTACCATCAAAGGCACATTATGTAACATAGTGGACATGTGTTTGAAGTTTAGTAAATGAGCTTGTAAATTCGTGACATATGCTGATGAGGCAAAAGGCACATATGTATGGTTCGTGGTACATATGTGTTTTAAGGTTGTTGAAGTTAGCGTGTTTACTGCCATTTTGTCATTTTACTGCGTTTGCGATCAAGCATGGGTCTTCACGTAGTCTTTGCTCTTTGTAATGGTAAACAGTATTTTAGTATATTTTAGCAGTCAAAAATTATTTGCCTTCAGCCTTTGTCATCCCTCGAATGACACTTCTACACCATATTACGCATAAGCCACTTGGCAGAAGAAAACAGCTCATAATATACAAACTCGGAAATGTAACTTTGGAATAAAACCAAGAGAGAAAGATTAAAATTATATAGATAGATATTATCAAACTAGCGTGTTTCCGGATAACTGATATCATATATTAGGAATAAATTTGTATTATGCGAGCCTTTGGCCAAAATAAACATTTTGAATTGCATTCCAGCTCAGAAAGAAAAGTTTAGAAAAGCTTATCAAAAGAATAAGCTGTGGTGAGGTGATTCCGGGTTTAACACGGCTGATAAGATTGTTTTATTTACATGTATATAATGGCTGCTAGTATAATTGCATGGAGGAAACAAGCAAACATAAGTATTGATATATACTGTGCATCGAAACGATGCGGTGAAACTTATTGGTATTAAGAGTAAAGATTATATGAGGTAACTCGAGTTTGAATGACAAAAACTGTCGAAACGCAAAAAGGATACATGTCACGCTAATTCATCAAACCTATTTAAAGGTGACTGTGACAAAACGCAATCTCTTAATCTGAAATGTTTAAAACGTCATAATATCAATCATATTAAAGACAAAAAATCGGATCTCTGCAACGCTAAAGATTATACATTTATTCACTCTGAGCGTGCGACCAATGAGCCTGATTTTAGACCTTTGTTTAGTGGAAAGAATGATACAATGAATTCGAATCCCGCAAATAAATTTTAAGAATTTTGCTAATCAATTTGTATTCCTGGGAAGAAGATCGATTTTAATCAGAGTGAATTATAGTTTGAATAATAAATAATTTAGTCCTGTTTAGTGATTGAAGACCGGGAAATGCCAATCTGTGTCCAAAGTTGACCCGCAACACATATATGGGACAAAATATTTTTCAATCATTTATCTTGTCAGTTTATATACATTGTCAACTGTTTCCTACTGTACAATGAACGTTTTAGTGCTATTGATATACAATTTCAGCTGATCAGATATACTTGTACGACCTAGCCAACAACATACAATGTCAAAAACACGTTTCGCTATGTCAATAAATATACAGTATCTATACCCGACCACTTGAGATGACAATAGTATTTTAATATTGAATTATCAGCAATGATTATCATTATGCATTTACATACTAGATATAATTTATCGAAGCTCATAGATAGCATGCATGTATTTTGTCAAAGCTACAAAAAACGAAGTTGACCATGTGTATGGCGGATAGTGACCCAGCAGTCTGCGTGAGCTGCGATATCACCGTCTATCTACCGCACCGCTCGTTGGTGACATATCAGCTGACACCTCTTGTATTCCAAAAGTTACATAAACATGATAGGTGTAATTGGTTCTATCTCTCATTGTTTTACTTTTCGGATTGTTCAATGAGAAACAATTCTTTGTTTCAGTTGATCAGTTCCCTTATTGGGGCTCAATCCTTCTAAACAACTGGTCTATTTTCTTTCATTGCAGTCTTGAAGTTTAATCGCTCTACAAATTAAATTGGAATCTTATTGAATGAGACACAAAAAGACCTCGTTAAAGTACCTCGCTGAGTTATGAAATCAAGTTTTGTTTTAACAAATATCAAAAGATAAGTGTTTTGGCATTCTCCAAATAAACAAAACTTCAAATGTTGAATAAATCTATCCTCCATCATAACACACTATGGTATAAAACAAAAAATATTCACGGTCCTAACATGTAAGGTACATAGTTGGTTCATCATTTGTATAACAATTTAATCGTCAATATTCATTGATGATCAGAGCTTTGTTATATCAAATATTTACAATAGTTACCTAATGTCATCGATGCGTCCCTATTGAATACTACGACGATCAGGTAGTAGATATAGGCCAGGGTTATCTACTATCTTGTGTTGCTGTGCATTCTCCATATGCTTATATACCCTTGAAAGATAAGAGACTGTTTTGGATTGCTTGTTTCATGAATGACAAATGATTACATTTATGTTAATGTGGTCGATCCATCTGTTGATCAGTACGTTTGACCTACTGATATACTCTTCAGCTACCTTATATCTAGAAGCACTATGTTATGCAGTTGAATTGACTCAGGTTTCTTTGTAGTGACCTGAATTCGCGATCTTATGTGTAAGCACAAATCGATCCCTTTGTTGGGTGGGTGTTTTCATTGTTGCGTGTTTTACATTGTTGTGCTGTGTAAATTCATACATATATCTAACTCATTCGCTACTTAACAATTGTTTACACTCACTAACAAAATTTACTTCAACGCAGGCAAACTCAGTCACTCACAGTCACTATGTATTGTTGCTGACCCACTTATACTATACTCGTTATTCGAAAATGTCTTCTCACATGTTTTACAAACAGAATATTCACGTTTGCCTTCCGGAAAACGTTTTGATATGCCTCGTGTATCATAAATGAAAAACTTTCAGCAACTATTTTTATAAAATTGATGGAATCAGTGAAAATTTTCTTATGATGAACGAATCATTCAAATAAAGATAAGTGTACCTATGTGCATGTGTTAGAGCAAATTTGTGTTGATTTCATATTTGTACAAACACAATATTTCATTACATAAATTGTATACTTTCCATTATCTCAATCCCATTACAATCAGAACGAACCTGACAACCTGACACTCGTACCTCGTACCTATCTTCCTGATCTGAGAACTGTTTCATATGGGTCATGTAAAGAGTATTTTCTACACTCGTTTACTGGAGACAGAAAAGCGAGCTTATTACAGTTAGTTTCGCATGCCTTAAAAAACTTAAACTGATAGTGATAACTGTTCTAACACGTATTAGATACGTCCTAGATACGAGACAGTCAACAGTCAATGAGCTTGAAAATGTCTGCCTACAGCAGGTAGGGATTCATGTCACCAAACAATAGAAAACTTGAGTGAAATGTATTGCAGACAATTCATGCAATAATCTCCCTTGACTCTCGTGAAATGGTTGATTGTCATTGAAAACAAATAGATTTATGAAATAAAAGGAAATAAATTGATAACATATTCCGGTGAATAGAAAGTGAAATTTGGAGAGTTAATAGTGATTTTAATCACAATTTATAAGATACTATATTTATGAATATAAAATAATATAAGCAATAAAAAATAACTTTTAAATATCTCTATAATGTATTAATCAGATCTCTGACTTCGCTACGATTGAAGCTGAAAATTAATTGAGACCAACATCTCAAAGTCAAACTAGAAAGTGTTTTTACTTGTCAAAACAGAAATCTCCCCCATACACCAATTTTGTTTTTGAAAATTCCTTACAGTTTTTTTAAAACTCAAATAAAACTTAAACAAAGGTATGCACCGGAAACTAACCCTTCCTTTTAAAATGACAAACTGTTGCCACGTAAAAAGAAAATATGAAATATAAAAAAACTTGAAACCCCCAAAAGGCACGTCTACATGATATGAAATGGGTGTATACCAAATCTGGTGAAGATTGCATAGGGAAATATATTGTTAAATTACCTCTTTCGTTATTGACTACGAGAAGGAGCAAATAATACAATCATTTCAACACAAAATACCGTATAACACGAGTTTTATGAATGAAGAATAATTCTATGGATTTAGTACATCATTATTGCAAAGGTTCAATGTGCCGGTGTATAGGCTATCACGATATTTTGCTTGATTACGGTGTTAACATTTGTAATTAATCGTTTGTTCTAAATAAAATATGTAAAATGGACCACAACTTCAGAAAATATGCCTCCTGGCTTTGGTTATTGTAGATATATTTTGTGATATTGTTGTATTGCCTTATCTGTTTTTTTATAAATGTGATATTTGGGGAATACCCTTTCTTACTACAGTTGTATATGATACTCTTGACTAATATAATGATAGCATTTAAAGAATAGTTATTTTTTCCTTTCACTCCAAATAAAACCTGCGAAATCGTAAAACTTAGTTGTACATCAACAGTTTTGAGCCACAATTTAAGTTCACACCAAATATTTTGCACCTTGCTACACTCCCAGAACAAATGATAAATGGTTTCATCAGATTCGTTACAAAATGTACATAATGACGTGTCAACGTATTTCAATTTATAAAGAAAGTCCTTCGTTGGTAGTATTCTGTGAATGATTCTAAATTGTAGCCATCTGAGATCGGTACTAGGAGTACATTTATTTGCAATCGAGCTAAAACATTCCCAATCTAAATCAGTATAGTGCGAACCCGTGACCTGTTCCCATTTATCATAGCAAGGGAGTTTCACAAAACTTGAGTCAAGTAACATGTCATATATTTTCTGATGACCCAAGAGAGTATTAAAACATTTGATGGTGAAAGGGTAGATAGGGTTGCATAACTTACTGTGTTAACATCTTCACTGAACCTCGCACTCTTGTAAAGAAGAAGTTGAAAACCAATCTCTTTCTCTTTCAACAACCTATAGATTCCTCTCAAAGAAGTCATTAGCCGTCTCCAAGAAGTGTTATTAGTTAATTTAACAAAACAACAAATAGAAAATCCTGTTTTGAACCGATGTTCACTGTTATATCCGACCTTTCAATTTTATTCAGTTTTGACCAATTTCTGGTCTTTTGTTAAATACCTTTCAAGTAATATGATGAAAGACTAGAAATAGAAGCCACTCAATGGCAAAAACAGACTTTTGGAAACTTAATTAATAACTTTATATGACATGATAATACAACTGAAGTTAATCCTTTACTTACGGTATAGGAAGAGGGATATTTTCATGTTGACGACACAGACGTTCTTCAGATATGGTAAACGCTTTACAGACCCACTTTTCATACCAAAAGTACTGACCCGTATTACATGTCAATAGCGGTAGAACTCGAGTACTCGTATTACAGATCATTGCACTTTATCGCATGACAAAAGCGGGGGACCTCACATTAAGTATAACGTCTGTGGTAATATATATAGATAGACATAATTGTGCAGTACAAAATCCTTGTAACTGCGCCAGTCAAACTGATAGTTTCTGAGCTCACACGAACTGCTACTAAAACATTTCTCGTGAGTGGAAATCCAACCACAAAACTACGAACTGAGCAGCTTGTTAACTGCCCCACTGGAGAACTGGAGACAATTTACTCGCATCCATTACTGTAAGACATGCCTCCGTGATCTTAATGTCATTATGGATTAGTAGAAGTTTTTAAAAAAATTCAACCAGATGTTTACTTTACCAACTTAATTACTTTTCTTAAGCTTCGCATTGGTAGATTATGAACATCATTGGAAAAGAGGAAGCTTTAACGGTCAAACAGTAAATAGTCTTTTGCTCCTTATAACGAACACACGGTTTTTTTGCACATTTAAACAGTTAAGAAATGTCATTACCTTCCGTCTTTAAGTGTTATCTCTCGGGATGTCACTGCTACACATTTACACGAGGGGATGTCAATAAGTTCATAAACGTGGTAAAAGAAACATAAGCCAATGGTTGTGATATAGATTTTATTTTTCATCATATTCTCCCTGGACCTTGATCCACTTTGCCGATTTGTCTTAGACTGTCTATGCCCTTTGCGGTAGAAGTCTTCTGACTGGCCCCTCAGTCAGGCCTCAGTAGCTGCCTTGAATTCATTATCATCGCCAAATCTACTACCACACAAGTGTGATTTAAAGTTGCGAAACCTATAGAAGACGCTTTGGGTTACATCTGAACTGTAGGGGAGGTGGTTAAGTTGTTTAAAGCAACATTGTCTTAGTGCAGCCTGTTCAATATGACTCTTGTGCACTTGAGCGTTGTCATGAAGTGGCATAACTCTTCAACGTGCCGCGCCTCTTCTTTTTGATCGCTGCTCTTAATTGCTTCAACAAGTCAGAATAGTTGACTCCTGTTTTTGTAGCTCTAGGTGCTTTGTAGTCTTTAAGGATCACGCCCCTTGAATCCCAGAAAATGATCGCCATGATTTTGCAAGCAGGAGGCTAAGTTCTACTCTTCTTGGGTGCAGGAGAGTGCTTATGCTTCAATTATGCTTGCTTTCATGAATCTAATGATGAATCCACGTTTCATCCCCTGTACCCAGACCGGATTGAATTTAAAGTTATCGGGGTCCTCATGGGAGATGTCCAAGAGCTCACCACTTCATCGTAAGATCATTTCTATATTTTTGTCTACCATCTTGCAGACACCATGGACATGTTCAAGTGCTCATAAGTAAGTGCAACAATATCATCATGGCTTGCACAGACTCTGTTTAAACTCAGCTGATCATTTTGCAACAGTAGAATATTGACTGGCTTCTTTCACATACACATTGATCATGCGTTTATGTGTTTCGGTCGCATTCACCCCTTCTTCCGTGAGAAAACTTGATAACCACTCGATGCTCAGTTTTAGAACTGTCCATGTTTACAGAAGGGTTCTTGCATTAAACAGGATGTAAATCTCAAACACAACATCGGAATAGGTTGTTTATGTCTTTGAATTGTCGTCAGTTGTCCTATCTCAATAATGACATCAACGATGATAATGTGATATTTGGATATTTTAAACATTTGACATAGTAAGGCAAAAAGGGCTCATTAGCAAATTACAAAAATATGGTATCTCTGGTTAACCTATGGAAAGACCAACATGACTTTGTTAATGGTAATCCAGAAAACGATTTAGGTGCAGAAGTACCTCAAGTTTTGGTTCCTGGACATTTCTAAATTTTTATTTACGTCAATGACATACATGTAAATACTAAATTACAAATATAACACTGTGTTTGCCGATGAACTTGCATTAAATCCTCAGCTAGTGATAATTCAGGAAAGCCTTAACAAAATATTCTTAACTTACCTTTATATGAGGAAAACGAAATTATAGTGTATCGTGTTTAAGCAAGTTTCATTATGTTAATATATATCTATTTAAACATAGTTCTCATTTATCAATTAAAGTACTTATTACTATTTCATATAAAACTTGTTTTGCAAATAATAAGAGACTTTGTACATTTTGTAGTTTCGCTATTCTGCATATATAGTTTATTTCTTGCATAATCCCATGTTGTGTGTATATTTGTTAATCTGTTTAACGAATTCATTCTAGTCAATTGTGTATATAAGAAAAGGCGTAGTAATCAATAAGTGTCCTCATAATGACGACTAGGTAATAGAGAATCGATGTTAACTCTTCTTTTGTTGAAGCCATGTCTTTTAAACAGATAAAAAAAAATCAAATGTTATACAGAGGGGTTGAAAGAAAAACAGTAACGACAATCTAGTTAAGATAGCTTTTTTTTCGTAAAAATTAAAAACAAAGGCTTTATACAAACATTGCTTGGGAAAGGCTTTATATAATTGAAATATGGTAACTATTCTATAATTTCAGAATATATATCGACTTAAGAAAAACCAGATATGAACGTGTGCCCACCATGCAGTTGTCCCGTAAAAGACGTATTCATGCATATGCTGTTACTGATAAGAGATTTGTAACTCTAGATAAAGAATGCCAAGTGTACCGTGAAAAACCCGTCTATTTTGTAACATGAGAGACAGTTTGTTCAGTGCCAGAAACATGTAGTATATTTGAACTGTACTTGTGACGTCCACTTATTGTTCTCACGCTCTATTAATTTTCAGTAATGGAGATTTGCATTTCAACTCCCTTTTGGAACACTAAAGATATTTAAAAAAAATTCATTTTGAGTTAATTGAATAGGCAATAATTTGAGTGATATTTAAGTAGATTGATCTTATTACTATCCATTCTTTATTAAAAATGGGTCTTGGCTCTATTATTTTTAAGGAATGGCGAGTAAATACAACATTAAACTTTACCTATCACCACGTCTGAGTGATATTGGTTCAACTGCGCCTTTTTCAGGATCTATTATATCTATTATTGCTGTCTCGCAACTCTTCTACTTCTACTTTCTGTCTCAACTTTGTCTATAACATTGTACAGTTAAGTGATTTATCCTGAGAAATATAAAATATCACCAAAAGGTCATTCAATACTTTAATTTGCAGCTACACTATCAAGCCATGAGAAGATTGACAAACCAAGCAAGGTATGACTTATAACATTCTAGTCTTTCCCCGAACAGGGAAAGATTGTAGAAGCATAGAGGAAGCGAAAACTCTGTAATACTATATTCTAAACTAATATCAAGTAACAAGAATGATGTGCATATAGACACCAAACATTAAGAGTAAAGTGTGTATTTCAACGAAACAGAAGATGGTTTTTTTCTTATCATTTCAACAATATTTGAAAAACATTACTATTTCTTTCCAAAGTCATGGTGTTCATCTAATGATAAGAACATATTGCCCACACTTGCCCACGCTCGTATGATAGCAACTTTGACACCTACAAAAAGATAACGTTAACTCAATTCTTTGTTAATATATTTTTCTCTGACAGGATTCGAACATGGATTTGTAATTTTGCAGCTTATCGTGACATTAATGAAAGTTGATGGGCGGGTAATTGGTGTACAGGTATAAAAATTCGAAGGAGTGATTGAACTGGTATAAGAACATAGGAACTAGTGACCAAGGATGGTTTCAATGGTGAATGTTCAAAATAAAATTCATTGAAACTACCATGTTAACACACTCGAGACTTTCTACACTATTTATATTTCAATGAAAACACTTTTCCTTAACGAGTAAAAACAGGCCTGCAAGTCAAATACAGAGAACCTCCGATAATCTTTGCGTAGTGTACGCCTTGGAGTGAATGTGAATTAATACCTGACAAACCGATATGAGTTAACTCTCATGACTGATAGACGTGCACCAACTATCAACTCTGAATCGAGTTGTAGAGATTAAATATAGGTTATGAAGGGGGTATATTTCATAATGATCCTGAATACATTATAAGGGAGATAACTCTTTGAAGACTTTCACACTGTTTCACAAACCATAAGACATAAATATTACCTGATACGAGCAGATGTTATGTTATTTCATTGTTAAGTTCTGTCTCTTTCCAAAATATAGTTACAAATTGACTTTTTACGATCTTCCATTCCAGCACTTGATACATAAGCTTTGTTTCTCTGCTGTGATACAATCCTTCAATGCTAAGAATTTGATGTGTAAAGGTGACTCTTGAACTGTCTGGTTGTTGTGATCTAGTCACTAGTTTTGATATTTTGTTGATACAACATCGTCTAAGACAATATCAACGGCATGCATTCTTCTACAATAAATGTTTTTAAACTTATTCGAGTAACATTTAAGGCGTTTGAATATATTCATGATGGAAATGGATTTTGGGCTTATTATATTGCAATTGTTCAGAAATTTGGTATCAGAAACTTAGTTGATCCTATTAGAACAGTTAAAAATGCCCTTATCATCTGGATCATGATTTAAAACTGATTTTGCAAATCTGGTTTGTAAGCCAAATGAAACTTTGTAGTCAGGTAAGAGTATTTTTACAGTTATTTGCAAATTCATTCATTTCATATTTTTCTTGTGTTATTTTGAAACGTTGTGGCAGTACACGTTTTTTCAAATTTGAAAGCTGTAAGATGTAGAAATGAATAAGTATATTCGTTCAAATTGTAGTTTAAAAATTATTAAAAATTAATGTGGTTTGAAATCCAAATGAAACCTAGTAGTTAGGTAAGGGTATTTTACAGTCATATGTAATTTTACCAATAAGAAAAGCAACATACACGATTTAATCGATAATATTGATGATGATGATGATGATAATAATGATAATAATATGATAATTGAAAAGTGTTGTTGTACAGAAGTTTGGCGTTTCACATATAAAGACGTCTCACGCCTTGCCTATTCATACTCCTACCCTAATGACTTGCTAAGATGGGCCTTGTCCCATTTCCAGTAGTTTTCTTTGTTTGTCGCCAAGGCTGCTGTGGCTTAGAGGGATGGTCCAATTAAAAATTGCAACTTTTTGCCGAAGAGGGCGCTGCACTTAAAACAGAAACATTGACTCGTTGGCTTCAAGGTTTACCTTAACCAATGATAGACTGGTGAAGTTGAAACCCATGTGGATAAAATGGTATAAAGAAGGACAGCTGTTTTTATTTAGTTAACAGTAGTATCATATTTCGAAGAGAGATAATATGTTACAAATAACACGCTTTTAATTAAATAGAGGAACTTCTAATTTAAGATATAAAGCACAAAGGCTTATGTAGAACTATTTGATCATGAAAAAATAAAATAATTTAATAACCAATAGAGCTTTCAGTAGTTTACTTTAAATCTAAATGCTATAAAAATCTACTTCAATGTAATTTCGGTCAGACATTTTTCTTTATGCTAGAGAAAAAGACCCATTTTTAAATCCAATTTACAACATACATCCATTACAAATACATTTCTATTCATCTAACCACAGCAGCTTAAGTAAATGCAAAGGGAAACATATTTGTGATGACTTTGTTTGTGAAACATCTGCAATTACATTGATTGCCTATACACCATTCAGTCAATATTAGAAACTGTCTTCTTCGTCTCCCTTTGGTCATGATTTTCATTTGGCAAAATGAATGATTGTGCTGACAAGACAATTACTGTTGATTGATGTGTTCACCTGTCATCTTTTACCATGATTGCTGTTGATTATCTATCGACTCCCTTTGTTGGATTTGAGTCAGTTGAAATATCTCATTCACAATTGGCAACCTAACAACTTCCATTCATTAGTACATCGTACGCGTCCTTATGACTCCACCTGGTCCGGTTCAGGGGAAGCAACTCTGAACTACCAATCTCCTCTGGAAACCATGTGTAACTGGATGTTAGTGAAATGATCTTCCTACAATTTTGATATTTTTTCTGACAAATATTTCCAAAATACAACTATTCTCAACACTGGATATCATAATTTAAAAGTTTTAATTCTAGGCCTGAGGATGTTGTTGCTACACAGAATTTACAAGTCTTCAACATAACGTCAAGGAAGGTATTCAAATATAACTAGCATTTTACCTCTTAGGGGTTTATATCCTGAAAATGAATACTTTTCCAAATGTTTGCAATCTATTTCAAAATAACTCAGCGGAACTTCTTCTTAGTTTTTTTAAGTCGGTAACCTTTGGGCAACGAAGTTTGGTTTTATCGTATAAAGGTACGGAAGCTATAGCCATATGTGAAAATAATGCAAGAAAAAGTGTTGTTTCAAATAAGATTTATTTCGGAAGCCCTTAGGCCAACGTACAATGGAAAATACACAAAATAGGGTTGATCAATTGTATATTGCAGCGTCTTGAAATACTGATTGCGCAAATCATGATAAATTCTACATTTAAATTAAAAGTTAAATTCATCTTCGACAGTGTTATCATTACAGATATGGCTAAACCTTAGGTGCCTTGAAATTCCATTAAATCCACCTGGATTTCATTTTATATTGGAAGTGTTCCAATCCGCACCATTGTTCTCTCCGCCTTGTAGCTTTAGATTTCCGAAAATATAAATAATATTCTATACGATATACAGTTCTGATATTATAAATCCATAGTTAAACACAGAGGTTCGAGCAGAATATCTCCATGTTTTCCTTTGCCAAAATTGTATAACATAATATGGCACTGCTTTGGATATATATTCCTTGGCATATGCATTACTTTGAACCAATATTTCATAACACGAGATAAAGTGTCAAAATAATCTAACTTTTACCTTATTTCCGCAAGGACAGAAGCATTTGACATTTATCACATGCACCAAAAACAAACTTTCAAAACTTTAAATGAAACTGTTCAATAACATGCCATTGCTGGAAACCTCATATATCTTATAAATAAAAGTGATAGGTTTAACCTGTACGTCAAAGATTTTAAACAAAATAGCTGGAGAAATATTTACTAGTAAAGAGCATAACATAAGCGTTATTCGTTTTATAAACCAGATTTTAGACAGTCTATTTACATACGATAAACCCAAATCATCTGCACACAGACGCAAATACAAGTCCATGACTTCTGGACCAAAGATTCCACCCTGTCCCCACAAGTAGTTATTTCACTTTTTACTGATTAACAAAACAATGGATCAAAACATTCTGAAATGTTAAAATTATTCAATTATTTAACTTAACACAGGCCCCTACCTCCATTTTTAAACAAAACATTTTGTAGATACTCTTGAGTGTAAACATGTGATAAACTATACAGTATCCCTGACGAAAGCCACCCTGACAATCTGGATACATATACATCAACTTGACTTATATTACCACAAATATTCAAAAGAGAGATACCATGATAATTATTTCGTTAGTGAATGCCTAATGACCATGGTGTAAAACGTTCCGCTTATAAAGAAATGCCATTTAACAAGATACATAAATATGATTGCGGTCACAAAATGCAGAAAATAATACAGTTTTACGAATATACATGTATACCCAATAGGAATTAATATAATATGTTAAATACTTTCAGTTTGACTAACATGTAGATGAAATCCACAGACCTTCTGTTCAGGATCTTCTGATTAATAGTCTCCTTATCTTTTTACGTTATCATAAATTGTCCATTTCTATGTGACAAACAGAGATTAAAGCAAGTGATTAATAAATGTACATAGGCTTTAAAGGAATTTTTACAAATCTGTCAGGGCCTGATTCCGAATTTTTTAGAAAAATACATTTTAAAAAGGCTTACAATAAGATGCAATGGACGATAGATAATGATAATGCTGAAGTCTTCAGAAGGACCTACAGAATCAGAACATTGTGCAAACAATGTGAAATAAAAGGTCTTGCAACGAGTCAGAAATCAAGCCACCGAGTTAGGTCAATATACAGACCAAAACCACCAATGACCAAAGATAGATCGCTGTCTGTACCTTTGATGCGTGGGACACTGAAGGTAGTCTCTCCTCTGGAACTGAAACGATAACAGTGATATGAACGTGACAACGTTGTACGGCTTAACATGATCTGTCTACTTAAAGAGCCACTCCTTGATTTTCATAACATATTATTTATCTTTGATACGAACCTACTTGTCATATGTGGTGTCCAAAAGACATTAATATATCATAAAAACCGGTTTTCCATGAAAATCTAAAAACAGCCTTTTAAATGCACAGAGGTGTAAATATCACATCCAATATACATGGATACCAGTTATATAACCTAACAAACACTATCAACTCCTCACTGCCCTCCTGGCGGCTTTAGATAAGTCTCCAAAATTACGTTTGACTATTAGACGCGCGCCACTGTCCGGTTTTCGATCATAATTGTGACGTTCTATCTTTCTTAATGTCACTGTAAAAAAACCAATAAGCTTTAACATGTGTCTTTTTGGTAACAGTCGATACATCGCGATCAAATGACACCATTGATTAAGTTTGGCATATAGGACTTCAACAACTCACGGAGTGGCTCTTTAAGCTTTAAATAATAACGTTGTTAGGTGTAACACATTCTCTCCGAACAGAGGTAGCTCCGTCATAAATTCCTATACAACCTCTGTCTTAATTCGAAGGTTTCTCGGGCATCAGCTAGTTTCCTCTGGCGGGACAAAATTGCAACTTAAACTGACCTGGCCAGTGAAAACAACGAATGCATAAATTACATATTTGTTGTCACACAGGCCTGTGCAATGAAAAAGTCGCAAAATGAGGCGTTTGTGTTCTGTAAAGACGACTCAAAGTGCAAGGTGCCTATTTGAATAAAGTTTAGCTTTTGGAACCCTTACGGAAATAACTTAGGCGATTTTAATGATAACTTTTGAAACGGCGTCACTGATTGCACAACTAACTTTGGATGCATCCAATCAGCGTTCTACATTTCGTGCACAAGAAACCTTCGAATTAAGACAGAGGTTGAACAGGAATATATGACGGAGCTACCTCTGTTGGGAGAGAATGGGTGTAACATAGACGGCAGCAGTTTGAAGCAAAGTCCATTGACAATTTGTTATCCATTATTTTTCTTTCCTCCAAATGATTGTTTAGTTTACTCACCACATATCCCTGTCTCCCTCTGACAAATATCGCAGTTGTCAAGACACTTCTTTCCACAGTTGTCAGACCACCTTCCTTCCAAACAGCCTTTGATACAGACAGAAGATCTCAGTTGTTTGTCGTGGAAGCATTCCCTGTCGACACAGTGGATGCTGCATGTCTTGTTGCAGTGATGACCATAGAAGCCGGGTTTGCAACCATTAGAGCACTCCTGCTCTCCGTCCTGGACACACGTGCCGTTTAGACACCCAGACGGACACCTGACGTCACATCTGGGTCCGGTCCACCCTACCCTGCAGCCTTCCGTACAATGCCCATCAAAAGGGTTGCAAGATTTGCTTAAGCAGTCTCTGGAACATTCCTTAACGCAATGGCTTCCCCACCAACCGTCTGTACAATCGTCTCGACATTGCCTAGTATTCCTGTGACAGTGTCTTATTCCGTCCTTGGCTGAGGCACAGTGTGCAGGACATGGAACATCACATCTCTCCCCGCTCCAACCAGGGTTACATGTCTTTATACAATTTCCGTCCTGTTTATAACAGCCTCGCCCTTCACATCTTATACTGCAACTGTTCGCACACCAGGATCCCCACCAGCCCAGTCTACATCCTTCTAGACAGTCTCCAGTGTCTCTGTCACAATAGACGTTGTGCTCGTAGGATGGATAACAGTTGTGTGGACAGGGATTTGTACAACCTTCTGTGTAGTACCCGGCTCCACAGGCAAAACAGCTTCCATTGTTCTGATGACAACCACTGATGTCACAGTGACCTCTACACGTAAACTCGCACCTGTTCCCCCACCAGCCTATCTTACACGACTCGCACCTGCCCGAGAAATACGATGGTCTACAATTGGGTAACGGGTGTAATCCTGTCGTCATAAGAACAGTGACTGTGGATAAAAATGGAAAATTGTAGTTCCTTTCTATCAACCAAATTGATTTAATGAGCCGATTCTTATGCTTATGTCATGGACATTACAATACATTGAATAGTAATTATGTAATATGTCTTGTATAAAAATAAACATTTTAATTCTTCGAAATATGAACAAACTAATCTGACTTTTAAAATAGTGTAATCATTTATTTTTCGCATCACTTCAACTTTGAAAACATACCTTAAGAAAAATATCCCGGACGTTAAACAAACAACCTTAATATCTTTATTAAAAAAATCTTGTAAGGAACTTGTATCAAGAAACCATAGGAATTCATTTATTCATTTCTTTGAGAGGTTTCAAGGTTGCAACATTTTCCTATGAGTTTTTCATTAGAATTTAGAATAACAGAGAAAATAAGAGCTATCACGGTCGCAATAATTTAGTATTTTTATAACTTTAGACAGCTGAAATGTGACAAGTTGTTCCAAGCAGTGGCTTTGATATTTCGAGGCATTTTACATGTTTAGAATAAATATTGTCTTTTCGAGATTTCATCTTATGGAATAGGTGCTCGAAGGGGACATGTAGAAGGGGTTTGTCCCAATAGCCACGTATAATGCACCATCTGAATCAAAATATCCCTAAGAATTCATAAATTTGAGGATTCGTGCCATGTTGCTAATCTGCATATGACTCTTCTAAATCAGGTGGCACAAAGAGTACATTTGTAGACATGACATCGTCTGTACGCAATGTCCAAAAATCGCTAAATATTGGTAAACACATCTGTATAAAGTGTATTTTTATCTATCTACCTTGTTACATTGTAATGGGGAGGAATACAAAAGCTATCCTATAATTATCAGTAATAGCAGGAACAGTGTATTTCAAAAACTACATAAATATTTATGGTTTAATATGTTCTATCTATCATTGTTTTACTTTTCAGATTGTTCAATGAGAAAAAATCCTCATTCAGTTGATCAGATCCCTAATTGGGGTTCAATCCTTCTAAACACCTGGTCTGTTTTCTTTCTGTGCAGTCTTGAAGTTAAATCGCTCTACAGATTAAATTGGAAGCTGATTGAATGAGAAACAACACGACCCCGTTAAAGTACCTCACTGAACTATGAAATCAAGTTTTGTTTTAACAAATATTAAAAGATAAATATTATGTTAGTGTTTTGGCATTCTCCAAATAAAATAAAAGTTCAAATGTTGAATAAATATTATTGGGCATTCTGCGAATCTATCCTCCATCACAATACACTATTGTAAATAGAAAACAAAAAATATTCACGGTCCTAACATTCAAGGTACATAGTTGGTTCATTATTTGTATTACAATCTAATCGTCAATAGTCAGTGCTGACCAGAACTTTGTTTTATCAAATATGTACAATACTTACCTAATGTCATCGATGTGTCCCTAGTATCAGTAGTATCACGATCAGGCGGAAGCTATAGGGTTATCTACTATCTTGTGTTGCTGTGCATTTTCCATAAGCTTACATGCCCATGATAGATAAGAGACTGTAAACAACACTTGAGCTGAATATCAATTTGCTTAACTGATCACATTACTTTGATTGCTTGTTCAATGAATGACAATTGATTACATATATGAAAGTGTTGAACTTTCTCAAACAATAATTGTTTTTCATTAATTTGCTTTGAAATGAGCCACTCATTGAGGTGCTTTATCGTTGTTTACATTATCCTTTTGCATCAAGTTAATGTGGTCGATCCATCTGTTGATCAGTACGTTTGACCTACTGATATACTCTTCAGCTACCTTATATCTAGAAGCACTATGTTATGCTGTTGAATTGACTCAGGTTTCTTTGTAGTGAACTGAATTCGCGATCTTTTCTGTAGCACAAATCGATCCCCTTGTTGGGTAGGTGCTACACTGTTGCGTGTTTTACATTGTTGTGCTGTGTAAATTCCTACATATATCTAACTCATTCGCTAATTAACAATTGTTTACATTCACTAACAAAATTTACTTCAACGCAGGCAAACTCAGTCCCTCACAGTCATGTCATGTTGTTGCTGACCCATTCATGGATAAACATACTATGCTAGTACTCTTTATTCGAAAATGTCCTCTCACATGTTTAACCTTGAAAATATTCCCGTTTGCTTCTCGGAAAATGTTACGGTGTAGAGGCAAACACGCTATTTCGCTTGATAATGGTGTTAACATATTCACCTTCACTCTTGCAATGAAGAAGTTGAAAATCCTAAGAACTCTTTCTCATTCAAAAACTAAAATATGTTTCTCAAAAGGTTCATTTACCGAGTAGGATTAATTCTGGATGTAACAAAAACAAGTAACAAAAGTCTTGTTTTGAACCATATTCTTAATGATTTATCTGATGTTTCAATCTTTTCCTGCGTATAATACTGCCCTTGCCTTCACTTAAAATATCAAGTTAACCATACCATTAAAAATAAATTAGAAGCATCTTTTGATAAGAAATACAATAATTAACTTTAAAAAAGAAAAGAAAATTGATTAATTAATTTCTGTGACATTATATTAGAGTATAAGTTAATGCTTTACTTACGGCATAGCAAGAGTGTGATTTTCATGTCGGTGATATTGACAATCAGTTGTTCACTTGTGATGGTATGTCTAGATTGCATAACTTAAGCTTCAACTGACGGACGTCTTGAGAATTGATAAGTATATTGTTAAGCACAATATGTCTTATCTATAAGTAGATGGTGATTGGCGCACTAGCTACCTGTTGGAGAGAGTGGCAAGCTTTACATTTGATTAGCTTTGATCCTACTTAAAGGTGACTCTGACATAAAGGCGACCTCAAAACGTCATAAATAACACTGTCCAAACGTCAAATGTTAAAAACGTAATGAGATCAATCAAGTTTGTACCTACTATGAAAAGCAAAACAAGGAACTCCAGCAAACTACAGATTATAATAATTCTGTGCGAACGAGAAATGAGACTGTTGTTGAGAGGAAAAACTCTGATAGACTGAGTTCGTATCTAGCTACACAATATTTAGAAAGTTTATTCCTCTAATGAAGATTGATTTAAATCTGGCTTATTTGGCACTTGTTAAAGAACGTGCAAGCCAGTGAGATATTTTCAATTTATGTTCTGCTAATATATCATTTTGCCATGTAGCATAGCGAATTAAATATGACAATCAGTCTTTGTGCTCTTAAGAATCACTTGTATTTAGATAACATAACACATTAGTCTATCATCATATATTAATGAAATTTTGATGAACAAACCACTGCAACTGGCATTACTATATTCACTTGCGACAACCCACTTGAAATTACTCATTGGCATATTTTTCATAGTTAACACTAATTTGTAACGTATTATCTATCTAGGGCACACATTGAATGGGCACGTTTTTGTAAGTTTTAATGCTTCATATTTTCTGAGAGAAACAGTAGTTTACTCTAAAGGTATTCTCTTAAAAAAACTTCTGAAATATGTATACATATGAGGAGAGTAAAAGAACCAGCGCATGTCACAACATTATATCAACAAAGAAAAAAATCCTCCACTAGGGACTACATTGACTCTTAACTGCTTCCTGGATGTCGGAAAGTTTTGAATTGCGCATTGAATTGCGGGTTATGGCAAACAGCTTAGAATTTAAAAAGGAGAGATGCGCCCGTAAAATAACCATTTGTCGATTAGTAATGAGAGTTTGTAGTGCAGGTATTGAAACTCCTCACGGGCCACAAAATTGTGGCATAAGATACATGCAATACCTTGTATTGTATGTTGTATACATGAAAAAGTTCTTTCTGGTTGTATCTTTATCAATATGTGTATATCGATGATATCTAATCATAAACAAGCAAGGTATACTTCTGATGATACAAAAATAATATACCAAATCGTTATACATGTATATGTGGTAGACATATCTGTATAACTTTAAAGCTTTCTTTACCTTGTTAACATGCAATGAATAGGTACAAAGCGCTATCCGTGTGTTTCTCATTACGTTAATGCGAAATGATAATGCAAAATATGTTTGAAATATCTGCATTATTACAAAAAAGAAATATTTTTAATCAATTGTACCTCTTTTTATAAGCAGTACGAGTGTCAATGATTTATGTGAAGACGAACTCGCTCTGGCTGTCAGGAAGATTATCTGGTTGTTTTGGCATTTGCTGAATAAGTTGAAGAAATAAATATGAAACTGGAACTGTCATGACATGACTAATTCCCTGGTTTCGAAAAAGATAATCGTATATTGTACCTCTATTGTTATCAACCAGAAGAGGAACTCCCCTCAATTTTCGAGAAGATTATCCTGCCATAGCCAGAGTATATAGCCAGAGTGGTATTGTGTTATCTTACAACTGATATCCGCTGTCATAGCCTTGAAGTGTAAACGATTCTTTGTTTGGATATTCAGTTAGTTGAGGAGCTACGCAATGTTCTCAACAAAATCTATATTTAGCTATATGTGTTGACAAGATTCTTCATAGGAAAGACAGGCTGAATTCTAGTCTGCGATATCTTTTTATGAATCACAAATTAAAACCCATTTGATTATGGAAACAGAAAGAAAACCGTACCTTGATCTGTTAAAGACTCGTTGATTATATATGAATAAGCAACATTAACCTTTCAGGTACATTGAAATGGAAGGGGGTATGATATCTGGTAACATTAGCTTGACGTTGTAAAGTTTAAATCAATAACTTGTTTTATACATGCTTTGGTTCAAACGAGGATAGAATGGGCGTCGTTTATTCTATCACTTAGAACCACAAATTACTATTGAGATATCATTTCCCTAAGAACATAACTTAAATTAACTGTTTGAGTGCCATTCTAAAAGTTATCAGTTTAAGGAAAACAAGGAATTTTATAGGATCGCTATCAGCAAAATAAAGAAGTTAATTAAAAAATTCCTTGTCTTCCATAACTTAAATAGTCATATCTCAAAGCAGCATGGTGTGATGAATTATACAGTTTATGAGACAACTATATAGATATTGGAAGCTACTTTCAATGACAAATATAAAGACCTTGGGAATAAAGTAAAATATTTTTGTTACATGATATAACAATAAAAGTTAATGCTTTACTTACTGAAAAGGAAAATTAATATCCTCATGTTGGTGATATTGACAATCGGTCGTTCTCTTGGCGCGTAGAATACGTATACTATCAGACACCCAGGTATGTTCAAAATATTTCAAGGTTCAATTCAATCACGTGACAAAAGTGAGCTATAAATATCAATCTGCCAATATGGAAAGTCCATGTGATAACTGTCACCTCATAGTGATCGCTTATTCTCAGTTCTTTACAGAAGATTCATTTTTCAAGTAATTTCTACCTTACATAAAATTAATTTGAAAATGTATTAAACTTAACAAATAGACAAGTTATTTTGGAACGCAGAGACTTTTTTTTAAATCTATAGCTCTATTGAAAATTTCTGTGAACTCTACAATCTATCAGGGTGGCTTGAGAGCGGAGCATAGGGCGTTAGACTTCGGATCAAGAGGTCTGTGTTCGAATCAGGGGCTCGGAAACTGTGCCTGAAATTGAGAACTGTTCTACACACAGTAAGGTTTGGGTGCAATACTACATTGAATTTTAACATTTAAATGAAGTTTTGCCAACTACTAGGTTGTCAAACAAGAGGATCTAGTACTTCAAACATACCTCCTTCGATCATTCTGATTCGCTAAATACCAATTTTCATAAACGAAAAAGCAGAGGTCCTTTTTTATGTCATTTTCTGCTTCAATGTTGATTGAGGAAGGAGTTGTGTCGCTTTCCAGTACTGTGTGAAAATGAGATCTCAAGTAGTTATTGAACAATATGAATAAACTGAACTTATCAAAAGTCTCCATGTGAACAAAGACAGTGTAAAGTTGATATAAATCAGAAATTACTAAGAAATATATCACTTTCAATTGCCGCACCACTTTGTCTGCTGTGTAACTTTTCGCTTGAATAGGATAACTTCCCATCTCAAGGAGGGAAGTAAATGTCACTTTTTCTAAATGGTGATGGCCGTCATATTACAGGCCTATTTCATTACTATCTTTTATTAGTAAATAATGATTTATGATTACGTCTTTGATCATTGTTTACTGTTAAAATTTCGATTTGATTTTAACCAACAACTGTACCTTTCAATTTATCTAAATAAATAATGCTATTTGCAAATCCCTGGCTGAAAATAAATGTTTTTATAGGTAATTCTTTGATATCTTTCAAACATTTGACACAGTATGGCATAAATGGCTCATATTAAATTACAACGTGGTTTCTATTGTTTACATATTGAATGGTTACACAGTTATTTAAATTAATCCTTACCAACATGATTTTGTAAATGATTGCAGAAAATGACGATGGTGTAACATGATATTTCCCTGTATGGTTCACAAACAGCACAGAAAAAAGTTTTTCAACATTTAAATGAAACGTTATTAGTAGGGTTCCAGACGTACAAGTATCCCATATATGACAGCAATTAACGACATTGGCGCCTTGTCTACCTTATTAGATGTTGATTATGTACATATACTTATTCATATATCCTTGATAGTAATCATTACGTATCCTCATATTGATGACTACGTTGTACACACTCGATGTTCACTTTTATGATGAAGTCATATCTTTTAAACACATACAAAAAATAAACTGTTATACAATGGGATTAAAAGATAACAATTATCTGAAATTTCACATTGGAACATTTGAAAAGCAAAGGCTCTTTACAAACATTGCTTGGCAAAGGATTTAATATGCTTGAAATATGGTAACTATTCTATAATTTCAGAATATATATAGACTTAAGAAAATTAAGAAGACTTTAGTAAATTGATTGAATAAACATTACTTTGAATATAATTAAGGTAGGTTGCTGATCTCGTTACTCTCTATTTCTCATTAAAAATGGGCTTTGGCTCCATTATATTTAAGGAATGAAGAATAAATATAACATTTAACTTTACCTATTGCTAAATCTGAGTAGTATCGGTTCACTTGCGCCTTTTGTAGGGTGCATTATTAATCAAACTGATCTATCATCAGAATTATTATATATAAGAACATCACCAAAAACGTCATTCAATACTTTTATGTGCGGTTACGCTATTCAGCCATGAGAAGCTAGAAAAACAAAGGAAGGTATTTTATATTATTTATAAGAGTAAAATCGAAGTACATGTACATAAGATATAACAATGTTTAAGTAATCAAATATTCGGAAGGTTTCACAGGTTCTAAGTTTTAGATGATCAACCTTTTGAATTGAAATTCATAGTGTTAGTGTTCATAATGTACTTTAAAGCCTTTCCTATTGAGTCTATTTTCATTATAATGTCTAAGATGTTTGACCAAATAACAATTTATGTATCCACATACATGTAGCGCATATATCTGCTGTTTCACTAGTCATGCATAGACTTCTGTTCTTTTTCTCGATAATTTTTATGAACTAACAAACATCTTCGTTATGGAATTTAAATCGGTCCCATAATTGAGTGTCGCCGTGGAGGAGCAAGATTAAAGTCCCTGTAAAACAATTGTGTTTTTAAATCGGTTTTTAATATTTGTTATGAAATAATATGAAAATGAGTCCTGAACAATACTGTATTTCAAATTATTCTTTTCTTAATTCCTAGCATTTGTTAAAAATCCTCAGCTTTATCTACTTTATTTTCATGTTTAAGTTTGAGTTGAATATTAGCAGTTGCATGGTTCACTGATTCGGTATTGTGAAGCTATCACGTTAACTGTTTAGTGCACTAGGTGCAACCTGCTTGTAGAGTTTACTTGCACAAGTAAAAGTTGTTAATGGCTAAATCGAATCCCAGGATACTAAATGGACTGATGATCAGACAAATTTACATATTGGTTGTACACAAATAAAACACCAACAGGATGAACGTCAACCGAGAGATAGATTGTTATTTTATGGTTATGTAAACTGAAAGGTTTGCACATTAAAACATTAAAATGAAGTATTGCCAATTACTCTGGTGCCAAGCAAGAGGATGTAATACTTCATAAATACATGTACCTACTTTGATCACTGATAACTCTGATTCGCCAAATGCCATTTTTCGGAAACGACAGGCAGTGGCTCTATTTCATTAGATTGTTTCAATTACTAATGTTGATTCGGAAAGGTATTGTGTCCCTTTTCAATATTGTGTGATGATGAAATATCACAAGCAGCTATTGATCACTATGAATCAACTCGTCTTATCAAAAGTCTCAATGTGAACAAAGCCAGTGGCCATGATAATATGAATCGGAGATCACTGAGAAATATATCACTTTCAATTGCAGCATCACTTTGTTGTGTAATTTTTCGCTTGGGCGGGCTAACTTTCCATCACAAGGAGGCGGATAAATGTTATGCCTTTTTCGAAATGGTGATAGATATTGGCCGTCAAATTACAGGCCTATTTCATTATTATCAGAAAATTATGAACACTTGATTTATGATTACGTTTTTGATCATTGTTTACTGTTCAAATTTCAATCTGTTTTAACCAACAACTGTACATTTTAATTTATCGAAATATTTCATGACTTGAACTAGTTTTCACTTGCTAAAGCTAAAAAATCCCAGCTCATAAATTGTTTTCAAAATTTCTTTAGTTCTGTTTTGTGTAAACCAAGTAGCGTTATGTATTTTCATTATGATAAGTATAACAGAAAATATTAAGACAATGTTTAGTCTTCCTCACATAAGTTTCACAGTTGTGAGAACTAAAGAACAGCATTACATACATCAGTATAAATAGGTAAATAGATACAAAAGACATTGTCTTTGTTGAAGAGATTGAAGCGATATCGATACATGCAGTCTTAATTAGCATTTATTTTGCAACATTATATTTCCCTGTATGTGTCACAAACAGCACTGCAAATAGTTTTTCCAGATCTTTGTCCACTTTATATGTTGATTATATACATATACTTTTAAATACCCTTATATAGGTTGAAAGTAATCAATACGTGTCCTGATATTTACGACTACGTAATACATTATCCATGTTAACTTTTCTTATGATGTAGCCATATCTTTCAAACAGATACAAAAAATAAAATGTTATACAGAGGGATTAAAAGATAAAAAGTAACGCCAATCTAGTTTAGCTTATTTTCTAAACAAAGGCTTTATACAAACATTGCTTTGGAGAGGCTTTAATATACTTGAAATATGGTAACTATTCTATAATTTCAGAATATATATCGACTTAAGAAAGAGCAAATGCAAATATGTGTTCACCATGTGTAAGCCGTATTCGTGCATACGCATGTAATGCTAGTAGATTTGTAACCCTACGGATATAGAATGTCAAGTGTTCTGTGTAAAACCCGTCATCTTTGTAACATGAGAGACATGTAATTTATACAGTCCAAAAAAATATGTAGTTAACTTAGATTACACTTGTGATGTCATCCTATTGTTCTCACGCTCAATTAATTTTCAGTAATGGAGAGTTGCATTTCAACTCCCCTTTTTTAACACTAAAGATATTTTTTTATATTCATTTAAGTGAGGTAATTGAATAAGCAATAATTTGATTGTAATTTAAGTAGATTTATGATCTCATTACTCTCCATTCCTTAATTCAAAAATGGGTCTTGGCTCCATTACATTTAAGGAATGGTGAGTAAATACAACATTAGACCCTACCTATCGCCTTGTCTGAGTGGTATATCTTCAGTTGCGCCTTTTGCAGGATCTATTATTGTTGTCTCTCAACTCTTCTACTTTCTGTATCACCTTTGTTTATAACTTTGTAAAGTTAAGTGATTTATCATGAGAAATATAAAATATCACTCAAATGTCATTCAATACTTTAATGAGCGGCAAGCCAAGAGAAGCTGGAAAAACCAAGGAAGGTATGATTTATAACATTCTAGTCTTTCCACGAACAGGGAAAGATTGTAGAAGCATAGAGGAAGCGACAACCCTGTAATATTATATTCTAAACAAATATCAAGTAACATTAAAGAATGTTGTGCATATAGACACCAACCATTAAGAGTAAGGTGAGTATTTCAAAGAAACAGAAGATCGGGTTTTTTCATATCCTTTTAACAATATTTAAAAAACATTATTATTTCTTTCCAAAGTCATGGTGTTCATTTAATGATAATAACATATTGCACACACTTGCCCACGCTCGTACGATAGCAACTGTGACACCTACAAAAAGATAACGTTGATTTAATACTTTGTAAATAATTTTTTCTATGACCGGGATCGAACATGGATTTGTAACTTAGTAGCCTATCGTGTGCCCTAAATTTGACATTAATGGAAGGTTATGGGTATTAGTCACTCTGTTACATCAGCGATTTGTTTTAAGATACCCCAATAGTACCCTGGTATCCATCAGACCAAAAGCCTCGTATGGCTATGCATGTAACTGAAATTTATCGCATCCAGGAATGGTACCACTATCATGATGAGAGATCATACGACTGTCAAACACATTAACCACATCACATTGCTTACGACCTGCAGTACAGTTAACAACTTTTGGGTAGCGCTATTGGCAAAGATAGCAGGACGTTATAAAGTTTAAATCAATATCAAATCCAGGGGAGAGATAACGGTTATTCTCTTACTGAGAACCGCCATTACTATAAAGTTAACATTTCGTTGAGAACCTAATCAACTGCTTAAAATATAAGCAGCATGATGTGAACAATTATGTAAGTAAATGATACAATTGTTTCAGCACAAAATACCGAGCGAGTAATATTAACATGAAGTTGAAAATCCAATAAACTCTTCTACCCATTCAACAACTCATATATGCCTATTATAGAAATCATAATCTGTGTACAGTCTTTAACCATAATGAACAAATTGTTTATGCCCTATGTTCTATGGGCCAAATGGCCTAAAACTCTACCAGGTATTGATAGTTTATACATCAAAATCAAAAACCAATAATAACAATTAGTTCCTGTTGTTAGTAATATGATGTAAATCTTGAAATTGGAAGCCACTCACTTAGAAATACAAAGACCATGGGAAATTAAGTACGAACTTTCAATGACATGATATTACAATTTCAGTCAATGATTTACTTACGGTGAAGGTAGAGTAAGATTTTCATATTGATCACAATGGCAATCGTTTGCACTACCGACATGCCTTTTTAGAAGCTGCCCCTATTTATACTTAAGATATTGTACCTTATCACGTTGCAAGCACTAGACTTCAATATAAGAGTATTTATTGATCGGTGAAAAAAACGAAAAGATATCGACATTTATTACTCTGTTGATAATTTCTTCGTGAAGTCTTATATCAGCTGTAGCGACTAAAACATTTTGATGATGGAAGTGAACATGATGCACTTAGATGACCCGAGCAACCAAGTTATTAATGGCACCAGGTAGCATGAGGCCTGGCAAAGCACATTGGCGATACCTCCGTGATGTCAGATAACTTATTTCAGAATGCTCCACCGGTCTGTCTGAACATGTTCTTGATCTCTTAAATCTTGCACTGGCAACTGGTGTCTTCCCTAATCAGTGATCAATTGGTTTTATTCATTCAACTATACGCCTGTAACACTATAAGATGTAGCTTGTAAGATCTTTGGACAAATTTCAAACGATATTTCTTCTTATTTTCATTTGGGTTTTTTTTATTGTGGTTATGCAAGTGATAATCCTTATAACATGTTATTGACGACTTTATAACATATAGACAGTTAGAGAAAATGGGCAAGAAGTACAGCAAGTAATCTAAGTTATGATTTAAAATATTGCTGAAAATTACGTCAAAATAGTTAGGAGGTCGGTTTTTGACCATGCTTTATCAACTGTGTTTTCTGTATAATAGTTCGAGAATATTTCTAAAATTATTATTTCTTCACCGATTTCGCTCTAATTGAAAATATAATTTATCTTAACATATGAAAACAATATCGGTGTGCAAAACTTCATATCTTTATTTTCAGTTTTGTTTATAAAGTCTAATCAGCGATTCAAACCGCTAGCAATTTCATAATGACCCCAGTCTACATGTCCCTTGCACACTTTTAATACATTTATATTCCATTTGAACTAAAGATTTATTAAAGTTATCAGTATATCAAGTATTAGTAAAGTCATAATCTACTTCAGAAAATATATGTTTTAAAACCTGATCAATTGGTCATATAAAAACATCATGGTGAACATCTAGTCATGTGCATACGATCGACTATATGAGTATCAAAATTTGAATAACCGAATAAGACAACTCAAAAAAGGAGATAGTGTGTAATGGCTCAAATTTACGAGGGAAATATATATAAAGAAATTGGTCAGGGCTGTTGAAATGTTGAAAGCTGCATAAATTATTCTCTCTCTTGGCGAGGATAAGTAAAAAGACAATATCTACAATGCCTCAGGAGATGGTTTGAGTTTTGCAGTGGATATTAACTTGTCAAGATCCACTTTAACCGCCTGTCGGTGTGGTGTTTTTTTTAAGAATGTAGGGTATGGTACTATCAATACTGCTAGGTCCGTTCTTTCCACAAGTATGTTCATAGATGGACAGAGTGTAAGGTCTCACCTCCTTGTGAGATTTCTTTGCTGGTTTCATTTGTAAACCTTCATATACCACGAGAGAAATGACCTGGGGCACGAACATTGTGTTAAGTTTGTTGAGAAAAGTCTCTGCAGTACGATTGTCGTTCAAAAAGTTAGATTTTAAAGTACTGAATGTGGGCGCTTTATTGTCAGGACAGAGAATCAAGACTTTAAATTTACTTTACATATAATGTACAGGATACATACAATATTACAGAAATATGAGGAAAACAAAAAGGAAATATATCTTCAATATTGGTGATGTTATAATCTCAAGACCGGTAGACCGCTAGTGACGCCCATTCGCCAGGAGTACCAGTAGATCTAATCCTGAAAACTGCAGGTTGGACCAAAGAGTCCACTTTTGCACGATATCATGAGCCAATTTATAAGTGAAATTATACAGTTGCTTTCAGCATCCTAAAACAATGATTCATTAAAGGGCCACAGAGTATGTTGTTGGAGCCAAATATGTCAAACTTCATAAATATTATTATTTTATCTAGAACAGTTAATTTGTTCTGAAAATCAGCATCTAAGTGATTATAAGTTCAGTATAGTGACAATAAACATGTTATGGTCGTTATTTGTGATCGATAACCGGTCAATGGCGCGCGTCAATGACTCAAACGTAATTTTTGAAACTGATCATATTCCTACGCACAGCTTAACTCTCGCAAGTCTCAACTGTCCAAGTTAACCCTTGCTGCCGAGCTAAGGCTTTTCTGTGCTTGTTCACTAGCTTACTGCAAAGGAATTAGATAGTCCAATCAAAAATAAATCAAGATTTAAAAAAGGTAAAAAATAATAATATCCAGTTGTATTTTCTTCCATGTTTAATGATTTGAAGTCTTCAGTGTTATTTTCATTTTGGAATATTACTGTATGTGCCCTAATTGAAAAACACTTCTCTCTTCATTACATATTGCTCGTTTGGCTTGTACTTTTGTTTATGAACAGTTGGATAATCAATGAGGAGACTTGTGCACATGGAATATGCATTGGAGGTTTCACTTGTGATGAATGTAACAATCCATTTACTACATAAATAAGAACCGAATAAAAAAAGTAACCTTTAAAAATACCAATTTGTTGACATAGTGTTCAAGCTTACCCACTGAAAATGATTGCCGGGTACATTTGAGACACCGGAAAATCTTCTTATCAACCAAAATTACATTTGTTTTGTTTACAGACATTAATTCATCAATCAAATTATAATTACCCTGATAATAGGTACACCCATGTTAAAATACATTGCATAGACAATACATTTCCATTTTTGTTTTTCAAGATACTTGTGCTATATATCATGATTGCTAGTGTTAAGTAGGTCATTTGAATATTATATATTATACTTCCTCACATTTATATGGCTGTTTTCATAAATCTTTAAAAACAGGAAAAACATAAACGTGTTGGCAATTAAGCGTTAAAAATGCAACTTGGGACGATTTGAACTTAACGTTAGTACATATAGTTTAGTATATAGAGATAGTATGTTGGCTCTTATTTCAGCCACAGAAAAATCATCAAACATGCTCAGTGTCACTTTAATGAATATGAATGAGTATTGATAAGTATGACTTTTTTTGCAGGAGAATAAGGTTGGTCTAATGAACGAAATACAAGTGTTCAATGCTTTGAAGTCTCACTAGATCTCGAGTACCTAGATATAGAGTGACAGAATGATAAATTAAACGTGGCTTATCTTGAAGGTGACTATTGATTGTAATTCAGCCGTGTTATTTAGAGTGCCACGTGCCAGCCTAAGGTTAAACCATGCTCAACCGATCCCAAAACGTCATGTTGAATAAAAGATTGTACTTTATGATAATGAATAATGATCCCTCAAAACATATAAACATACTTCACCTTCCAGGTAACGTTTGTTAAATTTTCCAGTTCTATTTTAGACCTTTTTTAATGGAAACTGTGACTCTATGTAATCATTTTATTTGGTTTTTATATTTTTATTGTTCATGAGAGCTATACCAACCTTTATACCTTTGTCAACCATGATCCCGATGTGCCGTTTTAAGATTCATATTGAGTTTTCTGTTGGGTTTTCCACGGAAACATGACTTAAACACTGACTTCATGACAAAGACATTATGTTAAAAACATTAAACATTAAAAACATATCCCCTATACTATAAATGATAGATACAGAAAGGAAAAGAAACAATGATATTTTATGATGCTATGTCTATTTGTACTATTTTCAATATGTGTATATGTAACTTTGAATGAGGGTCTGAGGCCTAAAAACAATAAACACTTTGACTTTTTAGGAATAAACTAACTGTATTGACTTGGGTTTTCACCGGCGGGATTTTTTTATTTTTGTCTGTCCAATTTCATATGTAAAAATTACCTTGCACAGCGTCCCTATGGTGTTCTGTTGCAAAAGAGATATAACACAAGTTCATCCCTGTTGAAAGAGAATGGTTTCTTTGATGTACATGTGCCACATCAAATCTGATGTGGATTTTTTAAACATTTTTTCCAGAGTTGAAGCTTTAAGGATTTCACAATTTTAAATAGAGGGAGCTTAATTTTTCATGTAGCATCACCATATGCCAAATTTTACGTTTAATTTTATTCGACTAGAGACGTGCTCTGGGTTTTTTTGGTTTAGTTGAATTTTATTAAACCAAAAGTAAAATAACTTCGTTCTCACCGGGGCGGTATGAGCGACTGTTATAACTTCATAAAGAAGCTTAAAGGGCTACACAGTATGTTGTTGGAGTCAATTATGCTAAACTTCATCACTGGTGTTATTTTATCGAGAAGTTGTGGTTGTTTCCTAAAATTAACATCATAGTGCTCATGAGTTCTTTATAGTGACGACAAAACAGGTAAAAGTCTCGATTTGTGATCGAAAACCGGACAATGATGCGCGTCAATGACTCAAACGTAATTTTGGAAACTTATTTACAGCAGACACAAATGTAAATATGGATTGGTAGTATTCATTAGGACTTTTAACTGACATACATGTGAAATGTACGCAGAATTTCGACGTCCTACATTTAGATGGTCGTTCAGTTTAATTTATTATTGAAAAGTTAAACATAGCACAATATTGGCAATTTGGGAGATGAGGTGAGAGTTAGGTAGGCGATTTGAACTTAATTGAGGACATATGGTCATTTGGCTCTTATTCAAGAAACATAAAAAATCCTAAAACATACTCTGTGTCACTTTAACAATATCAATTGTGTAGATCAAAAACGTTATAGCATGTTCATAAAAACTTATCTATTTCTAATTAACATTGTCGAGTCAAAACATTACAACGTTAATACAATATATGTTTCTGATATAAATAGTGACTAACATAATTATGAATAACAGTACATTTTACTCAAAATTGATAAGAAGTTTTTTGTCCAATGAATAGTTATCTCCCCTGGACTTTTAAGTTTCCTAAGTTACTATGTTTACTATGTCTTTGTTATAGTCAGAAAACATACATTTTTTGTTATTTAGAATTTTATTTTAGTATGCATTTTGTATGAGGGTTTCACTTTCCATATTAACATCAGAAATGTATCAAATCGATAAAGAGATAACATTTCACACAATTATTTTTTCTGAAATCTAATTTATTTGTGATTGTGATTGAGTGCATTTTCCCTGCAGATGTCGTTATCATTAATGCATGCATCAATAGAAAAATTAATAATGATAATGATAGATTATCTATAATGTTTTTATCATCCGGTTTATCACACCATTTTTAAGTGGTGGTAACGTTAGTTTATGACGTAATTAGATTCAAGACATATTTTCCGACATAATGAAACCAAACCTTTAAATTTTGTATTCTACGATTTTGCACACAAATTCCTTGAATTGTTATTTACGGTCAGATTCATTAAATTAAAAAAACAAGTGTTCTAAAATACGTTACCTTGTATGGTTTTTGAAAAGTCATATTCTGTTTAATGGCATGTGTTCACAGTGAATGAATATCAGTAGACACTAGTCTTGTGGTACATAAATTGCATCTAAACAAAGAAGCAAACTGGTGGAGTTAAACACCATGGTTTTTTCTGTTGGCATTTTATATTATATCATTGTATTTTAAGGGGGAGGAGGTCATGTGTTTTGTAGACAAAAAACTTATGTGCGAATGGCTACATCTTATTCAATGAAATTCTAATATTAGTGAAAATGTTAAACAAGTGAGTTCTCAAGCGAAAATTGACGTAAAATGTTGCTAAATTCTCACTGTTGCAATGTCTCTGAACATTTAAAGTTATAGTTTTAGAAAAATATTTTGTATATTTTATTTCATTTCAGTAAATTGCTTATTTCATGTTGTTGCCACGGGAAGCTAATAATGTATTTTGTTTCAACCTATTCTGGGTAGTAAACAGTTACATGTATGACTGCCAGCAAGTGTCTTGTCTTGTCAACTGAAGTCTATTTCGAAAAGCTTAGTCACTTTAACCACGCTATCAACAATTCCCAATACTTTTATCATATTTTAGAACCTATCCTTATCACTACTGTTTTCGAACGTGTTATTTCTAGATCTGAAGATGCTGACACTGCCCTGAATTTACATGCAAATCTGAAAGGTATAACTAGTACTTTATATCTTAAAGAGAATATTTCTTGTCTGATTAACTTTTAATTTTCTTTTTAATTGAAATAACTCACCATTTACTTCTTATTTGTCTATAGGTCGATTGCTGTATGTTTTACAGATATGGGGCTATATCTATTTGCGTAAAAATGTGTTTTGATATTGTGACGATGCTCAGTTTAGAGCTTAATTATATTTCATGTTACTAAATCCTTGTTCTTTCTGAACACCTCCTGATAACATTCTAAACTGCCAGGAGTTGTTTCTCTCCTGCCAGCTTGTTTAGCTTAACTTGACATCACTGTAAATTGTGACCCAAGGGTTGCGACTTTCGGACCTTTCCTAATTGTTCAGTTCGCAGGGATGTCAAGAAACTTTATCTTAATGTTAAGGGATCTAATTAAGGGATAGAGTAGTGAAATTTCCTGTAGTGTGGCAGTTCCCACGGAGGACTCACACTGCACAGACACACTAGGGTAAGCCTGAATTTTTCTTTACCCTAGGCGTGTACTTTTATAAAATATTCTTAGATTGAATAAGCATTTAAATCATATTTGATTATGTGGTTAATTGCTCAATGATATCTAGGTACGGGTTAGTTGCTATAGTTGTTTAAGTTAAGTTTGTTGCCTTTCAGTAGGTACTTACTTATAAAGTGGATGGTTCCTTTTATTAGGTTCATCTCTTTAGATTTACAGTGTCATTTATAATAAGCATATTGGCTTGTGTCTTTAAACTGATAATATCTTAATAAATAGTTAAGCTCACATCTCCGTTGTGTGATCTTTTGCCATTTTGATATCCTTATTTTACATAATATATTTTATCTTCCTGTTATGGTGACTAATAATACTTACTGATACCAAATCAAAGGTATAGTCAATCATACCCCTGACAGCACCGTGACAGATATTGAAAAGGCATTGATGCATGATTTCATCCTGGTAAACGCTCATATAATAATTCATTAAAATATGTAATTTATTTTCTGCTTTGTAATTTTATTTTGATGAATAACTTGCTCTATAACATCATATAAAAAATGATATCATTAAAAGATCGCCAGAAATATTTTTCCAATGACGAGTTGCCTCCCCTTAATAAGAGTTTTTAATAACCTAATAACTTTCATTTGGTGGGAAAGCTTTATTGTTTAATGATTTTATTCTAAACTTTCTTGTTTTCAGCTTGCTGTTTGAAGGCCCTGATATAAAAGATGAACAAAAACTTTTCCTCTATTTTCTTAATGAACGTATTGCATAAGGGGTTACAATATGAATGCAATGTATACCACAGGGGCGTGTATCGCCGAAAATAATAATAGTAATATATAATGAAGAAAAAAAAGGGTATCTCTACTATATAAATACTAAAGGGATGTAACGCCCTCAGACCCCTCGTCTTGTTCCGGGACGAAATCAACTTGGAAATTCAATATAGATTAATATAACAATATACACACAAGAAGCCTGATAAATTCCCTTTCGATAGAATGTGCAACAATCAAAATCGGTTGACTTTTGACAGAGCTACACTGTTTTGAAATCGAAAAAAGTATGTTTTCTTGTGAGTACGCCAAAATCCTGCCTCACTAAAACATCGCTTTCAAACTGATAAAATACGAATTAAACACTCGCATTCGTACTTTGCACGAGAAATACAACTTTATCGCAATCTCTATGTATTCCGATTGAACCGTTATATCTTTTTCATTGAAGGACGCATCGAAACGTCGTTTGTTGTTGTATTTACTTGAATGTATCGTCTATATGAAAAGGGGGATTGAAGTCGGATACAAAACTGGGATATATTATCTTTATACTGATTTTTCTACCAAATATTTTACGATTTTGGAGATTGTGTACAGACGAGGTCATATCTACAATTGTAGATATATGTGTCAGCTTGTTTAAGTTGCAAGTTAGCAATATAGCACGAATCCTCAATTATATAAATTCATGTCACTATTGGGAAAACCCCTTTCACGTGGCCTATTCGTGTACCTATTTAATAAATAAAAATCTCGAAACAAGATATTTAGATATGTACGGTTTTACATGTTTTAAAAGACCTTGAAATGTTATGTTAAGAATTACTCAATTTTATTGATATTGATAGTATTTAGTTTCTCTATCAGAGAAGAGTTTAAACCTGTAGAATTAAATGAACAAAATAATCCCTTTGGTTTCTTGATATGCCTGTCTTTCAAGATGATTGTATATAGGTATTGCTGTTGTTGTTTCACAGTTCCGATATATCTTAAAGTATTTTTTTTATTTTTGAAGCGATGGCAAAATAGATGATAATGTTTCTTTACATTTCCTATTCGAAGTTTATAATTTCCATACGAGAAATCATTCATAAATACTATTCAATTCAATGTTATGTTTAACACATCCGGTTGGCAAAACAAACGTTTCAATTAATCAAAATGGTTGATACAAATGAACTACAATTTTCTATTTCTATCCACAGTCCACTCAATCTTTATTTGCACTTATAGGCCACAGGCCTGTAGCACAATGTGCATACAATATGTTCAGGCAGGATAGAGTACATTTTTTCTGAGTAAAAAGGCATAGTATAGAAACATTGACAGATTTTCTAGATGTGCTTTGTTAGAGTAAGTTAATAGAGATATAAATTTATAAATATTAGGGTCAGTCACTGTTCCTATGACGACAGGATTACACTCGTCACCCAATTGTAGACCATCGTATTTCTCGGACAGGTGCGAGTCGTGTAAGATAGGCTGGTGGGGGGACAGGTGCGAGTTCACGTGTAGAGGTCACTGTGACATCAGTGGCTGTCAACAGAGCAACGGAAGCTGTTTTGGCTGTGGAGCCGGGTACTACACAGACGGTTGTACAACTCCCTGTCCACACAACTGTTATCCAACCTACGAGCATAACGTCTACTGTCACCGAGTTACTGGAGCCTGTCTAGATGGATGTAGACTCGGCTGGTGGGTAACCTGGTGTGAGGAGACATGTAGTACAGGTTGTGAAGGGGGAGTATGTTACCAAAATGATGGGAAATGTATCAAAGCATGTAACCCTGGTTGGAGTGGGGAGAGATGCGATGTTCAATGTCCTGCACTTTGTGGCTCAGCCAAGGACGGAAGGAGAAACTGCCATTGGAATACAAGGAAATGTGAAGACGGTTGTACAGACGGTTGGTGGGGCAGCCATTGCGATAAAGAATGTTCAAAAAACTGCATCAGTAGATCCT